>JAVJIF010031066.1:0-114125 GCA_038442645.1 Agave tequilana | reverse complement strand
ACCTCATCCTTCTCTTGTAAAACATTATCAAGTCTAGAATGCAAACACTTGTTTTCATTTCAATTCCTAGACTTTTCTTTTTCAAAATCTTATACTTTTCAATTAATTTTTCACACACAATAGAAAGTTCTTCATTTAAGGCATGGGAATCAATATTATCATCACATGAAAACTAGCACTATCATCACAATCTAAGTGGGGTTCCGAATGTACCTCAAGGGAGTCATTCCCTTGGACCTGAAGCATTGAGAATCGGATTCTCCACTAGATTCCTCCTCTAGTGAATGGCACTTGAAGCTCGGAGGTGGGGTTGTGGTTGTCAATTTGTTCCACCTACAAAAGCGGAATCAATATTAGAACTGTAAAAGATAATCTTTAGATAAAGTGCTTCTAATAGCCTCAAGGGCTTGTGCATTGGCCCCTATATGAATGAGGTTACCAAGATAGCATTTCTTGGTAGCCGCAAGGAAAGTATGTAAACCTAGGGTTTGAAGGTAAATGGACATTCTAGTCTTCCAAACAAGAATGTTGGAAGCATCATACATAGGTGGGGTCATGAAGTCCATGATAAACTAATGTATGCAAACAAGTATTATGCAAACAAGAGATTAGCAAGCAAATGGATCACTCCTAGGATGTTAAGCCTAATATCAGGAGCACTAGCTCTGATACCAATTGAAAGTACACCTAGAGGGGGGGTGAATAGGTGTAAATGCTAATCTAAGGCTAAATGCAAACTAAGTGCGCTAAAAGCGAAGCTAATGCAAGTGTTGGACAAACTAATACAATTCAACAAGTGTAGCCGAATTCCCCTTGCGAGGCTCTGACTAACTCCTCTTGATTCTCCTTAAAATGGGTTGAGGTGCTATGTGAAGCTCTTGTTGGATGAGTATAAGTTAGGCACACACACACAAGCAATCCAAGCAATCAAGGATATAGCAATACAATGCACACAATTAAGCCAAGCAGTATAGATGAATTGCAATAGAAATATATGCAAGGCAATATGAAACAATGCTCAAAACACAAGCAAGTATATATGATGATATGAATGGATGATGCTTGCACAAATGTAAAAAGAGTAGAGTTTGAGAGAAATTGGATCAAACGCAAAGACCAGATGTGTTTCGAGTTCGAGCCCCTAGCTCTACATCCCCGCCTACACCACCGTGTAGGATTTCCCAATCCACTATAGAGTATCAAACTCCTCTCTCAACCTTACAAAGCCACCGAGGCTATACAACCACAATCCACACCTCTACCGAAGAGGTATACGGCCCGTAGCCGAAATACAACAAACCCACACCTCTACCGAAGAGGCTCACAACAAACTCAATCACCCGATCACCTCTACCTAAGAGGGATTCACAAATAACAAGGGTGTTTTACAATAAAGAGGTTTACAACAACAACCTCAAACACTTCTCTTTCTTTTTCTCTTTTCTTTTTCCCACAAAACAAAGATCCTAATAACTTAGGATAGAAGATATAGCTCAAGTGGAACTAAGTGTTTTGGAAACAAGCAACAAAGAAATACTTGGGAAAATTCTTGCCAAAAGATATAGAATGAAAATCAACACAAATATCCCAAATCCTATTTTCTTTGATTTTCCAAAACACAAAACAAATAAGATGAATCACTTTTAGCACTTAAACTCTTTTGAAACACTTTTAAAACAATGAAAAAGATGGAAAACTAGCACAAAAATCTTAACCAAAACTCCAAAAATGGGGTTTTATAGCCCCTATACAAACTAGCCGTTAGGCTGACGTGTCAGCCTGACAGGCGGTCGGTCCGACTGGCCGGTCGACCGTCCAACGGCTATTTTTGACCGTTGACAGCTGCCGGTCGACTGGTCGGTCGACTGGTAACAACCCGAGACCAAACCTGTTTCAGTACAGTCGACTGGCCGGTCGACTGGCCGACGTGCACAGTTTTGTGCACGTCCGGTCGACTGGTCGGTCGACTGGCCGCTTGGCCCAGTCGACTGTCCCAGTCGACTGGCCCACCTGGCAGACAGCAAAAATAGTCAGGTTGGAACGCATTTTTGAGGTCTAAAACGTTCGAATTTTGAAATAAGTATATAGGATGAAGTTGTAGATATTGAAGTCTACTTTCTAATGCAACTTAAATCAAATCAATATCAATTTATATGAGAAAGTTATCAATAAACACTGACAGGTATCAAACAGAAACTGTAACTTATTTTCAGAACAAAGACAGATTTCAACCAAATATTGACAAATTTAAAATTAGAATCAGGAAATGGTTATAAATAAGAAATTTAGATCTGAAAGTTATCTTTGAGATGAAAGTTAAATCATGTTTATTTGAATATAAAATAAAAAGTTATGATAATAACTATAAAGGGTGTCAGCCTTGAAATCCAAAACCGATTCAATCAAAAACCAAACATGTATTTTTATCAAACATGATTTTCCAAACATGATAGAAATATCAAAATAATTTTATCTTGAAGGTTAACGCATGTATGTATAAAAGAAATCATCTACTATACATATAGAATATGAAAACTTGTTTGATTAAACTATTCATGAAACCAAATATCAAAACATAAAACTTGTGTGTTGTGCACTTGAGCATATCAACTAAACTAACTTTACAAATGGATCTAAAAACTCTATCTAAACTAGGATACCTAAGTCTTGCTTGTAGATCTTCTATCTTCAAGTAGACTAGCTCCCAAACCGTGATCTTCCAAGTGCAAAGGTATAATCTTGAAGCTTTGCACCGGAATCACCATGATATGCTTCCAAAACCCTTGTTGAAGCTAATCATCAAAACTAATAACCTGCTAATGATCTGAAACTTAGAAACACAAGATTATTAGTAAACATAACTACATGAGTGAGTCATCATCAAAACTAGAGTGGAAGGCCTTTGGGCCAACAATGAAGAGAAGAGACGTTAAGTTAGCTCCCCTGCATATATGCATTACATAGAGAAGGGATGACTAGACCCTAACCCATATAAGGCATATTATATAATGTATAAGCGGAGATGTTTACTCCTCCTACACACGGGTACCACATAAAGAAAAAAGTTTAAGCTCCTCAATATGTAAGGTACACTCAATATGAATCTATATATAGAGGAGATGTTAAGCTCCTCTTGTATATAAGGAATACATATCAAACAAATTTTGAAAGAAAAATTTTGATAATACTTAAAACAAAATTTTGAAATTTCTTGAGTCAACAAAACAAATTTTAATACCATTGTAAATTTTGATACCATTGTAATTCATTGTAAGTTTTTGATACCAATTGTAATCATTGTTATGATACCAATAAATACCAATTGAAATCATGTATAAACTCGTAAAGATACCAATTAACATTTAGAATTAAGTCAACTTTAGCGTTAACATAATTTGTGCTTTAAATGTATAGCATCGCAAAGTAAGTACAATCTAAATCATATATTGTATGTATGAAAATGTCACTTGAGATTTGAAGCATACATATAGAAAAAAACTAGTATGAGTATACAAAAATGTGAAATAACATTGAAATCATGTATAGCTCATATCAATCCACCCTTATCATGCACCTGATAAAATAGATATTCAATAAGGTACACAAGGCATGGTCACCCAATCATTCGCCCTTAAGTTGGTAGGGATTTTTAAAAATAAGAGTTTGAAAATAATTTAACATGTTTGAAAACTCTTCCAATTTAAGAATAAAAAAATATTTTAAAATATTTTTGAAAAACTAGTTAAAGATCCTTCAAAACATGAAACCAAATCATATATCCCATGAAGTATTGCTAAGTACACAAAATTGTCACTCAGATCTATACGGTTCAAAAATGTGCTCATAAAATAAAGTCAAGAGTAAAAAAATAATGTGAGTGCACAAAGATCATATGAATAGCATATTCATGAAATAAATTAATAAGGCTCAAAACAAACATCAAAACTAAAAATTTTATAAACATTAAACAGCATCAAGATATATGTATATTTTGTCGAATCTAAAACTATACATACATATCCTAAAAAAATGAGTCAAAAATGAAATTTTGCATGAAGGCAAGTGACTCAAGGATACACATGTATATTTATTAGTTTTAGACAAAAATAAGATATACATGAAGCTAAACATGTACAAAAAATAGAAAAAATAAGTATAAATGAGAGAATCATTAAAACTAGGTTATACATGAGCAATGGAGCACAATTGTTGGCCCAAAAGGCCTTCCACCCTAGTTTTGATGATGATTAACTCATGTAGTTATGTTTACTAATAATATTGTGATTTTAGTTTCAGATCTTTAAACAAGATATTAGTTGGTGATTGCTTCAACAAGAGGTGTTTTGAAGCTTCACAAGTGATTCCAGGGCTCAACCTTCAAGATCACACATTGCCTAGCCCATGGATGGAGTTTTGGATCGGGTCTACTTGAAGATGAAGATCATCAAGAGACTTAGGTATCCTACTTTAGTTTAGTGTGTTTAGATCCATTTGTAAAGCTTAGTATAGTTGATATGCTCAAGTGCACATAACACACACGTTTTATGTTTGGTTTTTGGTTTTCATGAATAGTTTATCAAAACAAGTTTAAATTGATATATGTATAGTTGTTTCATTCTATACATGCATGCTTAACTTTTAAACAAACTTATTATGACTTTCCTATTCATTTATTGAAAAATCTAAGTTTGATAAAATACAAGTGTTGGTTTTTGATAAACTTGCAAGACACAAAAATGATTGAATATGTTGATATATGTCTTGAAATTTTTATCACAAGTTTGTGTTTCAATACAAAATGTTTAAAACAAGTTTTATGGATTTTAAAAGAGATAAAAGAATTTTTACTAATATTTTAACTTATGTTTTTCTGCCCTGAATTGTGGCTGACAGGTCAGGTCGGTCGACCTCATGGGTCGACCGCTGATAGGTAGTGAAAAATGCATAATTGTCATCATATATACCATCGCATTTGCACATTTATTCATATTATAGTGCACATTTATTAATATTTCTTTATTTAATATATGCAGGCCTCAAATTATCAGTTAATAAAGAATAAAGCTTAAAGAGCCCAAAAGCCGATCCAAGCCCATGTTTGAAGCCCAGATGAAAAGCGCAAATACAAAGAGTCAAAATGCAAATACAAGGGCTAAAAGTTGCAAATATCAGAGATTAGGGAAGGATAGACTTCTATCCAACTCTAAACACCTGCAGGATGAGGATAAAAGGCCAAGATAAGGAGAATTTCGTGGAGAGAAGATTTGAAGAAATCTGGATTAAGGATAACTTGATTACCAAGTTATCTCGAAAATCTAGATTAAAAGGCCAGGATCACACTTCTAAAAGCAGAAGCCCACATGGACGGACCAGGAGAGGCCACGCGCCAAGCGCGTGGCCAGAAGCCACTAAACTACCGCGGAGGCGCGGCAAAAGCCGCGCATCCGCGGCAGTTTGGATAGAGATGGGTACCAGTTTCCGTTGGCACTTCTATCCGGGACTCCTCTACATTCTGCACTATAAATATCCATGCAGTCGCAACAGGGAGGGGCATGCAGAGACGATTAGGGTTTTTCTTTAGCCACTTTTATTTCAAAGTTGTAATTTTTATTTTCATGCTCGTTGTGGAAGAAGAAGGAACTTTGTAATTGGGGATCTCATCTGCAATAAAGGTTACTTTCTTTTGCACATTTAATTCTTGTTATTTTATTTTATTTTCTCTGTTTTTATTCTCTTCGATTTCATCTGTGATCTCGTGTTTTCTTTCTTCTTCTTTTCTTCTAATCAAAAATAAAAAAATAATAAATTATAAAAAAAAAGATGATGTCCAACTAATTCTTTGTATGGTTTGCTGATCACTTAAGCAACCCTAAGGCAAGTAGGATTTGAATCGATTGATGACCATCCATTAGAAACCCTAGGTTTAGTAATTGTTTTTCTTGAAGATAAAACGGATAACTAGATCTATTAATCTAGGTTGCACATTTAAAGGACTCCTCATGACTTCATGCTTAAGAACTAGGACAGCCTAAATTTGAGATTAATCTTTTCTTAAGCTGTACTTAGATGTTAGAATGAAACTTGTTTAGTTTTTAATAATGTAACTTAGTTATAATCTAGTATCGTATTTTCTTACTTGAATCACTCTTAATAACCTAGGGTAAATCACATTTATCTCAAGATGAAATTCAACATCCAAGACTTGCATAGTGGGTTGTGGTAGTAGATCAGTAAAACCATGCTTCGTAATCCATATTCTCTTCAAATCTAATCTCTTCTGTGTTTACTCAAAGCATACGAGGAATCTGCCGCAAAAGCTTGCATCGCATCCTTCCCTGAGGATCACGACCCGCTCGAGCCCTTGCTACAGCGGATTCGCATAGAGACTAAGACAATCTGAACTCTACTTTAATCTCAATCAAATTTTGGCGCCGTTGCCGGGGAGGAACGGCACGATTTCCTCATTCTAATCATTCTTTCTTTTCTGTTGCAGGTACAGAGAACAGGAAACAAAATCAGAGCAGCAGAAAGCACATATAGCTATCCAGTGCCTCTGCCCTCGAAGGCAGAGCACTTGGACCTACAAGTTTGCCGCAGAAACGCGGCAAAAGCCGCGAATCCGCGGCACTTGTAGTGCACTACTGACGGATTTTTCTGCAGGTTGCTCTGCAGTGCAAAAGTATATTTTCTGCTGTGTTATTATCTCTCTGTGATCACACTGCAACTGCTAATAATTAATATTAACCTATTTGTTGAAAAATAAAAAAAAATATTTTTTTTTAGACTCTTGCATTTTAGGGCACGTGTCTATTTTTATTCTTTAATTCTGTTGAAGAGTGCTGGCGACAAGGTACGTTTGCATAAGCATATAGATTAGGAAGCACTCTTGGTTGTTTACCGCTTTCTTGAGTGATTACTTTTCTACCGCTTTACACGTACACTAATCCATCTTAAGGGCATAACCCATAACAAAGATAAGGTGGGGATTTCATCACCCTTCCTTGGCCCACAAATCATACCAGTCACCCACAACCCTAACCCTAATTAAACTTGACTAGACGTTGGCCCTAAGGTAACTCGGACTCAATAGGAGATTGACCGAAGAAGGAAAGTTTTTCGAAATTAACCCTTGCCAAATCGGTGTCTAGCGAAGGGATTGAGGGCCGAAAGCCCGAAGAACGTGGTTATTTAATTAAGGAACGTCTCTGACGGAAAACCTCCCACCGGTCTTGCCCTGAACTGGCCGATTAGCTCGTGGTTGACGTCGACAATAGACCTCCTAAGGACAGTCTAAAGTTAGGAGTCGTCTAGGTCAAGGATAACCCTAGAATAGGATTTTTGTTTGTTTTTCTTTTTCTTTTTGGTTGATTGGGTGAACTTTGGTTGCTAACTGTGCATGCCCGCTTGGTCGAGAGACCCACTTACATCCAGGCTAATTAGAACTAGTTCACCACCCGAGCTCAAGCCCGACCCACACATGGCTCAACCGCCATCTCTCCAAGATAGGTTCTATCCTCTTAGAACCTCTATTCCTTCTTGCATCAAGCTAAGTAATGAAGGTGCTGACCCATTTGAGCTTAAGCCACAATATATCAGCACCCTTCCAAGTTCCATGGACTTGAATCAGAGGATGCATACTTCTTCTTATCAGAATTTGAGGAAGTATGTTTAATGATAAATATCCCTAAGTTGGGAAAAGATGCCATTAAGCTTAGGTTTATCCCCTTTGCTTTGAAAGATTTAGCAAAGAAATGGCTCTACAGTCTAGAGGTTGTTTCTATAGATACTTGGGACAGTTTCGTTAAGGCCTTCTTAAAGAAATTTTATCCCGTTCATAAGACTGCATTGATTAGGAAGAATATCCTACAGTTTAAGCAAACCCAATGAGCCTTTTGGAAATACTTCGAACGTTTTAAGGACCTCCTTGCCCAATGTCCCCATCATGGGATAGAGAATGGCGACTTTGCCAAGTTATATATGATGGATTAGATTATTCTACTAAAACACTGTTAGAATCCATGTGTCAAGGAGAATTTCTGCAAAAGAATGAAGATGAAGGATGGTCATTGTTTGAAGACTTAGCTGAAAAATCCATCCAATGGTACCCTACTCCTGAGAAATCTAGGACTAATGACCCCACTTCTTCAAAAGGAGGTATTCATTCCATTGAGGCCAACATAGCAAATGATGCTAAGTTAGCTGCTGTTATGCGTAGACTAGATGCTCTAGAAACTAAGGAGCCAGTCTCAGTGAACCAAGTCAGCCCAACATCTTCGGCGGGCTGTACTTATTGTCAAGATAGGACCATGTGTTCGAGGAATGTCCTGTCTTCATCGCGCACCAAGTCTGCCCGAACATATGAGTGCGGCCTTCACAAGGCCCGCCAACAATCTGCCCGCCAACAATCTGCCCGCCAACAATCCATATTCGCCCTACAATCCCGGTTGGAGAAACCATCCCAATTTGTCATGGGGCCAAAGTAACAATGATCAAACTAGGCCCAAATTCTCCAACAATTTCCAAAATCCGCCCTATCAAATCCTCCACCCTCTTTCCAATATTCACAAATGGAAACAAGGCTCTCCAATCTGGAAAGAAAGGTGGACACTATCGTTAAAAGCAATGACACGCTGGCTCAAGTCTTGACTAGGATAGAGATGCAAATGAATCAGCAAGAAAGGCAAAAGGGTACTCTACCTAGTCAACCATTCCCAAACCCTAGGAACTCTAATCAAGCTCACTTGGCTGAAGAGAATCATATGAGTCAGTGCAATGCGATTCATACATTGCGGTCGGGAAAACAAGTTGATAACCAAGTATCAACACCATCAAGTTCTAAACAAGCATTCAGCTTGCCTGATCCCACTCCATCCCAACTAATGCCAACAACACGAAAAAGACAAGTCAGCCGAAGATATGCACAAGCCCATCGCACCCTACCCAAATAGGCTTAAAGATAAGCAATGTGCACAAATGGATAAGGTACGAGAGATTTTTAATCAGTCAAGATCAATATACCTCTTCTTGATGCAATTCAACAAGTCCCTAAGTATGCCAAGTTATTAAGGACATGTGCACAAAGAAGAGAAAGACTAATGTGCAAGAAGGTTTTTCTAGCCACTAACATTAGTGAGCTATTGTCTAACCAGATCCCTGTCAAGTATAAGGACCCTGGTTGCCCCACCATCTCTTGCACAATAGGTCAAACTACAATTAAGCATGCACTTCTTGATTTGGGAGCAAGTATCAACTTACTCCCCTTCTCAGTTTACCAACAACTTGGGTTGGGCGAACTTAGTCCGACTAAGGTTACAATCCAATTGGCTGACCGATCCATAAAAATTCCCAAGGAGAAATTACCGATGTGCTCGTCCAAGTTGGGGAGTTTATCTACCCAGTAGATTTTGTTGTTCTGGAGACCGAACCTGTATCCACTCTTCGGTCTCAAACTCCCGTTATCCTAGGGCGTCCGTTCCTTGCAACTGCAAATGCGATCATAAATTGTAGGAATGGATCCATGAGGTTGACTTTTGGAAACATGACTAAAGAGGTCAATGTCTTCAACCTGAAAAACCATCTCGTAAGATTAAAGACCAAACATTTGAGGTGAACTTCATCGAGAACATTTGTGAAAAAGAAAGTGAAAATGAGTCTCTATTTCTTGACAAGTTATTTGAGGATAAGTGCGATTTTAGTGATAAGATGACACATGTTGAGGATTATAATTTTAAGTTCCATTTAAAAAACGAAGATTTGATCTAAGTATCTTCAAAGAGCCAAGCACTGAAATATCGCATGAGAATATAGTTCAAGAAACTCCGATTGACTTAACTTTCGAAAGTCTCTTTGAAGAAGAACTCTTATGTTTAGATACACCGATTAAGGAGATGTTGGTTAATTATTCACTTCCAGGAAAAGTGTTGATTTAAGTTTTGAGGAGATGTACGGACTGAGCTAGAATTTCTCGGCAAGGAAGTTCCAACTGAAAGGTGTGATGAATTTTTGAATATGGAGGTGGACATATGATGAGGAAGAACCTAAAGAAGATGAAACTGGGGGAGAGAAAGTTAAAACAAAAATGTTGGTCTTCCCATTGTGCCTTATAAAGAGAACCCATTGGAATGATGGAAACGAGCTAGAGGGATGAATCCTAAGCAGCTCTAGGTGAGAGTGATACATGTGTTGTACATATTATGGTATACTATTATTCTTTGCCTCTCTTTACATTTTTCTTCATGCATTCATGCATTTCATACATTGAGGACAATGCATGAGATAAGTGTGAGGAGGGTTTACTAACATAGAAAAGATTAAAAAAATATATATATATTTTTCTCTTTATTTGTTCTAACATTTTAAAAAAAAACAAAAAAACAAAAAAAATTTTTTTTAACATTTAAAAAAAAAATGCTAATAAATATTAAAAAAAAATTTTGTTATAAAAGGAAATATTTTGACTTATTTTTTGAAAGAAATCTAAGTTAGTTTTAAGGATTAGGAAATCATGATTAGGATTTCTAAAAACTTGGTCAAAATAATAAATTGTTTAATTTTTAGGTATAGGAGAGAAATTGAATAAATAATTAGTCTTGATTTTTACCTTAATGAATATGCATACCAAATGCATATCTAGGATTCTAAGACAAAGACCTTGTGCCTCATATAAAAAAAGAGAGAAAAAAAAAAGAAAAAAAAATCACCAATTAAGCTGATACATGTGCCTCAAGAAGCATAAGTATTCATGCCTAAAGGTGAGTAAATAAAATAAAGTCCTTAGTTTTGGGGCCTAGTTCACTCGAATTTGAGTCCGCGGGGTGTTTTCTCACCTGGTGCCCTAAAGCCAACCGTTTGGGAGTCATCGACTTTAAGTTCGTTACATGGGTGGATTAGAAAGCCTAAGAAGACTAAGAAATATAATATATGTATTAACACATCTAATAATCAATTAGTTAGGTATGAGGGCCTCAAGAAGCCTTGATACTTATACAAAAGAAAATTAGATGAGTTATACATGCCAAAAAAAAATATATATATATATATATTAACACATCTAATAGTCAATTAGTTAGGTATGAGGGCCTCAAGAAGCCTTGATACTTACACGAAAGAAATTAGATGATGTTATAAAAATAATAATGAGGCATGAGAGTCCAAGTAAAGGAATTCCTAGATTCACAAGGGTGCGTATGACTTTTGGTAACGAAAAAGATTATATTAGAAATTCAATTTTAATCCTTACCTAAAATGAATAACAATTAACTTTATAAAGACCAGGTTTGAAGAATGAATAAAAATGATAATCCTAAAACTTATAGACTACTTAGTCTCTTCAAATATAATTCAAATATTTTCCTTTTTATGAATTTTGTGGGTGTAATCCGCTGAAACCCTCACGAGACAACACTCGTCCTCTAGGGTAACCTAGGGGTTTAACGGCTTGTTGCACATGCTAAGTGCAACCGTGATTCCTACGAAAGTGAGTTAGCTAGGTTAAATTTTTCTTTCTTTTTGATTTTTACTCGAGGACGAGCAAAAAGATAAGTGTGGGGGTGTGATAGGTAGTGAAAAATGCATAATTGTCATCATATATACCATCGCATTTGCACATTTATTCATATTATAGTGCACATTTATTAATATTTCTTTATTTAATATGTGCAGGCCTCAAATTATCAAGTTAATAAAGAATAAAGCTTAAAGAGCCCAAAAGCCCAGATCCAAGCCCATGTTTGAAGCCCAGATGAAAAAGCGCAAATACAAAGAGTCAAAATGCAAATACAAGGGCTAAAAGTTGCAAATATCAGAGATTAGGGAAGGATAGACTTCTATCCAACTCTAAACACCTGCAGGATGAGGATAAAAGGCCAAGATAAAGGGGAATTTCGTGGAGAGAAGATTTGAAGAAATCTGGATTAAGGGTAACTTGATTACCAAGTTATCTCGAAAATCTAGATTAAAAGGCCAGGATCACACTTCTAAAAGCAGAAGCCCACATGGACGGACCAGGAGAGGCCACGCGCCAAAGCGCGTGGCCAGAAGCCACTAAACTGCCGCGGAGGCGCGGCAAAGCCGCGCATCCGCGGCAGTTTGGATAGAGATGGGTACCAGTTTCCGTTGGCACTTCTATCCGGGACTCCTCTACATTCTGCACTATAAATATCCATGCAGTCGCAACAGGGAGGGGCATGCAGAGACGATTAGGGTTTTTCTTTAGCCACTTTTATTTCAAAGTTGTAATTTTTATTTTCATGCTCGTTGTGGAAGAAGAAGGAACTTTGTAATTGGGGATCTCATCTGCAATAAAGGTTACTTTCTTTTGCACATTTAATTCTTGTTATTTTATTTTATTTTCTCTGTTTTTATTCTCTTCGATTTTCATCTGTGATCTCGTGTTTTCTTTCTTCTTCTTTTCTTCTAATCAAAATAAAAAAAATAATAAATTATAAAAAAAGATGATGTCCAACTAATTCTTTGTATGGTTTGCTGATCACTTAAGCAACCCTAAGGCAAGTAGGATTTGAATCGATTGATGACCATCCATTAGAAACCCTAGGTTTAGTAATTGTTTTTCTTGAATAAAACGGATAACTAGATCTATTAATCTAGGTTGCACATTTAAAGGACTCCTCATGACTTCATGCTTAAGAACTAGGACAGCCTAATTTGAGATTAATCTTTTCTTAAGCTGTACTTAGATGTTAGAATGAAACTTGTTTAGTTTTAATAATGTACTTAGTTATAATCTAGTATCGTATTTTCTTACTTGAATCACTCTTAATAACCTAGGGTAAATCACATTTATCTCAAGATGAAATTCAACATCCAAGACTTGCATAGTGGGTTGTGGTAGTAGATCAGTAAAACCATGCTTCGTAATCCATATTCTCTTCAAATCTAATCTCTTCTGTGTTTACTCAAAGCATACGAGGAATCTGCCGCAAAAGCTTGCATCGCATCCTTCCCTGAGGATCACGACCCGCTCGAGCCCTTGCTACAGCAGATTCGCATTGAGACTAAGACAATCTGAACTCTACTTTAATCTCAATCAACCGCACCAAGGGCCGGTCGACCCGTGAGGTCGACCGACGTGCACAGAGTCATGCACGTCTGGCAGACACAAGGGGCGTCGACCGGACGTCGACCGTAACTGAGAGCTCTGCTCTCTGTTTGTTTGGGTCGACCGGGCGGTCGACCGTGTTTGCCCAACGGTCACATTTCTGACCGTTGGTGGTCGGCCGGGCCGGCCGACCGGTAGCCTGTCAGGCTGCCAGCTCAGCCTAACGGCTAGTTTTCTGATGGGCCTATAAAACCCCATTTCTTTGGGATTTTGGCCAAGATTTTTAGAGCTGATTTTCTCCCATTCTCTGATTTTAAAACAAGTTTTAAAAAGTATTTAAAGAGCAAAAGACTCATTCTATTTGTTTTTAAGTGTTTTGTTTATTTCAAAGAAACTAGGTTTTGGGAATTGTTTTTGAGCAAAAATCTCTATATCATTTTTGGCGTTTTCCCAAGAGTTTTCTTTGATCAAACACTTAGTTTTCCATACTTGAGCTTATCATCTATCCTATTCTATTAGGATCTTGTTTTTGGGAAAAGAAAAAGGAAAGAGGTTTGTGGTTGAGACATACCACTTGTTGTAAACCCTTGATTTCTTGGTTGCTCCCTCTTTGGTAGAGGTTGAGGTTGTGTAATTGGGTTGTTGGTTTGTTCCCTCTTTGGTAGAGGTGGAGATTGTTGTTTGCTCCCTCTATTGTGAGGTGGAGCTTGGTGGTTGTAACCCTCTTCGGCAGAGGTTTTGTGGTTGTTGTATTGGCTACGGGCCTACCCCTCGGTTTTGAGGCGGTGTTTGAGAGAGGAGTTCGGTACTCCCTTGTTGTAACAAATCCTCTTCGGTAGAGATTCCCTCGGTGGGAGATAGTGGAGTGAAATCCTACACTGTGGTGTAGGCGGGGATGTAGAGTTAGGGGTTCGAACCTCGAAACATATCTTTGTGTTTGCGTTTGATCCACTTGTCTCTCTAACCCTCTCTCCTTACATTTGTGCAAAACATCATTCTTCATTCATATCATACATTATTCATATTGCTTGTGTTGCCTTGCATTGATTCATATTGCCATATCTATTATATGCTTGTGTGTGTGCCTCACTTGTACTTAACCACAAGAGCTTCACATAGCACCTCAACCCATTCAAGGAGAATCAAGAGGAGTTAGTCTAGAGCCATTCACGGGAAATTCGGCTACACTTGTGTGTTGTATTAAGTGTGTTACAAATTTTGCATTAGCTTCCGCATTTAGCGCACTTAGTTTATAGATTAGCACTTACACCTATTCACCCCCCTCTAGGTGTCCCTTTTCAATGGTATCAGAGCCAAGTGCTCTGATTTTGGATCTAACAACCTAGAGTTAAAGATCCTCATTTTAGGCTAATCTTGTTTGCATTTGTTTGTTTGCACACATTTAGTTTGCCATCATGGATAGCCCTCCTATGTTTGACATTTCTAGACTTGAGATTTGGAAGGTTATGATGAGTAGCTATTTGAAGACCCTAGGTTTGCATGTCTTTCTTGCGCCACCAAGAAATGCTATCTTGGAGATCGCAATCATATAGGGGCCAATGCACAAGCCATTGAGGCCATTAGAAGCACATTACCTAAAGATTATCTTATACGTGTTTCTAATTTTGATTCTGCATTTGCAGTGTGGAACATGTTGACAACAACCACCACCTCCAAGCTTCAATTGCCAATCCAACCGGAGGAATCTAGTGGAGAATCCGACTCACAATGCTATATGGTCCAAGGGAATGACTCCCTTGAGGTACTTTCGGAATCTCAACTAGATAGTAATGATTGTGCTAGTTCTTCAAATGATTATGTTGATCCCCATGCTTTAAATGAAGAACTATCAATTGTTTGTGAAAAATTAATAGAAAAATATAATGTGTTGAAAAAGAAGACTTTTGCTTTAAATAAAGAAAATGAAAAATTGTCTTCTAAACTTAACAATGTTTTGCAAGAGAAGGTTGAGGTCTATAATGAAAGGATTCATTGAGATCTCAATTAGAACTTGCACTTAAGAAAATGAGTTTTTTAAAATCTAAAAATGACTGCCATGTTATTTTGAAGAAAAATGAAATTTGTCTTCAAAAGTTGATTTTGTTTTAAAGGAGAATGTTGCTTTGAAAAATAAAATTATTTCTATTTCAAATGATTTAGATGTGTTTTAAGAAAATGTTATTTTACAAAATAAGATTGATGCTCATGTTTGCCATACTAGGTTAGTATCACACACTTCACCTATTGCATGCCACACTTCTTCTTTGATCAACATGATATATCCATGCTTAAGAAGAGTGTAGATTGTTTGGGCTCCACTTTGAGCCAATGTCTTGTTAGGCATACACGATTGGAAACTTTGTTTCGAAAGAAACAAGTTCCATCTATTCATGCACACTTTCCACGGCATACACATGCTCCTCACGGACACCATCACACTATGTATGCTCATGTGTACACTTGTACACATTGTGGACGTAAGGGCCACCTTGCTAAATTTTGTTTTGATCGTATACATGATTATAATTTAGCAAATAAGTTTGTTTGGGTTAGAGAAGGTACTAACCCCCATGGACCTAAAAGGGTATGGGTACCAAAGACCACCCCTAGTATTTTTGATGTAGGTGTGGGCTCACATGACGTGAGAGTTGCCGTACCTTGGAGTGGATGCGTTCCGAGCTTCATGGAAATCAATTGGATGCATCACTTTCAAGGATGTTTTGGTGGAGAGGACCACCATGTTTTGGAGACAAGGAAAGTTGCCTCTAGGTTTTTGTAACGATTCCTAACTCCTATTTATTGTTTTCATGCTTTTAATATTCATTGTTTATAGCATGTTTCATTGTTTAGTGATTAGTATGAAAGTGCCATGTTAATTAGATTCTTGACATACATGTATAATATTTGAGACACCCATGTTTAATATGGATTATTATTTTGTATTTTCGTATTTGATTAGCTATCATGTACATCATAAATCTAATAATATGTGAATTTACATAATAATCATGTTTATGTTTATCATGATGATTTTTATCTTGTTTTTGATGCTTCATGATTTGAATATTTATTTAGATGCTAGTTTTCATTAAGACTAAGATTTATACTTGTGCGTATAGTGGGCCACAAATAAATCTATATATGTTTGAGCTTGAATGCTTATTTGAACCCATTAGATGTGCTAGTATAGTCTAGTTTTGATGATTCATGCATTTTAAACTTGTATTCCTATTTTTGGATTTGTTTTACGAGTTTTCATTTCATGTATATTCACTTTGCCAAACTTTAAAATATACATGTATACCCTTTGAGTCATTTGCTTTTCATGCAAATTTATATACATGGACTCAATTGTGTTTAGGGATATGTATGTATACTTATTGTGTTGACAATTCATACATATACCTTGAAATGAAATTTGTTTTGATGAAAATTTAGTTTTCTCTTGATTTTGTGTTTATTTGTTTAACTTCATGTATATGTCTATTTTATCCAAATTATTATTATACATATACATCCTTTTGACCACGTGCCTTAATGCATATATTTTGTGGACTCATTGTGTTTGGATATGTATGTATACTTTAGTTTGTATAAGACTTACATATACCTTGAAGATTAAATAAGTTTTTAATGATTTTCTTGTTTTAAAGGAATATTGAGCTAAATTGTATATTTTCATGATCATGTTCTTCACATTGTATTTGTACACTCACATTTCTTATTTGCTCATGTTTTTGTTTTCATGAGTCATATTTATGCTTAATTGAATTAGAGCGTTGATTATCATGTGGACTTCATGTTTTATGAAAAACTATTTTGTTTTATTCCTTACTTGAAGGATTTCGCACTAGTTTACAAGTTTTTCCATTTAACTATTTCGTATTCTTCATATGGTAGAGTTTTTCAAACGTACTCTATTTTCAAATCTATTTTTGAAAACCCCTACCTTAATGGGAGGATGGATGGGAGATCATGTTCATGTATGCTTTAAAATGAAATCATTTAAAACTTGAATCATGATTGGGAGGTAGATAATATGAGATACACATTTGATATTATTGTTATTTCAATTAGTATCATTGAATTCTTTTAATTGGTATCAATTTTGACCTTTCTTGTATACTCATATATGTTTGTTAAAATAAAAGTGTACATTATTTTAGTTGGTATTTCATAAAGGGGGAGAAAATTTGATTTTGTCCTTCAATTGGTATTTGTACTCCCATACTTTATGAGTGAAAATTCGAATTTGGTATCATATATTCCAAATGAAAAATATTTACAATTGGTATCAAAATTTTTGTTTAGACATTCAAAATTTATAATGTTTAATTTAAATTGGTAGCAAGATTTTCTTGTGTTAGATATTAATCGTTCCTGGTTAGATCTCTGATGCTTTTTGCTGGAGCCGAGAGTGAAATCTAACTGGTTCTTTTTCCGAAGATGGGAATCAAATTATTAACAGAATGCAGACTGAAAATGATTGTGGAAAAACTTTGATAGTGTTGAAAGGGAAATGGCAGAGTATAGTAGCAGAGAGGGTGACATGCGTTGTTGCCAAGGAAAGTTCGCAAAGATTCGCGGTAGAATTTGCTATTCTGAGGAAATATTAGCGTCTTCTGGGGCTGTGGATGGTCTGTACTATTTCCAGAGGTGGTTTTTTGAGTCTCAGAAGCAAGGTTCTCGAAATTATTACTTTATGACGCACAAAAATTTAATGAGGAACAACTAAATAAAGGTTCGGAAGGAAATGCCAAAATCCATTTTACAATGGCCCTACAAACCATTTCTCCTCTTGCATCTGGATTTGCTAGGCTCTCACTTATAGATTGAATAGTGTGGCAAAAGAATATGATCTTCTTGCTGTATCTTTCTTGGATTTTGACTGTAAAAGTTTTAGGAGCATCTCAAGGCAGGCTCTTAGCTGTTCTGTATTAGAATTTTGTACCTCCTTTGCCTCTCTATTTCTTAAACTTACCTGCCTACAAAAATGCCTTGTCCAATAGTCTAGAAAACATGGTGGAAATATCACCAATTAGTTCTGATGGACTTAATTGAGAGATTCTTGAATATCGATGGAAAAATTTGCTCTTGAACTTCAGAAGTTAATGACTGCATGCAGGGAAGTAATGACTCACTTGCTATCCAGAGCAGAAACAAAAGCTGTGTGCTTATTGATAGGGCATCCTTAGTGGTTTATAAGCATCTCATAGTAGGTATTTTGTTCATTCAAAAAGACTCTTGAGCGAGTGAAAGGTGAGGAAGATTTCCGAGAAGACTTCTTTTGCAGGGAATTCAACTATTCACCCGCATACTTAAAAGATGGATCGAGATACCTTGTTCGTTCCAAATATTTCTTCAGAGTCAAGTATGCATTTGAAAAACCAGCTCTACTTGTTAGTTCATTTGTGTTTGGCTTCAGTTGTTTGTGTCTAACCTCAATTGAAGTTTTTCTTTCCCTTTCTTTTTGTTCTATGTTCTGCTGGCCCTTTTCTGTTTCTGTATTTTTCTGGACTGACAAATAAATCTCTCTCCGTGAAACTTCACGGAAATGACCAAGTTGTTATGTTAGAGTCCTTATACAAGTAAATACTAATTCTGGTGCAGGCCTTGTATTGGTACAGAGCTTTTCATCTTCAATACAAACCCCAAAAATCCCAACGGATTATCTGCAAGTTGAGGCTTCCAATTGTCTTTAAATTTCTGTGTCCAACTTAAGAACGCATCAAGAGTCTCACATGGGTGTTTCTAAAATATATTGCATTCTTGTCGTCAGATCATCTGATCGACTAACTAGTGGTGGCAAAAGTGAACAAGCACAGTGGCGGTTTCAAGCTCGCGAAACTGATGAAATGGTTGAATTGTTTGGTATATTGTTTGCATCACATGAGGTCTGACAGTATGAAGTCTTCCAAAAGCATTTCGATGTTAATGGTGGAAGATTGGTGACCACTTGTGTTTGTTTTGAACCTAATAAGAACAGACAGGGTTTCTCAACATGCTTCTTAGATGTTTCTGCATTACCTGAGGGTTCATATCCAATCAAATGGCATGGCTGTTGTATCAATAGAAAAGGCCATAATTGGAGCCTATTTCCTTTGAATCTTGGTTCACTCTACCCAATTAAGAAGTCATGTTTAAATCTGCAGAGCATATTTATGGATTTCAGCCTGTATGTGTTGAAATGATAAGCCATCTGACTTTGTTTATGCATATGGGTTCAAGTAGAAGGTGGATTCAGTATGGATGGAGGCACTTGATGCATTATACCCCAAATTTGATGTGATCAGGGCTGCAGAATGAATGGATTGTAAACCTTCATCGCCTTTCTCTCTTGCTATATATAGTTGAATCTCCACCCATTCTCTCCACAACTACAAGTTACTCTTATATACAAGTTCTTGGTGATCATTAAGAGAACAATTGAGAGAGCACGGCCGGTCAGGTCATAAGATGCAGAGGTTCGTGGGAGAAATAATATCAGAGTTTGCGTTATATATGCATATTGTGTTGGGAAACAGTCTGTATGCTCTGATACTAATTGTTGTGATTTCAGGGGAGGACGCCCCCCCGACTGGATCGACTGGGGCGGCGCAACGGAAACGAACCCAGGATCTATTAAAGCAACTTGAAGAAGAGAAGAAGAAGATATTTCAAAGTAAATAAAAAGCCAACACACAATATAACATCGTTCCACCGATCAAACAGATCGTGTGTACGCCACAAGAGAAGGGAGAGAAACTTTATTAAAACTTTGAGGGAGTACAATAAGAATTTCTTACACCTCATGCTGAGAAGTTACAAGCCTTTGATGGCTGCCAAGAACAGCGAACCCTTGTAGCTAAGCTTCTCTCACAATTTTCTCACCAAGATGAATTACACCTTTAGGAATTAAAATTCATAGGATTCTCTTAAATACATTGAAGGCCACCTCTAAGGGGTTATTTATATACCATAGAACTCTTTTAGTTCTAAATAAACTCCTTCAATCAGAATAAAGAAAACTTGAATCCAATTCGGACTCAAACACCTTCAATCAGAATAAAGAAAACTTGAATCTAACTCGGACTCAAAACAGATCCAGAAAAGGAAGCTATTAAATCTGACATTAATCAACCTTCATGACGTACTCACCTCATAATTCTAACAATCTCCCTCTTGACTTGAATACATCCAAGACCGAGAATAGCCATCATATTCCATGTGCTCGCATCCGCGCACATTGAACAAACTTGACTTCAACTCCATCTCACTCCCTCTTCTTCATAACCTCCTCATGGGTTCACATCTTAATTGGTCAAATAAGTTCATGCTCAACTTAAACTTTATTACCCAATGATCTCCTAAATCTACACAAGATTTATGAGAGTTTTGCTCCACCAAATGAGTAACGATCTGGACTACCTTTTTGCACGCCTGGTCCTAATCTCTCTTTGGGGTACAATTGAATATCCAAGTTTGAATCCATCGTAGTCTCTGATTGTTCCACAACCGCCGCTTTTGAAGCTGAGGATAACTGCAATTCACCAACTGTAATCTCTGAATTCCGCAACATATATACATTGCCGACACGTTCGGCCTGAAACATCACATGGGTCTCTTTAGAAACTTTCATAAGATCACCTTTCGAATTGAAACAGAACCCATCTCTTTGTAGGGCTCCAAGAAAGATGAGATTGTACCTTGATTCGAGAAACATGACAAACGCCTTGAAGAGTAGTGATGCATCCATCATGAGATCGAAACTGGATTGTTCCTTCGCCAATCACCTTACTTGTAGCAGAATTCCTCATGAAAACTTCTCCCCCTTGAACTGAAGTGTCTGAAGAGAACATCTTCCTATTAGAACTGATATGCTGCGAACATCCAAATTTATGACTCATCTATCCTTGTTACCAACCGGTCTGTCTGTAACAGTTAGAACGTCATATTGTTCTTCATCTCCTTCAACCAGTTCAGTGACATTAGAATCTGGTTATTTTTTCTTTCGAAGCAATTCTTAGATCTAATGTGCCCTTTTTTGGACAATAGTTGTACGTCAAATTCTTGTGTTTTGAGTTACTCGTGGAACTTTCATTATTACACTTCTCTCTTGAATAATAAACTTGCCCAGAATCAACATAATGAGACTCACCCGTCAACTGGGTGTCAATTCTGTCCTTATTGAATAGATGCTCCTTGACCTCATTGACCTTGATTCCTGACTTGCCTCCATAAATGATAGCTTCCCTAAAACTCTTATATAAAGAAGGTAAAGAACACAGTAAATAAAAGTGCTTGATCCTTATTTTCTATCTATATATCTATCTTATCTAGATCATTGATAATAAAGGAAAATTCTACAATGTGAGACTTGATGTAGGTCACCTAGAGGGGAGGGTGAACAGATGATATGCTAATCTAATGCACAACAACAGAATTAAAATTTAATATAGCAAACTAAAAACTATTACACAATCACACAAGTATAACACATGAGTGTAGCCAAATTCTCGGTAAAGGGCTCTGAACTATCTCCTAAGGATTTCTCTAGATTAAGAGTTGAGATGTCACTATGGCTCTCTTGGTTGAATACAAGTGTGAGCAAACAATACCAATCATATATCAATTAAGTACAAATATATCAAGCATATAAAGAGATAAACAATATAAGCATGCAAGATATATAAACACAAGTAAGAGAGAGATGAGCAATTGCAAACACGGGAGAATTGTTTCGAGGTTTGAGCACACTTGCTCTATGTCCCTGCCTTCAACACTATGAAGGATTTCCACTATAACGATACTGTAAGATCACTCGGTGTCGCAACACCTACAACAAGTTCACATTAGAACTCCTGGACCCGCAAGTCTCTCACTTGTTTCCGCAAGAATAACACACGTAAGCACACTAGCTTGCCGAGGCCGCACCTCTACAATGAGCTCCCTCAGAACTCTACACAATGCGAACTCACAAGTTCGCCTCCTCAAATACAATGATGAAATTTTGGTGTTCTCTACACTTTGATCACAAAAAAACACTCTCACAATAAAGCTCCTATAAATAGATATGGCAATGAAAAAGCTCAAGCTTGTGTGAGAAAACAAGGTAGATAGAGTGGTGGAAAACTCAAGAATCTCTTTTGAAAACTCAAGAAACACTTTTGATAACACTCTTTTGATATGGGAGTTTAGCCAAAACTTGTTAAAAACTTTTGTTGGAGATGGGAAAATGGCTCTTGAAAACTCTCCAAAAATCTTGTCTAAACTGGCCAAGAGAACTCCCTTTATAGGGTTTAGAAAACTAGTCGTTTGGCTCCGTTTTCTGGCCAAACTGAGCTATCGGTCGACTAGCCTGTCAACCGGCAAACGATCATATTTATGACCGTTAGGGCTGCTGGTCGACCGCCCGATCGACCGCACCCAGGTCGACCTATCGGTCAATCGGTCAGCATTGCTCTCTGGCCGGTCGACCGCCGGGCCAGATCCAGAGAGTAAACTCTCCGGATCAGTCGACCGCCCGTCGACTGGCCCTCAAGTCAACGCTGTGTGCACGTTCTGTGCATATCGGTCGACCGACTTCTTCTTGGTTGACCGGTCGGTCGACCGCCAGAAGGCTAGGTCAGGGATAATTAGGGATTCAAACTTAGTCTTTTAACATCCTAGAAAATCCAAAGTCCACAAAATCAGTTCATTGAAATACTCTGAAATCCAAATATGTGTGATCAAAAATCAACACATATTACAAATAAGTTGAACTATTTTTGCGATATAGAAATTCTGCCTTAAATTAGAAACCGTATTTTTCATAAATCAAACTTCAATTTAAAAAATAATTTTTTCAAAACTTGTTCAAATACAAAAATAAGATATTTTAAACACTTTTGAAACTTAGTGTATATGGATATGATCTAATACACATATAAGACGAAATATCTATGTTTTTGACAATAAGCTCTAAAAAAAGTTTTGATAAATACAAAACTCAACCCATGAACTCGAAACATCAAACTAAGTTTTTCTAAATATTTGAACCATCAATGTGTATGGATGAACCATATAAAACATGTAAACTTATTTTGATGAACTCTATTCATGAAACATAAAGATATCTTCTTTGAAGCTCAAAAATTAAATGGTATTTTCTAAAATCAAAATTATTCTTATAAAAACACTATATATTTTGTGTGTGTTTTGAGCTCGAGCAATCCATAACTAATCTATCCTTTACATCTTGTCTAAAACAAAAATCTTAACACTTACAAACATGACACAAGTCTTAAAAAATCTTCTCTTGAAAATCTTCTTCTCCTTCTTGACTTGGTCTAAACCTTGATCCAAAGAGGTAGACTCCTCTTGAGTACTTGATGCGATCTTGATGCATGTGCTCTTGAATCAACACGTGCTAGCTTCAAAACTGGAATTCGAATCTTTCATTGAAGCTAACCACTGACTAACATCTTGATTAAATATCTGAGACTAATAGACATAAGATCATTAGTACTATAACTATATGAGTTAAACGTCATCAAAACTAGAGTGATGGACCTTTGGGTTAACAATCTCCCTCTTTTTGATGATGACAGAACTCATGAAGTTATATATGCATGAATTATATAAGCTTCATACAAGCTCCCCTTAACTCATGCATAGCAAATAAAAATAAAGATATTCAATGAAAGCACATAAATTAAACAAATATATATGCATAAATACCAATATTAAGTATGTATATATAAACTCACTAAATTCTTCTCTCCTTTTTTGTCAATTCATCAACAAAGGGTGAAGACAATCCAATAATAATGATGTATATGCGATATACATTCATGAAGAGAAGAGACGTTAAGTTAGCTCCCCCTGCATATATGCATTACATAGAGAAGGGATGACTAGACCCTAACCCATATAAGGCATAATATACATGTATAAGCGGAGATGTTTAGCTCCTCCTACACACGGGTACCACATAAAGAAAAAAGTTTAAGCTCCTCAATATGTAAGGTACACTCAATATGAATCTATATAAAAGGAGATGTTAAGCTCCTCTTGTATATAAGGAATACATATCAAACAAATTTTGAAAGAAATTTTTGATAATACTTAAAACAAATTTTGAAATTTCTTGAGTCAACAAACAAATTTTAATACCAATTGTAAATTTTGATACCAATTGTAATTCATTGTAAGTTTTTGATACCAATTGTAATTCATTGTTATGATACCAAATAAATACCAATTGAAATCAATGCATAAACTCGTAAGATACCAATTAACATTTAGAATTAAGTCAACTTTAGCGTTAACATAATTTGTGCTTTAAAAATGTATAGCATCGCAAAGTAAGTACAATCTAAATCATATATATGTATATATGAAAATGTCACTTGAGATTTAAAGCATACATATAGAAAAAACTAGTATGAGTATACAAAATGTGAAATAACATTGAAATCATGTATAGCTCATATCATCCACCCTTATCATGCACCTGATAAAATAGATATTCAATAAGGTACACAAGGCATGGTCACCCAATCATTCGCCCTTAAGTTGGTAGGGATTTTTAAAAATAAGAGTTTGAAAATAATTTAACATGTTTGAAAACTCTTCCAATTTAAGAATAAAAAAACTATTTTAAAATAATTTTTGAAAACTAGTTAAAGATCCTTCAAAACATGAACCAAATCATATATCCCATGAAGTATTGCTAAGTACACAAAATTGTCACTCAAGATCTATACGGTTCAAAATGTGCTCATAAAACAAAGTCAAGAGTAAAAAAAATAATGTGAGTGCACAAGAATCATATGAATAGCATATTCATGAAATAATTAATAAGGCTCAAAACAAACATCAAACTAAAATTTTATAAACATTAAACAAGCATCAAGATATATGTATATATTGTCGAATCTAAAACTATACATACACATCCTAAAAAAATGAGTCAAAAATGAAATTTTGCATGAAGGCAAGTGACTCAAGGATACACATGTATATTTATTAGTTTTAGATAAAATAACATATACATGAAGCTAAAGATGTACAAAAATAGAAAAAATAAGTATAAATGAGAGAATCATTAAACTAGGTTATACATGAGCAATGGAGCACAAATTGTTGGCCCAAGGCCTTCCACCCTAGTTTTGATGATGATTAACTCATGTAGTTATGTGTACTAATAATCTTGTGATTTTAGTTTCAGATCTTTAAACAAGATATTAGTTGGTGATTGCTTCAACAAGAGGTGTTTTGAAGCTTCACAAGTGATTCCAGGGCTCAACCTTCAAGATCACACATTGACTAGCCCATGGATGGAGTTTTTGGATCGGGTCTACTTGAAGATGAAGATCATCAAGAAGACTTAGGTATCCTAGTTTAGTTTAGTGTGTTTAGATCCATTTGTAAAGCTTAGTATAGTTGATATGCTCAAGTGCACATAACACACACGTTTTATGTTTGATTTTGGTTTTCATGAATAGTTGATCAAAATAAGTTTAAATTGATATATGTATAGTTGTTTCATTCTATACATGCATGCTTAACTTTTAAACAAACTTATTTTGACTTTCCTATTCATGTATTGAAAAATCTAAGTTTGATAAAATACAAGTATTGGTTTTTGATAAAACTTGCAAGACACAAAAATGATTGAATATGTTGATATATGTCTTGAAATTTTTATCACAAGTTTGTGTTTCAACACAAATTGTTAAAACAAGTTTTATGGAATTTTAAAAGAGATAAAAGAATTTTTAGTAATATTTTACTTATGTTTTTCTGCCCTGAATGTGGCTGACAGGCCAGGTCGGTCGACCTCATGGGTCGACCGCACCAAGGGCCGGTCGACCCGTGAGGTCGACCGACGTGCACAGAGCCGTGCACGTCTGGCAGACACAAGGGCGGTCGACCCGGACGGTCGACCGTAACTGAGAGCTCTGCTCTCTGTTTGTTTGGGTCGACCGGGCGGTCGACCGTGTTTGCCCACGGTCACATTTCTGACCGTTGGCGGTCGGCCGGGTCGGCCGACCGTAGCCTGTCAGGCTGCCAGCTCAGCCTAACGGCTAGTTTTCTGATGGGCCTATAAAAACCCCATTTCTTTGGGATTTTGGCCAAGATTTTTAGAGCTGATTTTCTCCCATTCTCTGGTTTTAAAAACAAGTTTTAAAAAGTATTTAAAGAGCAAAAAGACTCATTCTATTTTTTTTTAAGTGTTTTGTTTATTTCAAAGAAACTAGGTTTTGGGATTGTTTTTGAGCAAAAATCTCTATATCATTTTTGGCGTTTTCCAAGAGTTTTCTTTGATCAAACACTTAGTTTTCCACACTTGAGCTTATCATCTATCCTATTCTATTAGGATCTTGTTTTGTGGAAAAGAAAAAGGAAAGAGGTTTGTGGTTGAGACATACCACTTGTTGTAAACCCTTGATTTCTTAGTTTGCTCCTCTTTGGTAGAGGTTGAGGTTGTGTAATTGGGTTGTTGGTTTGCTCCCTCTTTGGTAGAGGTGGAGATTGTTGTTTGCTCCCTCTATTGTAAGGTGGAGCTTGGTGGTTGTAACCCTCTTCGGTAGAGGTGTTTGTGTTGTTGTATTGGCTACGGGCCTACCCCTCGGTTGTGAGGCGGTGTTTGAGAGAGGAGTTCGGTACTCCCTTTTTGTAACAAATCTCTTCGGTAGAGGTTCCCTCGGGGGAGATAGTGGAGTGGAAATCCTACACGGTGGTGTAGGCGGGGATGTAGAGCTAGGGGCTCGAACCTCGAAACATATCTTTTGTTTTTGCGTTTAATCCACTTGTCTCTCTAACTCTCTCTCCTTACATTTGTGCAAAACATCATTCTTCATTCATATCATTCATTATTCATATTGCTTGTGTTTGCCTTGCATTGATTCATATTGCCATATCTATTATATGCTTGTGTGTGTGCCTCACTTGTACTTAACCACAAGAGCTTCACATAGCACCTCAAACCATTCAAGGGGAATCAAGAGGAGTTAGTCCAGAGCCATTCACGGGGAATTCAGCTACACTTGTGTGTTGTATTAAGTGTGTTACAAAATTTGCATTAGCTTCCGCATTTAGCGCACTTAGTTTATAGATTAGCACTTACACCTATTCACCCCCCTCTAGGTGTCCCTTTTTCAATTGTATCAGAGCCAAGTGCTCTGATTTTGGGTCTAACAATCTAGAGTTAAAGATCCTCATTTTAGGCTAATCTTGTTTGCATTTGTTTGTTTGCACACATTTAGTTTGCCCTCATGATAGCCCTCCTATGTTTGACATTTCTAGACTTGATATTTGGAAGGTTATGATGAGTAGCTATTTGAAAACCCTAGGTTTGCATGTCTTTCTTGCGGCCACCAAGAAATGCTATCTTGGAGATCGCAATCATATAGGGCCAATGCACAAGCCCTTGAGGCCATTAGAAGCACATTACCTAAAGATTATCTTATACGTGTTTCTAACTTTGATTCCGCATTTGCAGTGTGGAACATGTTGACAACAACCACACCTCCAAGCTTCAATTGCCAATCCACCGGAGGAATCTAGTGGAGAATCCGACTCACAATGCTATATGGTCCAAGGGAATGACTCCCTTGAGGTACTTTTGGAATCTCAACTAGATAGTAATGATTGTGCTAGTTCTTCAAATGATTATGTTAATCCCCATGCTTTAAATGAAGAACTATCAATTGTTTGTGAAAATTAATAGAAAAATATAATGTGTTGAAAAAGAAGACTTTTGCTTTAAATAAAGAAAATGAAAAATTGTCTTCTAAACTTAACAATGTTTTGCAAGAGAAGGTTGAGGTCTATAATGAAAGGGATTCATTGAGATCTCAATTAGAACTTGCACTTAAAGAAAATGAGTTTTTAAAATCTAAAAATGACTGCCATGTTTATTTTGAAGAAAATGAAAATTTGTCTTCAAAAGTTGATTTTGTTTTAAAGGAGAATGTTGCTTTGAAAAATAAAATATTTCTATTTCAAATGATTTAGATGTGTGTTTAAAGAAAATGTTGTTTTACAAAATAAGATTGATGCTCATGTTTGCCATGCTAGGTTAGTATCACACACTTCACCTATTGCATGCCACACTTCTTCTTTGATCAACAATGATATCCATGCTTAAGAAGAGTGTAGATTGTTTGGGCTCCACTTTGAGCCAATGTGTTGTTGGGCATACACGATGGAAACTTTGTTTCGAAAGAAACAAGTTCCATCTATTCATGCACACTTTCCACGGCATACACATGCTCCTCACGGACACCATCACACTATGTATGCTCATGTGTACACTTGTACACATTGTGGACGTAAGGGCCACCTTGCTAAATTTTGTTTTTTGATCGTATACATGATTATAATTTAGCAAATAAGTTTGTTTGGGTTAGAGAAGGTACTAACCCCCATGGACCCAAAAGAGTATGGGTACCAAAGACCACCCCCTAGTATTTTTGATGTAGGTGTGGGCTCTCACATGACGTGAGAGTTGTCGTACCTTGGAGTGGATGCGTTCCGAGCTTCATGGAAATCAATTGGATGCATCACTTTCAAGGATGTTTTGGTGGAGAGGACCACCATGTTTTGGAGACAAGAAAAATTGCCTTCTAGGTTTTGGTAACGATTCCTAACTCCTATTTATTGTTTTCATGCTTTTAATATTCATTGTTTATAGCATGTTTCATTGTTTAGTGATTAGTATGAAATGCCATGTTAATTAGATTCTTGACATACATGTATAATATTTGCGACACCCATGTTTAATATGGATTATTATTTTGTGTTCTCGTATTTGATTAGCTATCATGTACATCATAAATCTAATAACATGTGGATTTACATAATAATCATGTTTATATTTATCATGATGATTTTTATCTTGTTTTTGATGCTTCATGATTTGAATATTTGTTTAGATGCTAGTTTTCATTAGACTAGGATTTATACTTGTGCATATAGTGGGCCACAAATAAATCTATATATGTTTGAGCTTGAATGCTTATTTGAACCCATTAGATGTGCTAGTATAGTCTAGTTTTGATGATTCATGCATTTTAAACTTGTATTCCTATTTTTGGATTTGTTTTATGAGTTTTCATTTCATGTATATGTTCACTTTGCCAACCTTAAAATATACATGTATACCTTTTGAGTCATTTGCTTTTCATGCAAATCTATATATTGGACTCAATTGTGTTTAGGGATATGTATGTATACTTATTGTGTTGACAATTCATACATATACCTTGAAATGAAATTTGTTTTGGTGAAAATTTAGTTTTTCTTGATTTTGTGTTTATTTGTTTAACTTCATGTATATGTCTATTTTATCCAAATTATTATTATACATATACATCCTTTTGAGCCACGTGTTGGCCCAAAGGCCCTTCACCCTAGTTTTGATGATGATCAACTCATGTAGTTATAGTTACTAATGATCTTGTGTTTAATTAGTGACAGATTCATGATCAAGATCTTAGTAGGTGCATAGCTCAACAAAGGATAAAAGAACAAGATTTGGAGCTTGCATGTGGTGATCCAAGGAGTTTTTGGATCAAGCTTGGACCAAGTCAAGAAGATGAGAAGCCTTCAAGGGAAGACTTCAAGAAGTTGAAGACTTGGGTCTAGGTATAGAATTTGTATTTTTGTTTTAGTAAAATGTAAAGGATAGATAGTTGGTGGATTGCTCAAGTTATATCACACACACACACTCTTGATAGAACTCTTGATTTAATTGATTTCATAAAAGATTTCTTTTTAGAAAAGAATTTTTTTAAAAGATTTTCTTTGAGACAAAATATTTATCTTGGATTTTGGTATTTCATAGTTCATATCTTTAAACCAAATCTTGATTAGAGCTTTATATCAAAACATAGATATTTTATTATGATTGTGTAGTGGATCATATCCATACACACTATGCTTTATAAGTTCAAAATATCTTGTTTTTGTATTTGATAAAGATTTAGAAAAACAAGTTTTGGAAAAACATGTTTTGGAAAAATACATTTTGGTTATTGAGCTAATATTTCCAAGTTACAAAAATAGACCAAAACATCTATAACATGTCTTGATTTTGTGCAAGCATGTTTGTTCTTTCAAGTATATTGGTAAAACTATTTTTGTAGAATTTCTATGTATTTTTAGGATTTTATAAAAAGATTTTAATCCTGTTTTCTGACCTGGAGACTGGCTGACAGGCTAAGTCGGTCGACCGGACCGGTCGACCGATGTGCACAGCCCTGTGCACATTGTCAGCGCAGTGGCCGGTCGACCGGGTCGGTCGACCGACCAAGAGAGCTTTGCTCTCTGGAAATATCAGTCGACCGAACCGGTCGACCGATAGAGAGAATGCTCTCTGCTCCAGTGGTCCGGTCGACTGGCAGTCGACCGCTCCAGAGAGATCTGCTCTCTGGAAATGATCGGTCGACCGAGCCGGTCGACCGGTGGCTTCAACGGTCAGAAATATGACCGTTGGCCGTCGACCGGCGGTCGACCGACAGCACTGACAGAACCCCAACGGCTCTATTTCTGGCAGCCTATAAAGGGGGTCTTGTCAACTGTTTTGAGGTTAAGATTTTGGAGATTTCTTGAGCAGTTTTTTCTGATACTTTTAGAAGAGGTTCTCCACAAGATTTAAGTGCAAATACTTCCAATCAAAAGGAAGAGTTTTTATCAAGAGAGTGTTAAAGTGATTCTTGAGTTTTCCTCCATAGCTTTCTTTCCTTGATTTTCTCACACCACACTTGAGCTATCCATTGCTAGATATTCCTATAGGTGTGTTGTAGTGAGAGTGCTCTTTAGGTGATCAAGTGTTGTGATCATCAAAGAGATTTTTTCTTGTTACTTTGAGGAGACGGGCAAGTGTGCTCGTTGTGGTGTGGAGTTCGGTTGTGAACTCTTTGGTAGAGGTACGGCCTCGGCGAGTCGGTGGACTTGCGTGTGTACGGGACTTGGGAGTCCGAGGGCTTGTAGGTGTTGCGGCACCGAGGAGAGATCCGGTGGGATCTTGCATAGTGGAAATCCTTCGTGTGTCGAAGGCGGGGATGTAGAGCAAGTGTGCTCGAACCTCGAAACAAACCCTTTGTGTTTGCGATTGCTCACTCTTGATCTCTTTCTCTTTTTGTCTCTATTTTATATCTTGCATTCAATTTATCGTGTTCATCTTATATATGCATGATATATTCCCTTGTGCTTATAATTGATATACATACTTGCTTGGGATTGTTGTTAACACTAGTATTCAACCAGAGAGCCAACGCGGCACCTCAACCCATTCAAGGGGAATCTAGAGGAGCTTGTCCAGAGCCTCGCAAGGGGAATTCGGCAACACTCTTGTGTTATACATAAGTGTTTAATTAAAAGAAGTTTTAATTGGTCATCTTAGTTTTAATTCCGCATTATTTGTTCATAAGTGACCATTAGATTAGCCATCACCTATTCACCCCCCCCTCTAGGTGATCTTACACCACGTGCCTTAATGCATATATTTTGTGGACTCGTTATGTTTGGATATGTATGTATACTTTAGTTTATATAAGACATACATATACCTTGAAGATTAAATAAGTTTTTGATGGTTTTTTTATTTTAAAGGAATATTGAGCTAAATTGTATATTTTCATGATCATGTTCTTCACATTGTATTTGTACACTCACATTTCTTATATGTTTTTGTTTTCATGAGTCATATTTATGCTTAATTGAATTAGAGTGTTGATTATCATGTGGACTTCATGTTTTATGAAAAACTATTTTGTTTTATTCCTTACTTGAAGGATTTCGCACTAGTTTACAAGTTTTTCCATTTAACTAGTTCGTATTCTTCATATGGTAGAGTTTTTCAAACGTACTCTATTTTCAAATCTATTTTTGAAAACCCCTACCTTAATGGGAGGATGGATGGGAGATCATGTTCAGTATGCTTTAAAATGAAAATCATTTAAAACTTGAACCATGATTGGGAGGTAGATAATATGAGATACACATTTGATATTATTGTTATTTCAATTGGTATCATTGAATTCTTTCAATTGGTATCAATTTTGACCTTTCTTGTATACTCATATATGTTTGTTAAAATAAAAATGTACATTATTTTAGTTGGTATTTCATAAAGGGGGAGAAAATTTGATTTTGTCCTTCAATTGGTATTTGTACTCCCATACTTTATGAGTGAAAATTCGAATTTGGTATCATATGTTCCAAATGAAAATATTTACAATTGGTATCAAAATTTTTGTTTAGACATTCAAAATTTATAATGTTTAATTTAAATTGGTATCAAGATTTTCATGTGTTTTGCTTAAAAATTGGTATCAATATTTTTTTTGTTTGTTTCCTTTCAATTGGTATCAAGATGCTATTCTTTGACATATCTTCAATTGGTACCTTAATTGATTGTCACCCCTAATTGGTTTTGTTTTTGTTTTAGTCAAAGGGGGAGAAAAATTTATTGATTTAGTTTTGCATTTTACCCTTTATTGATGATTGTTTCTTTTGTTGGCCCAAAGGCCTTCCACTCTATTTTTTGATGATGATTAACTCATGTAGTTATGTTTACTAATAATCTTGTGTTGTTTAAGTTTCAGCTCATTAACCAAGATATTAGTTGGTGATTAGCTTCAACAAGGTGTTTAGAAGCTTTTCATGATGATTCCAGGGCCAAAGCGTCAAGATCACACATTGCCTAGCCCATGGATGGAGTTTTTGGAACAAGTCAACTTGAAGATGAAGATCGTCAAGAAGACTTAGGTATCCATAATTTAGATAGTGTATTTTAGATTCATTTGTAAAGTTTAGTATAGTTGATATGCTCAAGTGCACAACACACAAAAAGTTTTATGTTTTGGATTTGGTTTTCATGAATAGTAGATCAAAACAAGTTTTACATGTTTTATATGTATAATAGATGTATTCTAGTTATACATACATGCTTTAACTTGCTAGACAAACTTATTTTGATATTCCTATTCATGTATTGAAAAATCAAGTTTGATAAAATACAAGTTTTGTTTTTTGATAAAATTTGCAAGACACAAAAATGAATTGATATGATTGATATATGTCTTGAAATTTTTATCACAAGTTTGTGTTTCCATATAAAATGATAAAACTATTTTTGGTGATTTTTAGAAGTGTTAAAAGATTTTTAGAAAAATTTTTCCAGTTTTTCTAACCCAGTTTTTGTTCCAGGCTTCAACCAAGTCGACTAGTAGCCTGACTAGTCGACTAAGGCTGATGTCGGTCGACCGGGCCGGTCGACCGACGTGCACAATTCTGTGCACGTTTGGAGGCACTGGGACGGTCGACTGCGCCGGTCGACCGGGGCACTTACAGTGCTCTCTGTTTGTTTCGGTCGACCGGGCCGGTCGACCGCAGTTGCCCAACGGTCATATTTCTGACCGTTGGCCGTCGACGGGCCGGTCGACCGTTGCCTGTCAGAGCTGCCAGCTCAGCTCTAACGGCTAGTTTTCTGATGGGCCTATAAAAGCCCCCTCTCTTTGGGTTTTTGGCCAAGTTTTTTAGAGCAAATTTTTCCTGACTTCTTCAGTGTTTTAAAAGAGTTTTCAAAAGAGTTTTAAGTGCCAAAAGATCAATCTTAATTGTTTTTTAAGTGTTTTGTTATTTTCAAAGAAAAACAAGTTTTTGGGAATTGATTTCTTGTTCTTTATCTCCATATCATTTTGGTATTTTCCCAAGAGATTTTCTTTGATCAAACACTTGTGTTTTCCACACTTGAGCTATCTTCTATCCTAATCTATTAGGATCATTTGTTTTGTGGAAAAAGGAAAAGGAAGAGGTTTGTGGTTGAAAGAGACCACTTATTGTAAACCCTTGATTTCTTGGTTGCTCCCTCTTTGGTAGAGGTTGAGGTTGTGATTTGGGTTGTTGGTTTGTATCCCTCAAGTGTGAGGTGGATTGGTTGTTGTATTGGCTACGGGCCTACCCCTCGGTTGTGAGGTGGTTTGTTTGAGAGAGGAGTTCGGTACTCCATTATTGTAAAAATCCTTCTCGGTGAAGGTTCCCTCGGTGGGAGTCCTCGGTGGACGGTATAGTGGATTGGAAATCCTACACGGTGGTGTAGGCGGGGATGTAGAGCAAGGGTGTTCGAACCTCGAAACATATCATTGTGTTTGCGTTTGATCCACTTGTCTCTAAACTCTCTCTCTTTACATTTGTGCAAAGCATCATACATCATTCATATCATATCTATTTGCTTGTGTTGTGCCTTGCATAATTCACATTGCTATTCATCCTTATTTGCTTGGCGTGCTTGTGTGTGTGCCTAACTTATACTTAACCAACAAGAGCTTCACATAGCACCTCAACCCATTCAAGGGGAATCAAGAGGAGTTAGTCCAGAGCCCTTCACGGGGAATTCGGCTACACTTGTTGTGTTGTATTAAGTTTGTGCAAGATTTGCATTAGCTTCCGCATTTAGCACACTTAGTTTTGCATTAAGTTTTAGATTAGCACTAACACCTATTCACCCCCCCTCTAGGTGTTCCCTTTCAATTGGTATCAGAGCTAGTGCTCCTGATACTTAGGCTTAACATCCTAGGAGTGAGATCCTTGCTTGCTAATCTTTTGTTTGCATTTGCTTGTTTGCACACATATAGTTTACCATGGCTTTCATGACCCCACCTATGTTTGACCCTTCCAACATTCATGTTTGGAAGATTAGGATGACCGTTTATTTACAAACTCTAGGTCATAAAGTTTATCTTGCCATTACCAAGGAATCCTTCCTTAGTGATAGCAATCATATAGGGGCCAATGCACAAGCCCTAGAGGCCATTAGAAGCACATTATCTAAATATTATCTTTTACGTGTTTCTAACATTGATTCCGCCTTTGCAGTGTGGAACAAATTGACAACTACCACCACCTCCGAGCTTCTATTGCCAATCCAACAAGAAGAGGAATCTAGTGGAGAATCCGATTCTCAATGCTTCATGGTCCAAGGGAATGACTCCCTTGAGGTACATTCGGAACCCCACTTAGATAGTGATGATTGCTCTAGTTCTTCATGTGATAATTATGATGCCCATGCTTTAAATGAAGAACTATCTATTGTATGTGAAAAATTAATTGAAAATTATAAGATTTTGAAAAAGAAAAGTCTAGAAATTGAAAAAGAAAATAAAAGTTTGCATTCTAGACTTGATTGTGTTTTGCAAGAGAAGGTTGAGGTCTATAATGAAAGAGATGCATTAAGATCTCAATTAGAACTTGCATTAAAAGAAAATAAAATTTTAAAATCTAAAAATGATTGTGAAACACTTTTGAAGAAAAATGAAAACTTGTCTTCAAAAATTGATTTTGTTTTAAAAGAGAATGTTGATTTGAAAAATAAAATTATTTCCATTTCAAATGATTTGAATGTTTGTTTAAAGAAAAATGAAGTTTTGAAAATAAGATTGATGAACATGTTTGCCATGCTAGGGTAGTTCCACACACTCCACCCATTGCATGCTCCACTTCTTCTTTGATTGAAAATGATATAATTTAATTAAGAAGAAAATGGATTGTTTGGGCTCCACTATGAACCAATGTGCCATGAACCACACACGCTTGGAAACCTTGGTTCGAAAGAAACAAGTTTCAACTTTTATGCATGCACACCCTCCACGGCATACACATGCTTCACACGGACACCATCAACACATGTATGCTCATGTGTACACATGTACACATTGTGGCCGAAAAGGCCATCTTGCTAAATTTTGCTATGATCGTTTACATGTTGAGAATTTAGCAAAGAAATTTGTTTGGGTTAGAGAAGGTACTAACCCCCTTGGACCCAAAGAGTATGGGTACCAAAGACCACCCCTCCTATTATTTTTGATGTAGGTGTGGGCTCTCACATGACGTGAGAGTGATGACACCTTGGAGTGGATGCGTTCCGGACTTAAGGAAATCAAATGGATGCATCACTTTCAAGGGAAGGTTTGGTGGAGAGGACCACCATGTTTTGGAGACAAGGAGAGTTGCCTTCTAGTTTTGGTAACAATTCTTAACTCCTTATTATTGTTTACATGCTTTCATATTGATGTTTTATAGCATGTTTTCATTGTCTATGGATTAGTGTGTAAATATCATGTTTATTAGATCCTTGACATACATGTATAGTATTTGAGACACACATGCTTATATGAACCCATACTTAGTGTTCTCACCTTTGTTTAAGCTATAATATACATCATGAATCTAATACATATGAATTTACATAGTAATCATGTTTTAGTTTTATCATGATGGTTTTTATATTGTTTTTTGATGCTTCATGTTAAGATTACTTGTTTAGACGTTAGTTTTCATTAAGACTAGGTATATACTTGTGCATATAGTGGGACACAAATAAATCTTATATGTTTTGAGCTTGATTGCTTATTTGAACCCATTACATGTGCTAGTATAGTCTAGTTTTGATGATTCATACATTTTAAACTTGTATTCTCATTTTTGAATTTGTCTTGTGATTGTGTGTTTCAATTCATGTATATGTTTTTTTTGCCAAACTTTAAGATATACATGTATACCCCTTGAGTCATTTGCCTTTCATGCAAATCTATATATGGACTCAATTGTGTTTAGGGATATGTATGTATACTTATTGTGTTGACAATTCATACATATACCATGAAATGAAATTTGTTTTGGTGAAGATTTTCTTGATTTTGTGTCTAATTGTTTAACTTCATGTATATGTCTATCTTTTCCAAACTATTAGATATACATGATTATCCTTTTTGAGCCACGTGCCTTAATGCATATATTTTGTGGACTCGTTGTGTTTTGGATATGCATGTATACTTTAGTTTGTATTAGACATACATATGCCATGAAGATTAAATAAGTTTTAATGATTTTCGTGTTTTCTTGTTTAAAGGAATATTGAACTAAATTGTATATTTTCATGATCATGTTCTTCACATTGTATTTGTACACTCACATTTCTTATTTACTCATGTGTTTTGTTGTCATGAGTCATATTTATGCTTCATTGACTTGAGTGTTTGATACCTTGTGGATTTCATGCTTTATGAAAAATTATTTTTGTTGTATTCCTTACTTGAAGGATTTCGTACTAGTTTAAAACATTTTCCATTTAACTAGCTACGGTATTCCTCATTTTGGTAGTAATTTTCAAACTAAACTATATTTTCAAATCTATTTTTGAAAACCCTACCTTCTATGGGCGGATGGATGGGAGATCATGGTCTTGGATGCTTTAAAATGAAAATCATTTAAAACTTGAACCTTGATTGGGAGGTATAGTAATATGATGTATACACTTGAACTTATTGCTATGTCAATTGGTATCATTGAACTCTTTCAATTGGTATCATTTTGATCTTTGTGTATACTCATATGTTTATTGTGTATGTATATTTTCAATTGGTATCATCTATTGGTGATTGGTACTCATTCTATTTCATACACATTTTATTTGTACTTAAGATATAAATTTTTCACAAATCTTGTTTATGCTAGTGCTTGAGCTTCTATTTTGTTTCAATTGATTACTTTTAAATTGGTATCAAGCCCATGCATCTTTTTAGTTGGTATTTCATAAAGGGGGAGAAAATTAATTTTGTCTTTCATTGGTGATTCTTTCAATTGGTATTTGTTTCCCACTCCCTTACTTTATGATTGAAAATTTCATATTGGTATCATATGCTTAATATGAAAATTATTTACAATTGGTATCAAAATTTTGTTTAGACATTCAAAATTTATTATGTTTAATTTCAATTGATATCAAGATGTTTCATGTGTTTTTGCTTAAAATTGGTATCTAAAATTTTTTTTAGGAAAAATACAAAAGTTTTGATTTGTATTGACTATATGCATATAGATTCATGATGAGTGTATCTTGTATTGAAGAGCTTAACATCTCTTCGTTATGTGGTACACGTGTGTAGGGGGAGCTTCACATCTCCTCTTATGCATTACATAGTGTGTGTTATGTGAATTAGGGCTTAACATCCCTCTTTCATGTAATGCATATGTGTAGGGAAGCTAACTTAGCGTCTTCCTCTTCATGAATGTTATAACATATAACATCTATTGATCTTTGTTTATTTTCAATTGATATCAAGATGCTTTATTGACATATTTATCTATTGATATCATGTTGTTTATGGTCACCCCTTATTGACCTTGTTTTTTGTTTTAGACAAAGGGAGAGAACATTGTTTTATTGTTTTTGATTGACTTAAAAGGGGAGAAAGATTTTTACCCCTCATTTTATTGTTTGGATTGTTTAACCCTTCTTGATCTTTTTGTTTGACAAAAAGGGGGAGAAAAAAAATTTGTTTGATTTGATTTTACTTTGAACCCTTTGTTGATGATTGACAAAAAGAGGGAGAAGTATTTGAGTTTATATGCATGTTTTCATTGCTTAAGGAGGAGAAGCATTTGTCTTCCTTGTTATTTATGCATATATGTTTTTGTATTGCAAATAGGAGAAAAAGATCTTGATTTATGCTTGTTGCATGTTTTATCTCCATACTTGCATACATATTCATGTGTTTTTATTTCCATATCTTATTATTTATGTCTATGCATGAGTTAAGGGGGAGCTTCTTTGAAGCTTAACTTTAATCCATGCATTTATAACTCCATGAGTTTTGTCATCATCAAAAAGGGGGAGATTGTTGGCCCAAAGGCCTTCCACTCTAGTTTTGATGATGATTAACTCATGTAGTTATGTTTACTAATAATCTTGTGTTGTTTAAGTTTCAGATCATTAACCAAGATATTAGTTGGTGATTAGCTTCAACAAGGTGTTTAGAAGCTTTTCATGATGATTCCAGGGCAAAGCGTCAAGATCACACATTGCCTAGCCCATGGATGGAGTTTTTGGAGCAAGTCAACTTGAAGATGAAGATCGTCAAGAAGACTTAGGTATCCATAGTTTAGATAGTGTGTTTTAGATCCATTTGTAAAGTTTAGTATAGTTGATATGCTCAAGTGCACAACACACAAAAAGTTTTATGTTTTGGATTTGGTTTTCATGAATAGTAGATCAAAACAAGTTTACATGTTTTATATGTATAGTAGATGTATTCTAGTTATACATACATGCTTTAACTTGCTAGACAAACTTATTTTGATATTCCTATTCATGTATTGAAAAATCAAGTTTGATAAAAATACAAGTTTTGTTTTTGATAAAATTTGCAAGACACAAAAATGAATTGATATGATTTATATATGTCTTGAAATTTTTATCACAAGTTTGTGTTTCCATATAAAATGATAAAACTATTTTTGGTGATTTTTAGAAGTATTAAAAGATTTTTAGAAAAATAATTTTCCAGTTTTTCTAACCCAGTTTTTGTTCCAGGCTTCAACCAAGTCGACTAGTAGCCTGACTAGTCGACTAAGGCTGATGTCGGTCGACCGGGCCGGTCGACCGACGTGCACAATTCTGTGCACGTTTGGAGGCACTGGGACGGTCGACCGCGCCGGTCGACCGGGGCACTTACAGTGCTCTCTGTTTGTTTCGGTCGACCGGGCCGGTCGACCGCAGTTACCCAACGGTCATATTTCTGACCGTTGGCGGTCGACCGGGCCGGTCGACCGTTGCCTGTCAGAGCTGCCAGCTCAGCTCTAACGGCTAGTTTTCTAATGGGCCTATAAAGCCCCTCTCTTTGGGTTTTTGGCCAAGTTTTTTAGAGCAAATTTTTCCTGACTTCTTCAGTGTTTTAAAAGAGTTTTCAAAAGAGTTTTAAGTGCCAAAAGATCAATCTTAATTGTTTTTAAGTGTTTTTGTTATTTTCAAAGAAACAAGTTTTTTGGGAATTGATTTCTTGTTCTTTATCTCCATATCATTTTGGTATTTTTCCAAGAGATTTTCTTTTATCAAAACACTTGTGTTTTCCACACTTGAGCTATCTTCTATCCTAATCTATTAGGATCATTTGTTTTGTGGAAAAGAAAAAGGAAAGAGGTTTGTGGTTGAAAGAGACCACTTATTGTAAACCCTTGATTTCTTGGTTGCTCCCTCTTTGGTAGAGGTTGAGGTTATGATTTGGGTTGTTGGTTTGTATCCCTCAAGTGTGAGGTAGATTGGTTGTTGTATTGGCTACGGGCCTACCCCTCGGTTGTGAGGTGGTTGTTTGAGAGAGGAGTTCGGTACTCCATTGTTGTAAAAATCCTTCTCGGTGAAGGTTCCCTCGGTGGGAGTCCTCGTTGGACGGTATAGTGGATTGAAAATCCTACACGGTGGTGTAGGTGGGGATGTAGAGCAAGGGTGCTCGAACCTCGAAACATATCATTGTGTTTGCGTTTGATCCACTTGTCTCTAAACTCTCTCTCTTTACATTTGTGCAAAGCATCATACATCATTCATATCATATCTATTTGCTTGTGTTGTGCCTTACATAATTCACATTGCTATTCATCCTTATTTGCTTGGCGTGCTTGTGTGTGTGCCTAACTTATACTTAACCAACAAGAGTTTCACATAGCACCTCAACCCATTCAAGGGAATCAAGAGGAGTTAGTCCAGAGCCCTTCACGGGAAATTCGGCTACACTTGTTATGTTGTATTAAGTTTGTGCAAGATTTGCATTAGCTTCCGCATTTAGCACACTTAGTTTTGCATTAAGTTTTAGATTAGCACTAACACCTATTCACCCCCCCTCTACGTGTTCCCTTTTCATCTTTGTATTAAAAAGGGTGAGAAAATTTTGTTTTGTTTTGATTGTTTACCCCTTTGTTGATGATTGACAAAAGGGGAAGAATTATTTGTGAGTTTAACATGCATTATATAAAACTCATAAACTCAAATAGAGAAGATGTTTTTAATATGCATGATTTGTTCATGTTTATATATGCATAGTTATGTTTTTGCATATATTAAGTGTAATTTAGTTTATTTTTAATTGGTATTTAGAGCATGTTTTGTTTTTGAACATTTCATTGGTATCTAGAACCATTTATTGTTTTGCATAGATATGCATTCATGTTTAATATTCATTGCATATTTATGTTTATTTGTTATGTATGAGTTGAGGGGGAGCTTCTTTGAAGCTTAACTTTAATCCATGCATATATAACTCCATGAGTTTTGTCATCATCAAAAAGGGGGAGATTGTTGGCCCAAAGGCCTTCCACCCTAGTTTTGATGATGATTAACTCATGTAGTTATGTTTACTAATAATCTTGTGATTTTAGTTTCAAATCTTTAAACAAGATATTAGTTGTGATTGCTTCAACAAGATGTGTTTTGAAGCTTCACAAGTGATTCCAGGGCTCAACCTTTAAGATCACACATTGCCTAGCCCATGGATGGAGTTTTGGATCGGGTCTACTTGAAGATGAAGATCATCAAGAAGACTTAGGTATCCTAGTTTAGTTTAGTGTGTTTAGATCCATTTGTAAAGCTTAGTATAGTTGATATGCTCAAGTGCACATAAACACACGTTTTATGTTTGGTTTTTGGTTTTCATGAATAGTTGATCAAAACAAGTTTAAATTGATATATGTATAGTTGTTTTCATTCTATACATGCATGCTTAACTTTTAAACAAACTTATTTTGACTTTCCTATTCATGTATTGAAAAAATCTAAGTTTGATAAAATACAAGTGTTGGTTTTTGATAAAACTTGCAAGACACAAAAATGATTGAATATGTTGATATATGTCTTGAAATTTTTATCACAAGTTTGTGCTTCAATACAAAATGTTAAAACAAGTTTTATGGAATTTTAAAAGAGATAAAAGAATTTTTAGTGATATTTTAACTTATGTTTTTTCTGCCCTGAATTGTGGCTGACAGGCCAGGTCGGTTGACCTCATGGGTCGACCGCACCAAGGGCCGGTCGACCGACGTGCACAGAGCCGTGCACGTCTGGCAGACACAAGGGTTGTCGACCCGGACAGTCGACCATAACTGAGAGCTCTGCTCTCTGTTTGTTTGGGTCGACCGGCAGTCGACCGTGTTTGCCCAACGGTCACATTTCTAACCGTCGGCGGTCGGCCGGGCCGGCCGATCGGTGGCCTGTCGGCTGCCAGCTCAGCCTAACGGCTAGTTTTCTGATGGGCCTATAAAAACCCTATTTCTTTGGGATTTTGGCCAAGATTTTTAGAGCTGATTTTCTCCCATTCTCTGGTTTTAAAAACAAGTTTTAAAAAGTGTTTAAAGAGCAAAAAGACTCATTCTATTTATTTTTAAGTGTTTTGTTTATTTCAAAGAAACTAAGTTTTGGGAATTGTTTTTGAGCAAAAATCTCTATATCATTTTTGGTGTTTTCCAAGAGTTTTCTTTAATCAAAACACTTAGTTTTCCACACTTGAGCTTATCATCTATCCTATTCTATTAGGATCTTGTTTTGTGGAAAAAGAAAAAGGAAAGAGGTTTGTGGTTGAGACATACCACTTGTTGTAAACCTTGATTTCTTGGTTGCTCCCTCTTTGGTAGAGGTTGAGGTTGTGTAATTGGGTTGTTGGTTTGCTCCCTCTTTGATAGAGGTGGAGATTGTTGTTTGCTCCCTCTATTGTGAGGTGGAGCTTGGTGGTTGTAACCCTCTTCGGTAGAGGTGTTTGTGGTTGTTGTATTGGCTACGGGCCTACCCCTCGGTTGTGAGGCGGTGTTTGAGAGAGGAGTTTGATACTCCCTTGTTGTAACAAATCCTCTTCGGTAGAGGTTCCCTCGGTGGGAGATAGTGGAGTGGAAATCCTACACGGTGGTGTAGGCGGGAATGTAGAGCTAGGGGCTCGAACCTCGAAACATATCTTTGTGTTTGTGTTTGATCCACTTGTCTCTCTAACTCTCTTTCCTTACATTTGTGCAAAGCATCATTCTTCATTCATATCATACATTATTCATATTGCTTGTGTTGTCTTGCATTGATTCATATTGCCATATCTATTATATGCTTGTGTGTGTGCCTCACTTGTACTTAACCACAAGAGCTTCACATAGCACCTCAACCCATTCAGGGGAATCAAGAGGAGTTAGTTCAGAGCCCTTCACGGGGAATTCGGCTACACTTGTGTGTTGTATTAAGTGTGTTGCAAAATTTGCATTAGCTTCCGCATTTAGCGCACTTAGTTTATAGATTAGCACTTATACCTATTCACCCCCCCTCTAGGTGCCCCTTTTCACAAATATATAATAATCAAGTGTAGCTCACTACTTGTACAATTATAAATACAAGTTTTAACGAAACCTACATTTAAACAAGTAATCACCACATGAAGTTCAAAACAAACATGATCATTAGGCTAAACGCACGTGTTTTGGAACTAGTATATACTTAGTAGTTAAACAAAAGTGAGAACACAAAATATGAATGCATATGAATATGGGTGTATCTCAAAGACTATCTATGTATATCACATGTCTAATAACATTAAATTTAACATAATGAGCATTAAAACTGAAACATGCTAAAAATCATTAATGTAAAAGCATGTAAACTAAAATAGGAGTTTAGAGATAGTTACCAAACCATATGAGCTATTCTCTAAGTCTTCAAATCATGGTGGTCCTCCCACCAAACACCCTTGATAGCGATGCATTAATTTGGTATGTCCATTTAGCTCTACATGCATCCACCATTAAGACACAAACCCTCTCACATTTTGTGAGAGCCCACACCTACATCAAACACAAGAGGTGAGAATTTTGGTACCCATATCTTTTTGGGTCCACGGGAGTTAGCAACATAAGGAACCTAAACATTTTTATTTGTAAAATTTAAAGAATTTATTCTATCAAAATAAAATTTTGTAAGATGGCCTTTACGGCCACAATCTGTACATGTGTACACTCTAGCATACATAAGATTGTGATATGTATGAGCATGGTGTGTATATGATGTATGCCGTGTAGGGTGTGTATGAAAGTGTGGAACTTATTTCATGCGAAACATAGATTCCAATTTATTGTGTTTAAATGTACATTGGCTCAAGTGGAGCCCAAACAATCAATTTTATTTTTCAAGATATGATCTCATTTTTATCAAAAGAAGATGCAATATTGTTAGCATGAGAGACATGGTAAGAACGAGAATCAAAATTATTTTTCTTTTTAGAAATATTTTCTTTTTCTTTTAAAATAATTTTCTTTTTCAAAGAGTTATTTTCTTTAAAGCAATCTCCTTTTCTTTTTCAATCAAAATAACTTGATTTTTCAAAACTTCATTTTCTTTTGAAACAATTTCAAATTTAATTTTAAATGAATCCTTTTCTTTTGAAATCAAATCATTTTTTTATTTTTAAAATTTTGTTTTCCATTTTTAACAATTCATACTTTTAAAGAAGTTGTTGACAAAATAAAGCAAGCTCATCATATGGCATGTCAACATCCTCATCAAGTTCGGATTCAAAATTTACCTCAAGGGGGTCATCCCCTTGGACCATGTAGCACAAATTGGAAGCATCACTTCTATTATCCGAGTCACTCTCTTTTTCATTTGGCGTTTGTTCCCTAAGAAAGCAAATAGTGTTCGATACCATAAAAGTCGATTCAATGTTAAAAATCCTAGATAAATAATCATCATTTAGGGTACTCTTTATAGCATGTATGGCTTTTGCATTACCCTCTATATGTTTGCCATTTAAACAATATGAATTTTTAATAGTGACAAAAAGACATGAATACCTAGGGCTTTAAGGTACATGGGCATCTTAACTTTTCAAGTTTGGATGCTAAGAATGTCAAACATGGGAGGTGTCATGAAATCCATGAGTGTGTGTTCCAATATAGTGGTTAGCTAAATGAAGATTTTTAACTCAAGGTTGTTAGATCCAAATCAACAACACCAAGCTCTGATACCAACTATAGGTCACCTAGAGGGGTGAATAGGTGACAAGATAATCTAATACACAACAATGCGGAATTAAAATTTAATTGTGCAAACTAAAAAATATTACGCAAACACACAAAGACATAAGAGTGTAGTCAAATTCCTGGTGAAGGTCTCTGAACTATCTCCTCAAGATTCCTCTAGATTAAGAGTTGAGGTTCCACTATGGCTCTGTTGGTTGAATACAAGTGTGAGCAAACAATCCCAAACATATATCAATTAAGCACAAATATATCAAGCATATACAAAGATAAACAATATAAGCATGCAAGATATATAACACAAGTGAGAGAGAGAGAGATGAGCAATTGCAAACACGGGAGAATTATTTCGAGTTTCGAGCACACTTGCTCTACGTCCCTGCCTTCAACAATATGAAGAACTTTCACTATAACGATCCCGCAAGATCACTCGGTGTCACAACATCTACAAAGAGTTCACATTAAAACTCTTGGACCCGCAAGTCCCTCACTTGTTCCCGCAAGAACAACATACGCAAGCACACTAGCTTGCTGAGACCACACCTCTATAATGAGCTCCCTCAAGAACTCTACACAATGCGAACCCACAAGTTCGCCTCCTCAAATATAATGATGAAACTTGGTGATCTCTACACTTTGATCACCAAAACACTCCTAAAATAAGCTCCTATAGGATAGATATGGCAATGAAAAAGCTCAAGCTTGTGGGAGAAAACAAGGTAGATAGAGTGGTAGAAAACTCAAGAATTTCTTTTTAAAAACTCAAGAAAACACTTTTGATAAACACTCTTTGATATGGAAGTTAGCCTAAAAACTTGTTGAAAAACTTCTGTTGGAGATGGGAAAATGGCTTTGAAAACTCTCCAAAAATCTTTTCTCTAACTGGCCAGAGAACCCCTTTTATAGGGTTTAGAAAACTAGTTGTTGGGCTCAGTTTTAGGCCAAACTGAGCTGTCGGTCGACTGTCCCGTCAACCGGCCACGGTCAATTTATGACCGTTGGGGTTGCCGGTCGACCGCCCGATCGATCGCACCCAGTCTTGACCTGTCAGTCGACCGGCAAGAACCAGAGAGCGTTTGCTCTCCCGCAGGTCGACCCGCTCGGTCGACCTGGGCCAGATAGCGTAAACTCTCTGGGTTGACCATCTGGTCGACCGGCCCTCAAGCCAAGGCTGTGTGCACGTTCTGAACCGCTCGGTCGACCGACTTCTATCTCGGTGGACCGCCAGAAGGCCAGGTCAGAGATAATTAGGGATTCAAACTTGGTCTTTTACATCCTATAAATCTCATAAAATCATATAAAATCCACAAAATAGTTCATTGAAATACTTTGAAATCCAAATATGTGTGATCAAAAATCAACATATATTACATATAAGTAAATTATTTTTGCGCTATAGAAATTCTGCCTTAAACCAGAAACCGTATTTTTCATAAATCAAACTTCAATTTGGAAAACAATTTTTTCAAAACTTGTTCTAATATAAAAACAAGATATTTTAAAACACTTTTGAAGCTTAGGGTGTATGGATATGATCCATACATATATAAGATGAAATATCTATGCTTTTGATAATAAGCTCTAAACAAAATTTTGATAAATACAAAACTCAAAATCATGAACTCGAAACATCAAACTAAGTTTTTCTAAATATTTGAACAATCCATGTGTATGGATGAAACACAAATAAAATATGTAAACTTGTTTTGATAAAGTCTATTCATAAAACATAAAGATATCTTCTTTGAAGCTCAAAATCAAAATGGTATTTTCTAAAATCAAAACTATTCTTATGAAAACACTATATAAATTTTATGTGTGTGTGTGTATGAGCTTGAGCAATCCACAACTAACCTATTCTTTACATCTTATCTAAAATAAAAATCTTAACACTTACAAACATGACACAAGTCTTGAAAATCTTCTTCTTCTTCTTGACTTGTCCAAATCTTAATCTAAAGAGCTAGAATTCTCTGAGTACTTGATGCGATCATGATGCGCGAGCTCTTGAATCAACACGTGCTAGCTTCAAAACTGGACTTCGAATCTTTCGTTGAAGCTAACCACCAACTAAGATCCTGATTAAATATTTGAGACTATATAGACGTAAGATCATTAGTACTATAACTACATGAGTTAATAATCATCAACTAGAGTGATGAGCTTTTGGGCTAACACTTGATAGGTGTACCTTCATGCATATGAAGAAAAAGAAGAACGCTGCTTCAAATCACCGATTCGCCAACGACTTCTTTAGATAGTGATCTTAAAGTCGCTCCCACAGCGAGAACGCTGTTTTCTCCGTAGAAAACTCACCCAGCACTTCATCCGCCAAGCAAAGCTGCATAGCAGTAAAGACTTTCTCACCCAACTCTGCCAAGTTTCTTCCTTCATGTTTTAAGGTTTTTTCTCCCTCTCGAGTATGCGTTCTTCAACCCACTCTGGGTAAGATGGCGTTCATCCTAATCTGCCACCTGCTGAAATTGATGCGCCATCGGACTTCTGATTATCAAACTTGATCGCAGACATTTTCAAGTTACCTTGCTCTGATACCAATTATTTGGAAACAATCTGTATGCTCTGATACTAATTGTTGTGATTTCAGGGAAGGATGCCCCCACGACCGGATTGACTGGGGCGGTGCAGTGGAAACAAACCACAAGATCTACTAAGGTAAGTTGAAGAAGAGAAGAAGAATAATTTAAAGTAGATAGAAAGCCAACACACAATATAACGTGATTCCACTGATCAAATAGATCGTGTGTACGTCCATGAGAGAAGGGAAAGAAACTTTATTAAAACTTTGGGAGAGTACAATAAGAATTTCTTACACCTCACGCTGAGAAGTTACAAGTCCTTGATGGCCGCCAAGAATAGTAACCCTTGTGGTTAAGCTTCTCGCACGAATTTCTCACCTAGATGAATTACAACCCTAGGAATTACAAATTCATAGAATTCTCTTGAAATACATTGAAGACCACCCTTAAGGGGTTATTTATAGACCATAGAACTCTCCTAGTTCAAACAAACTCCTTCATCAGAATAAAAGAAAATTGAATCCAACTCGGACTCAAAACGCCATCAATCAGAAATAAAGGAAACTTGAATCCAACTCGGACTCAAAACAGATCCAGAAAAGGAAACTGCCAATCCGACATTAATCAACCTTCACGATTCACGTCATAATTCTAACATATTGTATACTTTTTCATAGTTGTCCATATTGATATGTATACTAGTGATTATTTTGTGTAATATAGCTGCTGTTGCTTGAAAAATCTGGAAAACCCCGTTAGTCATTAAGGAGGTGAGCTGGCGCCGCCACAAGCGATGGAGTTCGCCTGAGGTACTCTACACTTCACTGATGTTTATTTCTGGAAAGCTAAGGTAGCTAGGTACATATGAATTTACTTGTCATATATTCTACAGTGTAACAAATTTTCAGTTGCATGTTGCTATAGAGCGGATACTGTGATGTTAGATTTTCTGAAATCAGTAATTTTCGATTCTGGAATTTGCAATCAGTGTTTGGAGTGACGACCTATCCATCATGTTTATCGGTTACTATACATGCTTAAACGATATTCCTTACACATTACCTATTCATGTTGAAACATTACCGCATATGTTTGAACTTGTAACTATTTGCGTTCTTTACACCACGAGGCGATTCTTCAACTCTCATTCATCATCTTTGTGTGACATTGCCAAACAATTCACAGCTGGCTTAGATGCGCTATGTATCGTTGAACAGAACGAGCATTTCTGAGGTATAATTTAGTTGACACGGCATGCTAGTGGTTTATTGCAGGCTCACTGATCATAGGTAAAACATTTGTCTGATGGATCCCAGATGTAACGTATCCACTTTCAGCCATTTCAAAAAACCCGTGCATGATACAATAGTAAAGCCTGCAATAATGTATTTGTATCTCATATTATTTGTTTTTTGATTTCTGATGTAGTGTTTTTTTTGGACCTCTGGGTGAAATTTTCAACTCTCATCTCTACAGGTCAAAATCATTGAACCTTTATTTTGTTTCAAATCTAACTGTTGTTGGTTCATTTCATGCAGGGCAATCAACGAATCCGACATGGAACTGATTTCAGAGATTTGACCTCTGATCACAGAGAGAGGTCAGTGGAAGAGATGCAGACAAGTTTGTATAATTGCTCCTTGTTGCTGGATGCTCAAATCTTACAGTTGGCTCGGAAATGACTTCCAGTGACTTGTATGGAGGAAGTATCTGTCAGTTTTGGGCCATCCATGAAACGCAGTCCAGGAGATTGGGGAGACTGCAGGGTTACTCCAGACAAGGATAATCACACAAAAATTGCATTAGAAAACCTAAATTGTTGAGGGCTTGTTGGTAGCCAGCAAGTCTGAATCTCACGATAGTGCAAGTGTCACTGTAATGCGACATTAATGTAAAAATCTCTCTGCAGTGGGTAAGAGGTTTTTACTATGGTTTGAAGAGCGAGAAAGAGAGGACATAAATCCACGGTTTTTGCAAGAGTTAGAAAAGCTGGGTGTACGTTCGTTTTTTGAGCCTAGTATAATTCAGGGTCTACAGGCCTCATGTCTTCTAATTAGCATTATTATTTTCTCCCTCGAGAGAAGAAAAACATTAAGGGCCTGTTGTTTGTCGGAAAAAAGCTCTGAATTTCAACTGTGACAACTGACACCACCTCTCTACGTCAGTTTTTTTTGGTTGCATTGTGAAAATATTCATCATGACGCGGCCCCCACAATTTGCCGACATGGTCGGACTTGCAAAAATCGCTCGCGAGAGCTCCGAATTTGGTGCATGATTTGACCAGTTCTCAAATATTCGATTTTTGCCTTTGAAACAAACATGTCCTAAAAGAACACTGCATTTAGTAATTAGATAGTCTCTCTGAAGGACTTCAGGAAACTTCACAAAAGACTAGTCTTCTAGATTGAATTGTCCAAATCCTTATATACTTAAGATCATCTCTATGTCTAGCCATGTGAGACTATTTATTCGACTCAAGTCCAACAATCCCCTCTCGAATAAAGAGTCTCCCTGCAAGCTCAACTTTATTCACAATGAAGACTAAATGATCGATTGAGATTCAATTCTTCAGTGCATGGGGAAAATCACGTCTTATGTGAAGCACCAAGTACAGCCGGCAACTGCTCTACACTGCGTGGGTAAGAGCACACTCATTGCAAAAGAGCATGACTGCCAAATATCTCGCGAGATATATTGTTTTACAGGGGCCCATACAACGCCTTCTTGAGCCAAATTGGGGGATCAACACATCAAACATCACCGATACACACGACTAAGTTCGGGACATGACTCTGAAATTAATTGAAAGACTTGGAGCACCATCCCAAAATAGCAGCCTTCTAAGTAAAGTTGCTCAATTCTTATATATCCAAGATCATCTTCATGCCTAACCGATGTGGCACTATTTTGTTCAAACCCAAATCCCAACACTCTCCCATTCGTAAAACTGGACTAGAAACTAGATGACAATTGAAACTTACTGAAACACAATTCACGGGGAAAAACCACAGCTACCTCTCAATAGGGGAACATAGTTTTTTTTTTCTTCTCCAAGATAAATTCTCCATGATGGACGCTAATATGAGGACAGGATCTTTGTTTGTTGAACCCCAATTAAATCAATAGTTTTTTAATCGCAAATCACGGAGAGCATTATGGTCCACAAGCTACACTAGTCTCACTCCCTCCCAGAGAAGAGAGTTCGAAAATTTCAACTTAAAACTGGAAGATTGCTATCAAATTTGCTAAGAAATTTTTTAATATTCTTTGGAAGGAAGAATCTCTACTGTTCAATCGATGGGAAAGAGATGGGTATTGTCAAAATAGTTGCAAACATTTGAAATCTCAGCGGTTGTTAGCTAGATATACATCATGATTACAATGACTCAACATAGACCAAGGACATGTCATGATTGGTTAAGGGCACATACGGCTACTGTCTGCTAGTTTTTTAGAAAAAAAAAATTCATAAAATACAGCTACTGCTTTGTCACATTTTGTCTCATGCTATTGTCTATTTTTTCGATATTGATTCTGATTTTTGAGTCTTTTGTCGCATAATATATACACGTGAAATATAAGTTTTTTAAGTTGCAAGGGGGATAACTCCAAAAGTTTTATGTCCTCCTGAGAATTTCTTTAAAGATAAGACTTGAATTAGATGATAAGGTGGATAATGTCCATCTTGTAACATAGAGGCCAACCTGAGCATAATGATAAGTTGAACATCTCCAATTTTCTCATGAGAGTATCAATATTCCATCGCGATAGTTGTTCTCAATTTTTTGAAGTTGAATATATACACAGTTGTAATATCAACATAGCTTACAATAGAACAGTATTTTTCATTGTCCTTGACGAAGTATAAGGATCACTATAACTCCCCTTTATATACTTTGCACTTAGATCAGATCATGTTCTCGGGGTTAAGAGACACCTTTGTGTCATAGTGTTGGAATCTCTTGCGTAGAGGATAGCAACACTAGAGAATAGTCACCAGTTGCACGAACAAAAAAAAAAATCAAAGAGAAGAAAAGCGAGAACACAAATTTAACCATATTCGCAAATTGTCTACGTCCTCGGGGCAGAGGGGAGAGAGATTTTATTAATCAACTAATTACAGGGTATAATTTTGGACAATATCCCTCTTTATATAACCAGAGAATCCTTGAAGAAAAGGGAGCAAAGAATCAGAATTTGGACCAAAAACGAACCCAGAATCATATTAGGAAACCCAAAACACGCGTCCCGGTCGACCGGACGGTCGAGCGGCTCCTTGCTGCGGTCGACCGCTTGGCAAATACGTAGAGAGCCAACTCTCTCTTGGACTCTGGCATCTCAGTCAGTTGACTGACTCCATCCGTTGCCGCTGCCTCCTCTGGGCTGTCAACTGTAACTTCTTTGTGCACGTTTTGTGCATGGCTAGTCGACTGGCGGTCGACCGACTCTTTGTCTTCGGCTATGTATGATCATCTACTGTACTCTATTGAACTCCAATCTCCGTACTATCTTCTCCAATGAGTTAGAAAACTCTACTAACAAGATTTTATACTCTCTCCCCCACAATTCTCCACCTCGGTGAAGATTTCTCAAATCTGAGCCGAAACACGACATAGCACTATATTAACTCCATCGGGCTGCACAATGTGCTTACCTACATACCCCCTGCCCAAGGGATCAAGCCATCTGTAGTTCATCCAAACGAGCTCCACGGAGCTTAAGCAACTGAAAGAATATTGAGTAACTTTTTGCAATGTGAAACTTTATTCCCGGAACAACCTTGGTAAGCATATCAGCGGGATTCTCCTTCGTGTGAATATTTTGTAACTCAGTGTCACCCTCATCAAGAATCTCCCAAATAAAGTGGAACCTGATATCGATGTGCTTCGTCATTGCATGATATATCTGTTTCTTTACTAAAGAGGTAGCACTCATACTATCACAGTTGATCTTCAATAAATCCTGATCAATCCCTAAGTCATCGAGCAACCCTAAAGTTAAATTGTCTCTTTCATAGCCTCCATCATGGCAATATACTTGGCCTCTATAGTAAACAATGTGATAGTAGACTGTAGAGTGGAGCGCCAGCTCACCAGTGCTTGGGACAATGGAAACACATATTCTGTTGTAAACTGACATTTGTCGAGGTCTCTAGCGTAATCGGAATCAACATATCCGATACACTCCTGCTTACCTGTAAAATTCTTCTCGAATATCAAACCAATATCTATGATACCGTTGATGTACCATAGAATTCATTTCACTGCCTCCCAATGACCCCTGTCGGGATCGTGCATGTATCTGCTAATCATCGAGATAACTTGTGATAAATTGGGTCTTATACACACCATTGCATATATTAAACTACCAACCACACATATAAGGTATGTGAGTCATGTACTCACGTTTTTCAATAAAAGTAGGAGACATAATAGCTTTTAACTTGAAATGAGGAGCCAATGGTGTACTTACAATCTTCGTATCGCTGTTGATGTTGAATTTCTGAAGTACTTTCTTCAAATACCCCTTTTGTGTTAAGTTAATCTTGTCACCTTTATGACTTTTCTCAATCTCTATGTCTAGCACCTTCTTTGCTTCACTCAGATCTTTCATCTCGAATTCAGAAGACAAATCTTTCTTCAGTTTATCAATTGCAGATCTGCTCTTGGAAGCGATGAGTATATCGACTATATATAATTGTAGAGAAATGTAATCTTCACTAGGTAGCTTATTGTAATACACATATGAGTCATAATGGCTTCGTGTGAACTTCTTTCCTCTTATGAAACTTTCAAAATGTTTATACCATTACCTTAGTGATTGTTTTAACACATAAAGTGATTTTTCAGCTTTCATATCATATTCTCCTTTCCTGCATTTTTTAACCCCGTCAGCCAATACATATAGATCTTCTTTACAAGATCGCCATGGAGAAAGGCGATCTTCACATCGAGCTGATCAAATTTCAACTCATACTGTGTCACCAGTGCCAGCAAAATTCAAATAGACGAGTGCTTCACAATGGGTGAAAATACTTTGTTATAGTCAATGTCTTCTCTCTACGCGCAGCCTTTAGCTACCAATTCGGCTTTGTAGCGTTGAATATCACCATGAAGAGATCCATGTTTCTTTGCAAATAACTACTTACAACTGATCACCTTCTTTCTCTTGGCAGTTCCCAAGTGTCATTGTTCTGTAGAGAACTCATCTTTTCCATCATGACATCCTTTCACATCTTGAATTCTGAACTGATTTCAACTTTCCTATATGTAGACGGGATCGCCTCCTCAATGATTGGGAGAGCATATGCCACAATCATGTTAGTAGTGAGCCAACTGGGCTTACATGGATTTCTTCGGGCTCTTCCAACTGTAATGAATTCTTAGACATCACCCATAACATGTCCTTGATCCTCATCATCATTAGTATCCTGATCGGCTACATGATCACCGCCCTATGTCACCACGAGTATAATCTCTAATGATACTGATCTTTCTAGAGACAGTGAAGTAGCATCACTCTCCACCTACTGCAATATCCCTTTTTGAAATAACACCTAGAGGGGGGGTGAATAGGTGTTGGCTAATCTAATGGTCACTTAATGCCAAATGATACAAATAATGCGGAAGCTATGACAAATATGACCAAATAAAACTTCTTTTAATCAAACACTTAGGTATAACACAAGAGTGTTTCCGAATTCCCTTTGCAGGGCTCTGGACAAGCTCCTCTAGATTCCCCTTGAATGGGTTGAGGTGCCGCGTTGGCTCTCTTGGTTGAATACTAGTGTTAACAACAATCCCAAGCAAGTATAGCAATTATGAGCACAAGGGTATATCAAGCATATAAGAGATCAAGACTATAAAGTAATGCAAGATATAAGAGACAAAGAGAGAAAGAGAGATAGAGTAAGCAATCGCAAACACAAAGGGTTTGTTTCGAGGTTCGAGCACACTTGCTCTACATCCCCGCCTTCGACACACGAAGGATTTCCACTATGCAAGATCCCAATGGATCTCTCCTCGGTGCCGCAACACCTACAATCCCTCGGACTCCCAAGTCCCGTACACACGCAAGCTCCACAAGCTCGCCGAGGCCGCACCTCAAACCAAAGAGTTCACAACCGAACTCCAACCACCAACGAGCACACTTGCCCGTCTCCTCAAAGAACAAAGAAAAGATCTTTGGTGATCACAACACTTTGATCACCTAAAGCACTCTCACTACAACACACCTATAGAATGTATAATCAATGGATAGCTCAAGTGTGGTGTGAGAAAAACAAGAATGAAAGCTATGGTGAAAAACTCAAGAAACACTTTTAAACACTCTTATAAAATCTTCCCTTTTGATTGGAAGTATTTGCTCACTATTTTAGTAGAGAAAACTCTCTGAAATGAATGAGAAAAACAGGCTCTAAGAGTCTCCAAAAACTTAGCTTCAAACAATGACAAAAACCCCAATTTATAGGCTGCCAGAAAAACTAGCCGTTGGGATCTGTCAGAGCTGCCGGTCGACCGGCCGGTCGACCGCCAACGGTCAAGAATCCGACCGTTGGAGCCTCCGGTCGACCGCCCGGTCGACCGAAACAAACAGAGAGCAGAACTCTCTGCAGCGGTCGACCGTCCGGTCGACCGGACCACTGTGCTGCCAGACGTGCACAAGTCTGTGCACGTCGGTCGACTGCACGGTCGACCGGACCTTGATTCGGTCGACCGCCCAGTCGACCGAACTGGCCTGACAGCCAGCTCTAAGTCTGTGCACAGTTAAGGGATTTGAAATAGGTCTTTTTAACATAATAAAAATCTCAGAAATTCACAGTAAATCCACAAAAATAGTTTCAATCAAAATAAAAACTGTTTTTCTAGAAATATGTTTTTCTAAAACTTATTTTAACATTCTATATTGAAAACCAAACTTGTGATAAAAATTTTCAAGACATATATCAACATATTCATATCATTTCAGCGTCTTGCAAATTTTATCAAAAATCAAAACATGTATTTTTCAAACTTGGTTTTCATAACTTCACAAAATATAAAAACAGATATTTGATTTCATTTTAAAGCATAGTGTGTATGGATATGATCCACTACACAATCATAATGTAATATCTATGTTTTTGTCATAAAGCTCTAAACTTGATTTTGGATAAAAGATATGTATATATGAAAATACCAACATCCAAATAGTATTTTGTCACAAAGAAAAATCTTTTACTAAATAAAAATTCTTTTCTAAACATAAAAATCTTTTATGAAAGCAATTCTATCAAGAGTGTATGTGTGATATAGACTTGAGCAATCCACCAACTATCTATCCTTTACATTTTAACTAAAACAAAACAAAATCTTATACCTAGACACAAGTCTTCATCTTCTTGAAGTCTTCACTTGAAGGCTTCTCATCTTCTTGACTTGGTCCAAATGCAATCCACCGAGCTCATCTCTAGATGTGTTCTTGATGCATAGGCTCGTGAATCAACCGGTGCTAGCTTCCAACTTGTCTTTAAATCCTTTGTTGAAGCTCCACACCTACTAAGATCTTGATAATGAATCTGTCACTATTTAAACACAAGATCATTAGTAAATATAACTTCATGAGTTGATCATCATCAAAACTAGGGTGATAGGCCTTTGGGCCAACAATCTCCCCCTTTTTGATGATGACAAAACTCATGGAGTTATATATGCATGGATTAAAGTAAAGCTTCAAAGAAGCTCCCCCTTAACTCATGCATACCAAATAAAACAATAGTATATGACAATGAAACTCATAAACATGTATGCAATGTATGGCATGTATGTAAATATAACATCATAAATCTTATCTCCATACATTATAAATCTCAAAACAAATCTCAAAACACATATGCATCAACACAAATCTTACTCCCCTTTAAGCAAGGAAGACATGCATATAAAATCTATAAATACTTCTCCCCCTTTTTGTCAGTCATCAACAAAGGGTTCAAAGTAAAATACATCAAACAAATCTTCTCCCCCTTTTTGTCAAAAACAAAGAAATCAAGAAGGGGTAATACAAGTCAATCAATAAAGATTTATATGCGATATACATCCATGAAGAGGAAGACGCTAAGTTAGCTTCCCTACACATATGCATTACATGAAGAAGGGATGACAAGCCCTAACTCACATAACACATATTATGTAATGCATAAGAGGAGATGTGAAGCTCCCCCTACACACGTATATCATATAAAGAAGAGTTGTCAAGCTCCTCAATTTATAATATACTCAACATGAATCCATATGTAAGAGAGATGTTAAGCTCTCCTTGCATATAGGAAATACAAATCAAAAAAATTTTGAATATTTCTTTATCAAGACAAAATTTTGAACTTTCTTAATAAAACACATTTTGAGATATCAAATCAACATATTTTTTATTTATTTTGATATCAATAGAAAAAAAATTTTATTTTCATCATAAACTTTGTGCTTTTTAAAAATGTGAGCCAATTGTAAGTTAAGCACATGGAAATCATATATATGTATGAGAAATGAGTATACCAATTGAAATTGATACATACATATATATAAGAAAACAAAATATGAGTATATACAAAATAAGTTCATATTGATACCAATTGAAACGATTCAATGATACCAATTGACATAACAATAAAATCAAGTGTATATCTCATAACCTACCACCCTTCATATGCACAAGGTAAAAGATTTTCAATGAAGCATACAAGGCATAATCGCCCATCCATCCTCCCATAGATGGTAGAAGTTTTCAAAAATAGATTTAAAATAAGCTTAGTTTGAAAAACTCTACCAAATGAAGAATTTGCACTAGAAAAATATTTTTCATGAAACACAAGTAAATCACATGGCACTAAAAACACTCTAATATCCATGAAGTCCATAAAATTTTCAAAAAGAAGTGAGTGTGCTAGTGTTTATGTGGAACATGGTATCATGAAAAGTAGCAATAAAACTCAATATTCCTTTAAATTTTGAAATCATGAAATCCATCACAAAAATTTTATTGAAAAATTACAAAATTTTTATTAAAATCAAAAATTTATATTTCAAGATATATGTATGTTTTGGCAAGACAAACATATACATGAAATGAAAGCACATGATCATAGCATAAATCCAAAATGGGAATACAAGTTTAAAATGTAATAATCATCAAAACTTAGGCTATACTAGCACACCTAATGGGCACAAATAAGCATTCAAACCCAATCATATATAGATTTATTTGTGATCCATAATGTGTACAAGTATAAATCCAAGTGTTGACAAATACTAACATTTAAACTAATATTCAAATCATGAAGCATCAAATAAATTTTGAGAATACAAAAGAATTTATCCATATGATTAAAAATAGGATCATGTGAATCAATTTGAAGAATAGATAACTAGTTTAAATGGATTTTTGACAAACAAGTTAAAGATCCTTCAAAAATACAAAGTCAAATGTTTTCCATGAATAATACTAAATACATAAAAGTTCAAGCACTCATATTCCATAAAGCTCAATATTATCTATTTTCTTAAAAAAAGGTGAGTGATCAAAAGTTATGTAAAAGGTATCTTCACGAAAATCGTCAATGAAGCTCAAATCAAATATGACTAAAACTTTTATTGAACAACACATAAAATTATTTTTATCAAAACAAATCAACTCAAAATCATTTTTCATAAGAATTACAATCTTCATGGTATATGTATGAATTATACAAATCTAACAATACGCATACATATCCCAAATATTAAAAAGAGTCTATCAAATGTATTTGCATGAAGGCAAGAGACTCACGGGTATACATGTATATTTATTAGATTTGAATTAAACATGCATATACATGAAGTGGAACATAAAATAGGTAAAACATGTATAACAGAGAATCATCAAAACTAGTCTATACATATGCATATAGTGGATACACGTGAGCATGAAGTTCAAAATATATATGAGTCAATTGTAGTTCACTATTTTTATATGTATAAAAGCAAGTTTGATACATTCTACATCTAAGCATGTAAATACAACATAAAGCACAAATCAAATAAAATCATGAACATGCTTATGAATATGACATAAGTAAAAGCACGTACATAAAAAGTAGGAGTTTAGAAGTTGTTACCAACTCCAAAGCTCCATAGCATGGTGGTCTTTCCCACCAAAATCTCCTTGATAGCAATGCATCTAAAAGTTTGTCCATCATGTCCATTGCATCCGCTATCAAGGCACCAATCCTCTCACGTCTTGTGAGAGCCCTCACCTACATCAAAATCAAAGGGTGGGGGTTTTGGTACCCATACTTTCTTGGGTCCTTTGGGGTTAGCTTTATTGTAAGGATCCCAAAATCTTTTATACTTAGCAAAATATAAATGAGGTTTCTTATCAAAACAATATTTTGCTAAATGGCCTTTGCGGCCACAATATGTACATGTGTACACCTTAGTATGCTTATGTGTAGGAGTGTGATCATGTTGTGCAACATAAGCAAATGCATGGTTATGATGTGCATGAATGTGTGGAGTTTGTTTCTTTGAAAACATTGACTCCAACCTAGAATGATTAAAAGCACAAGAGTTCAAAGTTGAACTCAAACCATCCATTTTATTTTTCAAATTCTTAATCTCATTAGTTGTGGCATGTAAAGCATGGTGAGATAAAGAATCATTTTTCTTTTTCTTTTGAAAAACATTATCCTTTTCTTTTTCAACAAATTTTCTTTTTAAAGATTTATTTTCTTGTAAAATACTTTCTTTTTGTTGTTCCACCATAGCAATATCATTTTTCAAAATATTGTTCCCTTCACAAAGATCATTCAATTTTGAAAGTAAGGAAACATTTTCATTTTTCAAATCTTTATTTTCCTTTTCTAAACATGCAAGTTTATTTCTAAAAGAATCATTTTCTACATGCATGCAATCAAATTTCTTTTTCAAACTTTTGTTATCTTTTTCTAAGCATGCAATGTTATCTCTAAATGAGTCATGTTCTTTATGCATGCAAGCAATGTCCTTTTTCAAAATTTTAATTTCTTTCCTTTTCATGTCATATTTCTCAAGCAATAGTTGGCAAAATGAATTGAGCTCATCATACGACATAATATCATCTTCCTCGGATTCGGAAGTTACCTCAAGGGGGTTATCCCCTTGGACCATGTAGCATACATTGGAGGTGTCGCTTCCAACGTCCGAATCGCTCCCGGCATAGTATAGATCCTTTTCGCCAAGGGAGGTGATGATGTTCCAAGCTACAAAAGCCGAATCAATGTTAGCAACCCTAAATAAGTAATCATCATTTAGGGTACTCTTCAAAGCATTTAGGGCTTTTGCATTACCCTCAATATACTTGCTATTGTTAATGTAATACCCCGTTCCCGGAATACGTACTTAGTTGCGTATTCAGATTTTCGATCGTATTTTTCGATTTACTTCATGTATTTATTCTGTATTATGAATTCCTTATATGGTTGTTTTGTCTTGGATTTGGATTCGTGGACTCGGAGTCAGCCCCAGTCTGAACCGAGGGCCTAATCCTAATGTATTATTCGATTTAGTCTTTCTGATAATTAGATTTGACCGATTTTAGTTTTAAAGATCATTTTCAAATATTATATATTTTCTATGATTTTCTAGATTTTTCCTGAATTAAAATGAAAATCTTCAAAACCGGTGTCGACCAGTGCCGCTGATCGATTCCAGGATTTTTATTTCACAAACAGCTAGGAATTTCTAGATGGTCCTTTAGACTTTATTTCTTAGAATCTTATTCCTTATTCAAATACTTTTTCTGAGGATTTTATGATTTTATGAAAATTCCGTCGGAGTCGGTAGGTAACTGATTCCGGGATTTTTAGTTTTAAAACTATAAAGTATTTCTTAAAACGGATTTCACTATGATACTTAGTATTATATTCTTGATTTTTGGTAATTATTTCGGGTCGTTCCGAGACACTTGAATTTCGGACGATTCCGGTATTTTCCCGAAAGATTTCTGCATCCGCAACCGAATCCCGGGAATCCGCCACTTCCATTATTTTCATCTTCTTTCCCAAGAAAATATCTTCTCATTATAATTTCTTTTCCTTTTTTCCTTTTCCTTTATTTCTTTCCTTCCTCCACAAGCCAAAGCCTTTTCCAATTTTCCAAAATTCCAATCTTTTACAACTTCCACTCACTTCCACACACTTCCACCAACTTCCTCATTAATGCCCTCTTTTTCTCTCTCTTCCATGGCCGGCCAAGTGGCCAAAAGAGGGACACTCATCCCCTCCTCCACTTTGCAAAAACCCCCCCTCTTCTATCTTAATTGCATCTCCTTTACAAATCCAAAACCTATAAATATCTTTCCTTTTACATTTCATTTCTTTTTTTCATTTCTCTTCACCAAGAACCAAAACCCTAACCTCCATCAACTCCTCTTCATCTCCATCACTACAACAACAACCACCAACTCCCTAAGGATCACCAAGGTCATCTTCTTCCTCCATCTCCATGGAAGCCACCACAACTTCATCAACTCCTTCAAAGATTCCACCTTCTTCTTCATCACCAACCTCCATCACTACCACTCCTTTTGGTGAGTAATTTCAATCACCAAGACTTAGATTATTCTTAGTATACTTAGGTTTGCTTATCATGTTCAATTATGTCTTCAATCCATGATTATTTGGTCATCAAACACAAACCCCCAAAATCTGTTCTGTTTGCTGTTTCCCGACGATTAGTCGACTAGACCTATAGATTAGTCGACTAGAAAACCCTAGTTGAAACGTAACCTTTCTGGAAACACAGTTTTAGCCGACTAGACTAAATTACCAGTCGATCAGAGACCCTTAGTCGACTACACCCTTGACCCTAGTCGACTAACCTTTCCTGAACCAAAACCTTAACTTTCTGTATCACAGTTTTAGTCGACTTGAGCCTAACCATTAGTCGACTTGAACCCCCTAGTCGACTAACCATTCTACCCTAGTCGACTAACCTTTCCTGAATCAGAAACCCAACTCTCTGTTACTCACTATTAGTCGACTTAACGTATCTGTTAGTCGACTTGAGATCACTGTTAGTCGACTACTCTTTCATCCTAGTCGACTAACTTTTCCTGAAACAGAATCCCAACTCTCTGGAACCCAGTTTTAGTCGACTATACCAGACTGTTAGTCGACTAACCCCTTTATTAGTCGACTACTCTTTCCACCCAGTCGACTAACTTTGGCTGTCTGTTATAGTTGATTTCTTTCTTGAATATGAACCATATCCTTGAGTCTTATATCATACATTGGTATTGCTTGACTTGTCACTTGACAAACATCATCTTCCCTTCTCTCTTTCTCTCTCCTCTTCACTCTACATAATTATATCACAGGTTATGGCGCATCCTGACTTTCGTGGATTTTGGATCTTTCGGCGTTTTGGTGATTTAGGCGAGTAGTCTCGCCTCTATTTGAGTTTCCCGTTTCATCGGTCGATAAGTATTTCGCTTCTTATTTCCATATTCATGTTTGCCCTGCAATTGCTTATATTATGGTAGCTTCATCTTGTACTTGTGCCATGCTATTGATATGCTTACTTCTTTATCATATACCATGCGTGGCCGACCCTTCGTGGTCGTTGGACTTTGAGTCACTTCCATGTTACCACTTGTCATTACTCTGACCTGTCAGTTACATGCTTCCTTTTAACACGTGTATATCCCTTGGTAACTGTGTTATCATCTGACCACCATGCATGCCATTATTTGGCAAGACTCTATTGTTATGACCATGACTTACCCAAACTATTATCGATCTTTTATCATGTTTAGTTGCTGGTTAAATATCATCATCCTGTCATGCTATCACTTTACACCCAGCATGATATATTTGACTTGTGATTATCATCTTTATGGGAACTTGACTTATTATCCTGTATCATGATCAGTGACCTGTTTTCCTGCTTTACATGCAGTGACCTGACTATATAGTACTTATGTACTCCTGAATTCCTGATCATGTCCATCTCCTGTTTTTTCCGTAAAGTGATAATTAAACTATTGAACCTTAAAAAGTACCAACTTGTATTGGGTCGGGGGGAACATGCGGATATCGATATGTGTTCGTGTTTACAGTGGCATTAGGTATATTGTACAATCATGTTTTCGGTCTGACCTGAGGGCCTCCAGGGGACCGAGGGGAGAGCTGGCTCCCTTATTCCTGGCTTCATTATGATAAGGGCATACATAAGTCCCTCCTGTTTAGCCTTGCGGCTGGCTTCCGTTTCCATGCAACGGAACAATCCTGGACCGTGGTCCCGGGCATGCACGGGACCCACTGTAAACATAGTTCGTTGATACCCCCGCTAGTTTCCAATAACAACCTTGCTTTACTCGGATATGGATCTATGTGCGTTGGGACGCTAGTTCACATAGCTAGATATCAGGGTAAGACGAGTAATAATAAAGTGTCATAATAATCGGCTCTTTAAGTTGTAAGTAGAGGTATGTGGAATGGGACGCATACTAAAGCCTGCAACTTAAACGGCTATGAATCTGTGATGTGCCTTACCATATTTGTTGTAATGGTTTTATTCGGATTTCCTGTTTTATGATTATTATGCCATACCTGTTCATGCCTGCCCTAACCTATCTGCCTCCTGAGTATTTCCTACTTGATATCATTTCTTATATACTTCATTTGTGTTCTAACCCTCCTGTCTTCTGTACTTGACACCTGTGCTCCTCCTGACTCGCCACCTGGCATCCATATTCCTACTCGCCTGGGGAGTTTCACTGACTCCCCTGGATTCTCATGTCCAGGTTATGGAGCCCGGAGCGTGTGGATTCTCCCCGTTACTGCTCAGAGTGGCGCAGCGGTAGCGTGGATCTCCAGCCGACCGTCCAGAGCCACATCCTTCCAGGCCCCCTGTATGCCTCTCGAGTTTCCTCTTAGCAAACTCGTGAGTGCCCTTTTCCTATTCATACTTGTACATTTCCTTATATACTTGTATGTGAGCGCCCTTTTATGCTGTTCATATATGTATATCTCTTGTACTCTCGCATTTGCGCATATCTGTGATGTATTATTATTGTAATATTCATCACCTCTGGTGATAACTCTGTGATTGTATATATATATGTGTTGGAATGTATAATGCACCATTTGCTTCCGTACTCTGATTCTTGTCTGTACTGATGCTTAGCGTATATACGGGAAGGTACTTCGGACTTACGTATATACGTTGCAGTGACGTCCCCGTATCCGCCGGGATCGGGGCGTTACAGTTAATATAAGAGTCATTAAATGTAGCAAGATAGACATGAATGCCTAGGGCCTTGAGATACATGGACATCTTAACCTTCCAAATTTGGATGTTAAGGATGTCAAAGGTGGGTGGTGACATGAAGTCCATGGTGAGGTGTGTGTGTAAAAATATTGTGATTAGTCTAAAATGAGGATCTTTTACTCTAGGTTGTTAGACCCAAATCAGAGTACCAAGCTCTGATACCAATTGAAATAACACCTAGAGGGGGGTGAATAGGTGTTGGCTAATCTAATGGTCACTTAATGCCAAATGATACAAATAATGCGGAAGCTATGACAAATATGACCAAATAAAACTTCTTTTAATCAAACACTTAGGTATAACACAAGAGTGTTGCCGAATTCCCTTTGCAGGGCTCTGGACAAGCTCCTCTAGATTCCCCTTGAATGGGTTGAGGTGCCGCGTTGGCTCTCTTGGTTGAATACTAGTGTTAACAACAATCCCAAGCAAGTATAGCAATTATGAGCACAAGGGTATATCAAGCATATAAGAGATCAAGACTATAAAGTAATGCAAGATATAAGAGACAAAGAGAGAAAGAGAGATAGAGTAAGCAATCGCAAACACAAAGGGTTTGTTTCGAGGTTCGAGCACACTTGCTCTACATCCCCGCCTTCGACACACGAAGGATTTCCACTATGCAAGATCCCAATGGATCTCTCCTCGGTGCCGCAACACCTACAATCCCTCGGACTCCCAAGTCCCGTACACACGCAAGCTCCACAAGCTCGCCGAGGCCGCACCTCAAACCAAAGAGTTCACAACCGAACTCCAACCACCAACGAGCACACTTGCCCGTCTCCTCAAAGAACAAAGAAAAGATCTTTGGTAATCACAACACTTTGATCACCTAAAGCACTCTCACTACAACACACCTATAGGATGTATAATCAATGGATAGCTCAAGTGTGGTGTGAGAAAAACAAGAATGAAAGCTATGGTGAAAAACTCAAGAAACACTTTTAAACACTCTTATAAAATCTTCCCTTTTGATTGGAAGTACTTGCTCACTATTTTAGTGGAGAAAACTCTCTGAAATGAATGAGAAAAATAGGCTCTAAGAGTCTCCAAAAACTTAGCTTCAAACAATGACAAAAACCCCAATTTATAGGCTGCCAGAAAACTAGCCGTTGGGATCTGTCAGAGCTGCCGGTCGACCGGCCGGTCGACCGCCAACGGTCAAGAATCCGACCGTTGGAGCCTCCGGTCGACCGCCCGGTCGACCGAAACAAACAGAGAGCAGAACTCTCTGCAGCGGTCGACCGTCCGGTCGACCGGACCACTGTGCTGCCAGACGTGCACAAGTCTGTGCACGTCGGTCGACTGCACGGTCGACCGGACCTTGATTCGGTCGACCGCCCAGTCGACCGAACTGGCCTGACAGCCAGCTCTAAGTCTGTGCACAGTTAAGGGATTTGAAATAGGTCTTTTTAACATAATAAAAATCCCAGAAATTCACAGTAAATCCACAAAAATAGTTTCAATCAAAATAAAAACTGTTTTCTAAAAATATGTTTTTCTAAAACTTGTTTTAACATTCTATATTGAAAACCAAACTTGTGATAAAAATTTTCAAGACATATATCAACATATTCATATCATTTCAGCGTCTTGCAAATTTTATCAAAAATCAAAACATGTATTTTTCAAACTTGGTTTTCATAACTTCACAAAATATAAAAACAAGATATTTGATTTCATTTTAAAGCATAGTGTGTATGGATATGATCCACTACACAATCATAATGTAATATCTATGTTTTTGTCATAAAGCTCTAAACTTGATTTTGGATAAAAGATATGTATATATGAAAATACCAACATCCAAATAGTATTTTGTCACAAAGAAAAATCTTTTACTAAATAAAAATTCTTTTCTAAACATAAAAATCTTTTATGAAAGCAATTCTATGAAGAGTGTATGTGTGATACAGACTTGAGCAATCCACCAACTATCTATCCTTTACATTTTAATTAAAACAAAACAAAATCTTATACCTAGACACAAGTCTTCATCTTCTTGAAGTCTTCACTTGAAGGCTTCTCATCTTCTTGACTTGGTCCAAATGCAATCCACCGAGCTCATCTCTAGATGTGTTCTTGATGCATAGGCTCGTGAATCAACCGGTGCTAACTTCCAACTTGTCTTTAAATCCTTTGTTGAAGCTCCACACCTACTAAGATCTTGATAATGAATCTGTCACTATTTAAACACAAGATCATTAGTAAATATAACTTCGTGAGTTGATCATCATCAAAACTAGGGTGATAGGCCTTTGGGCCAACACTTTTGTCTTTTCACTCTCCACCTGTTGAGAGTTTGTAGGCTTTATCATTGAAGCCTCATCAAACGTGACATATCTGTTCAAGATAAACTTCTTGTCCTTTGAATCCCAAATTTTGTAGCCTTTAACACCTTTCTTGAATCCTACGAACACACCTTACCTCGCTGTTGGGTCCAATTTGTCTTCTTTGACATGATAGTAGGCCGGATACCCAAATATCCATAGTGAATCATAATCATGAGAAACTTTTCCTAACCAAACTTTCAAAAAGGAGTTTTACCTCCTATCACAGACGACAACAACCTATTAATGAGATAGCAAGCATACGCCAATAGCTCAGCCCAAAAATATTTTGATATATTGGCATTGGAAAACATGTACGAGACTTTCTCTAGAAAGATCATGTTTATCTTTTCAGCCACCCTGTTTTGTTGCAGTGTTTTTCTTACTTTGAAGTGCCTTTCTATGCCCTCATCGCGACATAGATGCTGGAAAGGATCCCTTCTATACTCTCCTCCATTGTTGAATAGAGTAGCTTGGTTTTCTTTCTCGTGCTCTTCTCCATGTTCCTCTTCCACTCTACAAACAACTCCAGGACTTTCTTTTTATGCTTCATGACATATAACCAACATCGCCTAGAGTAATCATTTATAAAAGACATAAAGTAGTGGTTACCTCCAATAGATGTCATCGTGGTAGGCCCCTAAATGTCTGTGTGAAAATAATCCAGAATCTCCTCCGTGCAATGAGTTGCGGTGCCGAATTTCACCTTAGTCTTCTTTCAGATGACACAATCATCATAAAAATCCAATTTGCAGGTTTTGACTCCTTTCAATAAACCTTACTTTGCAAGAGCTTGCAAAGATTTTTTTTCTGTATGTCCGAGCCTCATATGCCAAAGCCGAGTGCAATCATCATCTGAATTTGTAGAAGTCGTCATTTACTTTATAACCATATTACCCTTCAAATAGTAAAGGTTATTGCATCAGACGCCTTTCAAAACAATCGTCGAGCCTTTAATCATCTTGAGAACACCATCTCTAATAGATACTTCAAGGTCCAGTGCTTCCAAGGCACGAACAGAGTAAGATTCCTTTTCAGTTGAGGTACATACCTCACTTTCCTCCATTCCCGCACTATCCCATCAAACATATTGATATGGATCATACCAATCCCTTCCATGTTACATGGACAATTATCACCAATGACAACAGAACATCCATCTATCTTCAAAAAGCTAGAAAATCAATCCCTGTTGGGACACACATAATAGGTAGTTCATGTATCTAGCATCCACTCAGAATTACCTAAATAACTAATAGTAGGCGTTGTAACTGAGAAAGAGAATATTGTTGAGTCTGAGTCTGATCCACTTGCCTGTAAGTACTATCCGATTAGATATTGATCACCCTTGTGAGATTTGCCTTGGTCTTCGACTCCTTATTCTTATCTTCGATCCTTGGACAATGAACCTTCCACTGCCTTAACTCTTTGCAAAGGCACACTGGTTCTTTTTTAGATCTATAAAACCCGGTCTAAACTTCATTCTCTCACGCTCGTCTTTGCTCTTCCGATTGGAACCCCTGTCTCTTCCCGTCAATGTTTCTGCTGATGTAACATTGAAAGAAGACTGCCAGTCCTTCCTCCTCACTTTGTAATTTAAAAGAGCAACTGACACATCACTATAGTTAAGTATTTATTTACCATTGATCAATGTAAGGACGCAGGTTTCATACTATTCATTAGGAAGAGAATTCAGTAGAATCAAAGCCTTATTCTCTTCTTTGATTAACACATCCACATCAACTAAGTCTGTAAGAAGCTTTGTATGTAAGAAACTTTGTATCGTTATTCATGTGTTCATCAATTGTGAGTCATCTCTTCAACTGGAAGCAGTAAAGCCTCCTCTTAGGATGCAATCAAGTCTCGATGCTTTTCGTCAAATACTTCTTTTCGAGATTCTCCCACATCTTCCTTGCGGAAGACTCATATAACACATGATACTTGATGTCTTGTGTCAAATAAGACCTTATGAGATCACATGCCATCCTGCTCATTTTGTCCCAATTTTTTTCAGAAGCCTCCTCCGGTTTTTCTTCCAAACGTAGCGTGTTTCGAGGTTTGATGTCATCAGTGCATCCATCACCTCACACCTCCATATCCCAAAGTTGTTCTTGTCATCAAACTTTATCACATCAATCTTCACCAGATGTGGGATTACAGATTTCACTGTAGATTGACTATCTCTGACCATCTCCTCCATAGATTCTTCAAAGTAATGCATAAAATGATTAGTGAAAATAAATTCAAATATTAAAGATAAGATCTTTACCTCTGAATAAAACTGTAGATAGTCTCCAAGTTGATTTGCTCCACCCGAACAAAACTCTCCGTCGAACCCAAAAAGCTATGATACCACTTGTTGGAATCTCTTGTGCAGAGGACAACAACACTAGAGAATAGTTACTAGTTGCACGAACAAAAAAATCAAAGGGAAGAAAGCGAGAACACAAATTTAACGAGGTTCAGCAACTGCCTACGTCCTCAGGGAAGAAAGGGAGAGAGATCTTATTAATCAACTAATTACACGATACAATAGTTGGGGACAATACCTCTCTTTATATAGTCAGAGAATCCTTGAAGAAAAGGAAACCAACGGATCTGAATTCGGATCAGAAACAAACCCAGAATCATATTAGGATCTCAGAGCATGCATCCTGGTCGACCGGCCCCTTGCCGCGGCCGACCTCCCTCTTGGCAAATATGCAGAAAGCCAACTCTCTGTTGGACTCTGGCATCTCAGTCGATCGACCGACTCCATCTGGGGCCGCTGTTTTCTCTGGGTGGTCAACCGCTTGGTCGACCACAACCACAACTTCCTTCTGCATGTTTTGTGCATGGCCGGTCGACCGAGTGGTCGACCACAACTTCTTTCTGCATGTTTTGTGCATGGCCGGTCGACCGAGTGGTCGACCACAACTTCCTTCTGCATGTTTTGTGCATGGACGGTTGACCGGCACTCTGTCTTCGGCTGCGTCTGGTCTTCTATCATACTCTATTGAATTCTGATCTCTGCACTATCTTCTCCAATGGGTTAAAAAAATTCTACTAATAAGATTTTACACTCTCTCCATATATAGTGCTTCTTACCTTCTCTAGGGTGATTTTTTTTGGTCGTAGCCTGGTTTCAAAGATCAATTCTGTAATCCAATCCAACACCTTTTATTGCTCGTCTCTTTTTCTCTCTCTTTGTTTCACGTATGTATTTTCTTCATATGACGAATTGATTGGACACTTTAATCTATTGGTTACTCTTTAATCAAATGGGATGGGTAGTCCCACTTTTATTCAAAAAGAAAAAAAAAAATCTAACGAACTTTATCAGTTATCTCTTAACCAGACCTGATTGATACTAATCTAGTTGATAGTAGATATTTAGATTGGTTTCTATTAAAGCTGAGTGAGATGGATATGAGAACTTAAAAAGGAGATTCTCTAATTTCCTTCTTGCATAATCTGGCCATTTATCAAGGGCACGTTTAGTAAGGAAAATAGCGCACAGAAAATTGATTGTTACCAATTTATTATTAAAAAAATTGTAACCGTCAAAATTCTAGAAAACACTAGCAGCTCAAAGAAAAAAAAATTGACAATTTTTTGAGCTCCTTTTCTTGTCAAACAAACCAGCTCAATGTGGGAAAATCTATAGGGCCCACACAATTCAAAAAAAAAAAAAACTCAATTTCCAGTAACCTTTCCACCAAACACAGGCCAAAGTTATTAATTTTTTTCTTTTGTCAATACAGAGATATTCAGAGGGTTTGTAATTACTCTTCAGAGTAATCTCTTGCACATCACAGTCTACTCCCCCTCGACTGTGATGGAAAAATTCCGGGACATGCTCCCAACATCACCAGCTGACAAATTAGCTGCGCAGTCTGTGTCTATTATTGCCCATCAGGAGTACGATTAACTGATCACAAAGCCCTCATGGAAGGAGCAGAGGACCTTCCTTCTTTCAAGTTTTAGCCAAAGTTTTTATCCCCTCTCAACTTGTACTCTATCTGAATCAGCCTACACCAGGCTTTGTTGGTTGGCCTTGCCCAACTTATACAAATAAATATTGAAATTTCTCTTGTTACAATCATTTTTAGCCGACCATAGATACTTCTTTGAGTATTCATTTAAGTACTTGTAATATCTTCTGGCAGGGAAAGTAGAGAGATCTTGAAATCTATCAGTACACAAATTAGCAATCAGGAAGTACTTGATGCATTTCTTTCTTAGCATTAAGTAAAGTGAATTCAGTAATTGGCTGAGTATCTGACAATTGATAAGTGGAAGTGGAAAAGTTGACCACAAAGTTGACCGCAAAATAATATTAAATAAAAATTAATTAAGAAAAATAAAAATAGATTGTAAATAGAATGCAAGTGAGATTTACTTAACTAAAAAATTAACTATTTTATGCTATAACTTATTATAAATGAGATTTACATGACCACAAAATTAACTGTAGCACTCTGGAACTGAGAAAATGGTTGTGTAAAAGAGAGATGAAAAGGGAAAATGGGGGTTTTCTTATTTTCCTTTTCCGGTGTTTGGATAGATAGGGAAATGAGCAATTATACTTCCCCACTTCCTCACTTCACTGTGATTCCTTACATCCAAACACGCCCTATCTTTCACTTAGAGTTTGATTAGCAAATAGGATGCATTTTTAGGAAAAGGTATTATGAGCTGTATTAAATAAGAGCCAGTGTTATTTATACTAGTCTCTGTGAGTATTGACAACAATATTTCAGAAAAATGCCAAAGATCTTCCTCTAATATTACAAGTATACAGAAGTTATCTGCAATTTTTCACGATTGACCCTAACTGTTTAGTTGTCGTAATTGGTAAAATTTTTTACAGCTGTAATTGATTTACATGCATGTGTAGCTTTTACGGTGTTTGATTGGTAATAAAAAAAAGTTGTAAGTAGGAAACATATTGTATTTTGTGGTGCTTGGTTGTCGTAATGTGTAAATCGTAAGTGAAAAGTTAATCACAAAATTAACTATTTGGTGATTTAAAAATTAATATTACAAATAAATATTAAAAATGCTAAATATTAAATTTTTTTTAATATTAACGTAAAAAAATAATACAAATTTGCCTGACTACAAAATTAAGTGTAACTGAACTGTGAGTGATATTGGGTTTCAAGTGAGTGATAGAGTAACATAAGTTTTTTTACGAATTACGATCCAAACAAACGCCGTAGTTGTAATTAGGTTGTAAGTCATTTACATTACGATTACGAGTTGTAATTTGTAAGTCTATTACGAAGTTTTACCCCTACCATGAGAGGGGAGGGGGTAGAGGGAGGGGGTGGGCGCGGGCGCGGGGAAGAAAAAAAATATAATAAATTATACTAAAGAAAACAAGGGCAAGCTTAAAGTGACTGCCAAACTTGATCAAATCCCAATTGACCCCACATATCTTCTATCTTATTAAAAAGACACGTAGATGGGAGATGTGATAATCTTCTCAAATCATGCAATCATCAAGATTCTGTTGGCCCTTTTGATCATAAAATAAACAACACAATCTACCATAAAAACTGCTTGAAAATAAATATTTATATCATGTCAGAAGACAAAGCAGCAGGTGGAGGATGACTTCATACGGAAACAAAGTATATACCTCAAATAAAATCATACAAAAATTACATTTTTTTTTCTTTGAAAAAAAGAAAAAAAAACTGTGATGCATATAAGTTATTTATGGAGGTGGGGGAAAGAGACGGAGTCGCGAAAGCAAAAGGAAGCGCGTGGGCCCCCACGTGACAAAATCCGCAACCGTTGGCGGACCGATGAGTATGCGGGGCCCACAAGAAATTAGGGTTACAGGAATTAAGTCAGGAGGCAAGCCGCGGCTGGTGGGCCCCAATTTGAGTTCCCACGTAGACAACCGGACCGGGGATTGCGGAAACTATCAGATTGAGATTTTCCGTCAAAAAGTTACAATTTAAGCCAGACTCTCACAATTCACTCGCTTTTTTATTAGGAAAATGAGTCCGGAAATTAAGTGTTCATTGGCCTCACGTAAGAACCACATCAGTTTCTCATGAAGTGTTGTTTACTTATTATTAAAAAAAAATTATTACAATGAGACCCGCAAAAATCTTATGTGACCTCTCTGCTGGTTTTCCTACAATGAAAATGAGAAAAAACTCAAAAACTACTGATTATGAGCTCCACTTGATTCATTTCTTTTGAAAATTTGACCAACAAACCCTTAATGAGTCATGTCTCTCACTGGCAACTGAAATTATATTTTTAACCCTATTTGACAACAAAATGTTTGATTGACTTGAGTTTAGTTAACCGGACTTCACGGTGTAAATAATGCTACTCAGCTTAAGGAGGGACTTATGAACCAATCTCCGATTAAGGTTAAAACTATCAAATATGTATTAATTTCTCTCTCTATATTCTAATTCTAATAAGATTTAGAAGGCTACACATGCACGCGAAAGATGTTTAATTATTAGAAAATCAAGCCCAAAATTGATCAAATTATCAACCTCTGCTGCATTTCCAAAACTTTAACACCTTGATTAGTTAGTTTGACGAGCTGTTAAAAGCTACTGTCCTCTGCCACGTAAAAAGAACAATACATAACTAAAAACAGACAAAATAAAACGGAAAAAATAAATCCAGGTGTAAAAAAAAAAATCACAAATAAACACAAGAGTGTGAGTCAAGATGATGATGTCAGCTGTGGACGTTGAGGGCCCTTTCATGGGCTGGACGTGAGCTGTCATTGAGAACACTTCATCATTTTGTTTTGTTGTTTATTCAAATGTTTTTTTATTTATTATTTATTTTATTATTTTCTACAGCTTCTTCAAGAGGAAGGGGGTGTACTGTGTAGTTTCTATATAAACCTCTCCATGCATAAACCCTTCTCCCCACTTCCCATTTTCTTATCCTCACTCTCTCTCTCTCTCTCTCTCTCTCTCTCTCTCTAATTCTCCACTCTGTTTACTTGAATTTTCTTCCATCAGTGTTCTTGAGAACTGAAGCTTGCTGGTTTTTCTGCAAATTTACAGTGGATTAATACTGGTGAGTGACTCTCTCTCTCTCTCTCTCTCTCTCTCTCGTTTACATATGTGCATACATGCATATATACACATTTTTAAGTTATGAAAACTAGAAAATTAGGTTGGCACAAGAGATCCCTTCTTAGCACTGAAAAGGAATTTTCCATTTCTCTCTTTTTACTTCTTTTAATTTTTTTTTTTTTTTTTTTCCGTGACTAGCATTGCCCCAAGCAACTAGGAAAACTTAGGAGCACGTTTGGAATAATTTGTGTGGATTGGTTGGAGCAAAGTGAAAATTAGCCACAGTTGGTGAATGTTTCCTGTAATTCTCCCAGTTTGGTATTGTCCTTGGGACAGTGGAGACTGTCTCAAATGAATATTGTAGACAGTACTGGGCTAGATTAGTTGTTTAAAGTCTTTTCTCATTGATTCCCAATGTAACTCTAACATCATCTCAGGACTTGTTTGTCAAGGAAAGTAGTCTATAAAAACTGACAACAGTCAGATTTCTCTTGAGAAAAGTCTGGCTGTCGATTTTCTTACCTTTTTCTTCTCCAAATGAAGGAAAAATTGGAGCAACTCATTTTTCCAACAAACAAACAGGCCCTTAAATACAAGGGCAGTCTGCCCTTAGCTGCTACCCTAGGATTTTAAAGAGAACAAAGTCATTATATCTTCTAACAAACACATAGCCCTATTTGGAAGCTTGAATATGCTTATTTAGATATTACACTTTATGTCTCGGTGATGATATTTTATACATAATAGTAACGTTAAATGCGTGTAAAGACATTTTATAAGTGAGAGCATATCTACCACAAATTTCGGGCCATAATACATGCCGAATTAATATTTGGAGAGAGACAGAAGTGTTTTTTTTTCCTTTTATTTCTTTGCTGATCATTATCCAAAAACTGTAAATTCAAAATTGAATCAGCATTTCTCCATAATTTTATAAATATACGCTATAAACACGAGTTTCTCTGCAAAATCCCTTGCTTAATTTCTTGAATCAAAGCTAAACAAATCACCCCGATATCAAAATGTGAAGAATAGTGCTAATTAGATGAGTGATATGAGGATCACTAGTCTCTGGATAGTAAAATAAGTCCCTTCCTGTCTCCAATCAAAGAAAGGCACGTGATGTGACCCACGTACTATTTGCTTCATTGTTACAACTCAAAACGTGCACTTAAGTTACCCTGGTGAAAATGTAAAAACTTTTCAAATGTAATTTTCTAATTTACCAAGATGCATGACCCAACGCTTGTTTTTCAAAGAGAGAGGATACCAAATTACTCACCTTTTCACGCCCATTCTAATTATATGACCCTTTCCCTTGTCCCCTCTAGTATTAAATTACAAGAAGCCAAGTTTGAGAAGAAAGGTTCACCCATTGAATTCAAAACACAACAAAACTAAACAAAGTTTTTTATCCTCTCTAAAGAGAGTGGACAAGGGAGGAGGCAAGGAGACAACATAGGATAGAGTAAAGAAGCCTCCCTCACCCTTTTGTGTGGTTGGGTCAAGTGCCAGTTGTAGTCTAGGCTTAAAAACTGGACAAAAATTTCTTGGGTTCACACACACGTACACGCGCACACATACACAGAGAGAGAGAGAGAGAGAGAGAGAGAGAGAGAGAGAGAGAGAGAGACTGTATGTCATACAGCTTTTTTTTGTTCTGAACCCTTCTTTTTTCCTGAGCAACTTTGGTGTCCTATATTGTGCATACTTTTGACATCTGCCATCACCTTGTTGACATCAAACAAGTAGCAGGTGAGGAAAAACAAAAGCAGAGAGAGATTGAAGAAGAAGAAGATGATGATGACAGAGATGGCTAATCAAAAGAGGAGAGGCCATCATCATGATGGCTTCATGCTCACCAATGTTCAGACTGCCAAGAAACTCAAAACTGGAGGGGGCTCAATCTCCCCCAAGGTCTCTCTCTCTCTCTCTCTCTCTCTCTCTCTCTCTCTCTCTCTCTCTCTCTCTCTCTCTCTCTCTCTCATGTTAACAAGCTGATGGGATTTGGTTGTGAGCAGGAGAAAAAAGACAGGGTAGGGGAGAGAGTTGCAGCCTTGCAACAGCTGGTCTCTCCTTTTGGAAAGGTTTGCCTTCTTCTTCCTTTAAATTCTCCCCTATAATCCTGTAATTGTGAAACTAATAATGGATGTATAAATGAACCTTGCAGACAGATACAGCTTCAGTGCTTCAGGAGGCAACAGGGTACATCAAATTCCTGCATGATCAACTTCAGGTGAGTTTTTTCCCCCCCCCCTAATTTTACTTTTTTTTAAAATTTATTTCTGTCTAACATTTTGCAGTAAAGATTGACTTAAAATTTTCACAATGTTTAGGTACTAAGTGCTCCATACCTGAGAACAGGAGCAGACGGCTACACGCGGGTGAGAAAATCATCAATCTACTTCCTCTGCTAAGAAGCAAAATGCCATTTGCCTAATTTTACAACCTTGAGGACAACATACGTATATAACATGAAAATCATACAAACTTAAAGTAGAAGGCTGAACAAACAACCAGATGATGTCCTACAATAAGTTTACCAAGTGGGCTATCACACACACACACACACACACACACACACACACACACGAACTAGAGAGAAAAGGGGAAAAGGAAAAAAAGAAAAATGAAAGAAAGAAGGGAAATAGTTTATGAAACAGAGTATTTGAATGGCTAAGTTAGCATGAACATGAAACATATATCTGAATATATTGAATCTTAATGATACATGTAGCAGCCTTGACAAAAAGATATTGAGATTAAGGAGGATGCTGAGAAAGGTTTTACTCTAGAGTTCTTAAAAGATGATATGATGGCAGATTATAAGTGTTTAAGATGAAACTTTCCCACTTGTATTATGCTTATAACCAGCTCACAAAGGAATAGGATAAGAAAAATCTTAATCTTTTCACCTTCCATGAATCAGGATGGAGATCCCTGCAGCCTGCGAAGCCGAGGCCTTTGTCTGATGCCCATAGAATCTACACTGAAAATTGCCCGAAGCAACGGTGCTGATCTATGGGCTCCAAGTAGCAAGGGACTGTAATGTTCTAAACTTCGATATTCTCATCAGTCTGTAGTTTGAAGCGCGGCTCAATCTGAAATAAAACTACTGAAGGCATCAAACCTGATGAAGTAGGAAGCAATGGCGATGAGATATGCTATCGACATAACTGCAGAGAATTTCTAGTAGCACGGATCGCTCGTTCCAGAATCTAACCCAACTTATCATGAAATCTCAACCTGAATATTTTTTCCCCCAAAATTGACATCTAATGGCATTTGTACGAGCATCTCTTCTAGTTTAAGCTTTTGTGTAGCTTCAAAATCTGTATATATTTCCTCGTTGCATAACCTTCAGAATGTGTTGACAGTAGTTAATGTTAAAGGAGGCAATAATTTGGTCCCATATGGAGAGATTTGTTCAAAATGAGATTGATATCTCTTGCCAGATGATTGGTTCAAATAACTGGCTCAAAATGCTCCAGAAAACCTCGGCTATAGACAACTATAAATGCACAAGATTGTGTTTGATTTGACAATTTGTAATTATGTCTCCAATTAAAGAGGTGAAAAACAGTTGTTTGGTGTAATGCATGATGAAGTTGTTGGCCCAAAAGCTCAGTCACTTTTTATTTTGTTGATTTTAAAACTCATAAAGTATTGTGGTACTAATAAACTTTAAGTATTGTCAAAGTACACAGGGTTATTCAAGAATGTGGTGTTTAGCTTCAACAGGAGATGTTTGCTGGCCCAAGATTACAATCACCCGATTTTATAGTTTAGATAATAACAAAAACATATGTGGTTATTTAGTACTAATCAAGTTCAAGTGTTTAAGTATATTTTAGACTTCTAACGATTCAAAGTATTTTCTTCCTCTAACGGAAGGTGTTGAAGGCTCAAAAAAATTCAATTACGGGATTAAAGCTCAAAACACTCAAACATCGCTAAAGGAGAAGCCTAGTTGAAGATCTTGTAGTCACCTAAAACCTTATAAGATATTAGTTTGTTAAAGTGTAGAATATAGTTGTGATGCTCAAAAGTTACACACAAAATATACGATTTCGAAAAATACAAGTTTTGATAGTATTGATATCTTACATGTTTGGTTTTGATACATGTCTCATAAATTTTTCAAAATTTTATGATAAGTTTAGAACATGTATTTCATCACCCATACATTGCTACATTATCTATAAACTAATACAAAATATTTTGAAAAATATTTGAAACTCAAAATACATCCAGAAAACTGTTTCAGGCTAGAACGGTCGACCGGATAGTTGACCGACGCTCATTTCAGGCAAAAACGGTCGGCGCCCGGTCAACCGGGCCGATGGCTTAGGGGCGTGCACGTTTGTGCACGTTATCGATCGACCGGCTGGTCCACCGCTAACCCGTGCGGTCGACTGACTCAAAGACCCTAACTCTCGGTTAGAGTCGGTCGACCGACCGACATTTTTGGTTTTCTCTTTTGAACGGCCGAGCGGTCGACCGGAACCAACGACTCTTTTATGGATGAGCTATCGATCGACCGGCTGGTTGACCGACAACCTGTCAGATGGCTATAACGACTAGTTTTTGAATCTGTTTTGTTTTTAGTTGATTCCAATGGCCAATTTTGGTTTCCAATTGTCTAAACACACTCCAAATGACCAGGTATGATTTACAAATAATATTTATTCATTGCCTATATATATATGGGTCATTGGTTTTGATTTTCATATAAGAAGTTTACACAAGTTTACAAGTTTTCAAGTTTGTTTCAAAGAGAAAAGTTTTTCTAGCTTCCAATCTTCAAGTTCTTTCTTCCAAACTATTTTCTGTTGTTTTTAAAACTTTCACATCTTTCTAACTGAATTTATTTTCTCACTTAACTTCTTGAGCTACACTTCATATCCTTCTCTATAGGAAGTTGTAAGAAAGAGTGTTTGTGATCTTGTTGGAACACTAAGAGCTTTGTTACCTCTTGTGTTGAGGGTTGAGTTAGTAGAGTTGTGAACTCCGGTCTTGTGTAGACCAAGTTGTAAATTTCTTTGTGAAATATCCCTTAGACGATAGTGAAATCCTTCATAGCGGTGAAGGTGGGGACGTAGAGCGGTGACTCGAACCTCAGAGCAATTCCTTGTGTTTGCGATTGCTTGTGTCTTGCTCTCTATTGTTTTTTACATTTCATACTTGTGTAGTTGTTCATCTTGCTTGCATTTCATTCATCAATTTCACTATCAGTCTATACTTATCTTAACAAGGAGGCAATTGAGCACCTCAACTCATTATCTAGAGGAATCAAAGAGGAAAAATTTTAGATCCTTTCACGGAAAATTCGGCTTCAATTCTTATTTTGAGTGACCGTTTGCATATTTCATCATAAGTAGTTTTAAAATAGCATTTGATTAGAAAAACACCTATTCACCCCCTTTAGGTGTATTTCAATTGGTGTCAGAGCCTTGATCTCTAGTTTTTGGCTTAACAACTTTAGAAATATCCTAATTGCTAATCACTTCTTTCACAATTTCATCTTCATCCACTTTAGTAAAAGTGGCCGAAGGTATTAAGACCCCTCTCAAGTTCGATGGCCTTAACTTTCCTATCTGGAATGTTAAGATGACTGTAATTTTGCAATCCTTAGGAAGTCGGGTTGCAAAAGCGGTGACTAAACCCTTTAGTGTACCAACTGGTGATGAGGACACTTGGTCCGACATTGCAAATAAAAAGTTTGATGCAAATGCTAAGGCACACTATGCCTTTCTTCAAGTTTTGAATGATGATGATATTGTTAGGGTCATCTATTGCAAATCCGCTTACAAGATTTGGACACATATAGTAGTCACACACGAGGGAACGTCACAAGTCAAGAGAGCAAAAAACTGATCTCTTGTGTTCCCAATATGAAAATTTCACCATGCATGATAATGACACCATTGATGACATGGTAACTAGATTTACTAAAATAACTAATGTAAAAGTATACCTGAGGGGGGTGAATAGGTGTAAGGTTAATCTAATGACAAATAATGCGGAATTTAAAAACTAAATGCAACACACATAGTGTAACCAAAGAGTGTAGCCGAATTCCCAATAAGGGCTCTGGACTAACCCCTCTTGATTCCTCTGAATAAGAGTTGAGGTTCTATATGAAGCTCTCTTGGTTTAACACAAGTATGGCACACAAACAAACCCAAGCATATATATGATATGATCAATAGGATGCAATGCACAAAATATAAGAGAGAGAGAGTTTAGAGATAGTGGATCAAACGCAAACACAAAGTATGTTTCGAGGTTCGAGCACCCAGCTCTATGTCCCCGCCTTCACACAGAAAGATTTTCACTATAGCGTCCACACAGGACTTCCCACACAAGGAACCTCCACTGAGGATTTGGGTAATACAAACCGGGAGTATACAACTCCTCTCTCAACCAAATACAACCTCTACACAATAGGCAAGACACAACTCAAATCACCTCTACACTTAGAGGGATGGGCACTTAGCCAAACAAGATCAACCTCTCACTAGAGGGATAAGGCTTAAGTCAAACAACAATCACCTCACACTTGGGGGATAAGGTACTTAGCCAACACTTCAACAATCACCTCTACACTTAGAGAGATTCTAACACAACCTCTACAATCACCTCTCATTAGAGGGATAACAACACAATCACCTCTCACTAGAGGGATATCACAAAGTAAGGAGGGTTTACAATTCTTGGTGGTATCAACAACCACAAACCAATTTTTCCATAAAAATAGATCCTAATAGATATGATAGATAGATAGCTCAAGTGTGAGAAAATAAAGAGTTTGAAAATCAAAATCACAAAGAAAAACTCTTGGGAAAACTCTAGATTGAAATATAAATGAAGATCAAAATAATTTCCCAATTTCTTTTCTTAATTTTTTTAACCCTTTTTAAAATAAATAAAGATGAAATCTTTTGGCTCTAAAACTCTTTTAAAAACTTGTATTTAAATACTGGAAAGAATGAGAAATTTGCTCTTGGAAAACTTATGCAAAACAACCCAAAGGAATGGGTATATATAGCCCATTCATAAAACTAGCCGTTGGGCCAGACAGCAGAATTTTTCTGCTGTCGATCGACCGCCCGGTCGATTGGGCCTAGATACAGAGAGCAACAACTCTCTGCCGGTCGACCGCCCGGTCGACCGGGCCATTTCTAGAAAGCAAAGTTCTCTGGCGGTCGACCGGGTCGGTCGACCGGCCTACCCATCCAGGCTATGTGCACGTCTTGTGCACGTCGGTCGACCGGACCGGTCGACCGACTTCTGCCTCGGTCGACCGTCTGGTCGACCGGTAGACAGCCAGTACAAACATTATGGGGATTAAAAACTTGAGTTTTGACTTTAATTAAATCCCATAAAATCACATAAATTTCACAGAAATCAGTTATTATAAGATCTTTGAAATACAAATATGTGTGACAAAAATTCAACACATATTATAAACAATTTGAACTATTTTTGTGTTCTTAAAATTTTGCCTTAAACTAAAAACCGTATTTTCCAAACTTTGGATTTTGACACGGAAAACCGTTTTCTCCAGAACACATGTAAATACAAAAACATGATATTGAAATAACTTTAAGACATATTGTATATGGATAGAATCTAATATACATATAAAGATTTATATCTATGTTTTTGACATGAAATCTAAAAATAAGTTTTGTTTAAATACAAAACTCCATCTCATGAAATAGACTTATCAAAATAAGTTTTTCTAAATAGATGAAGTATAGATGTATATAATTCAAATCTAATATACATTAAACCATGTAAACTTGTTTTGATTCTATCTATTCATGAAAATCATATATATGAAAAACCGAAACCGGTTAAACCGAAAACCAAACAAATTGAAACTTGTATGTGTATGTGAACTTGAGCATATCAACACTATCTAATCTTTACAAAGATCTAAACAAACTAAACTAAACAAACCGAGGTCTTCTTGTAGAACTTCGTCTCCAAGTTGACTCGATCCAAACGCGATCCAACGAGCTTGACTCCAACCGAGTGCTAGATACGATCTTGACGTGCGAGCTCTTGAATCAACATGTGAAAGCTCCAAAACACCTTTGTTGAAGCTAAACACCTACTAATATCTTGACCAAATATCTAAAACTAAATATCATAAGATTATTAATAAACTATAACTACATGAGTTAATCATTATCAAAACTAGAGTGAAGGGTCTCTGGGCCAATAATCTCCCCCTTTTTGATGATGACAAAACTCATGGAGTTATATATGCATGGATTAAAGTTAAGCTTCATAGAAGCTCCCCCTTACCTCATGTATAGCAATAAACAATAAAGATATGCAGTGAATGCTCAATATAAATATGCATAAACATGATATTTGATACCAATGAAATAAACAAGCTCTTGATACCAATTTTAAAATAAAAATGTTCTTAAAAAAATGCTGCTCTTGATACCAACAAAAGATGCTCTTGATACCAATGGTAAGAGATAACAAATTTAAATAAACATGCATATTAAACATAAAGTAAACATGCATATATAAATTCCAAATATCTCTCCCCCATTTTGTCAATTCATCAACAAAGGGGTACAAATAATAAATGGCATAAATAATATTTTTCTCCCTTTTTGCATAAATCAAACAATAAAAGTATATATGCTATATACATTCATGAAGAGAAGAGACGTGAAGTTAACTCCCCCTGCATACATACATTTATATGAAAAGAGATGACTAAACCCTAACCACATAAAGCATAATATATAATGTATAAAAGGAGATGTGAAGCTCCCTCTATATACGTTTAAGACATAAAGAAGAGCGATCAAACTCCTCAATATGAGATATATTCAACATGAATATATATATAGAGAAGATGTTAAGCTTCCCTTGCATATAAGCAATAAATATCAAAACATTTTGATACCAAAGTATGATACCAATAGAAACTACACAAAATTTTAAAATACCAAAAGATACCAATTGAAAACATCATGTAAAGTTTTGATACCAATAGAAATGAAACATTGTGTGTTTTTTGATACCAATAGAAATATATATATATTGAAAATCTTGATACCAATTGTAAAAATTAGTACCAATTGAAAATATTTTACACTTTTGATACCAATTGTAAGAATAAATATATATATGGTAAGTATTGATATCAAAAAAATAAACCAATCCTTTTGGTTAAACACTAAAATCATTTTTGCAATATAGATACCAAGTAGAGAATAATATCAATTTAAGATTCTCGATACCAATATTGAAAAGGAAACATATACCAATTGAAAATATTTTTCATTAGGAGCGTAGGAAACTAATTGAAAACTAAGATATCAATTGACAAATATCATTTTTCAACATAAAGAGTGGGAGTAAGATACCAATTTTAAACAAAACCGATTGAAAGGTACAACATGAATTTTTCTCTCCCTTTATGAAATATGAATGAAAACGATGCATAAGCTTGTATAAGATACCAATTGAAAAGTAATTGTCATTAAGGACTAAATCAAGCTTAGCATAACAAAATTTGTGCTTTAAGAAATGAAGATATAATAAGCACAATCAAAACACACATATATATGTATGGAAAATTAAATACCAATCAAATTGGTACTATTTGAAAGTTGAAGCATACATATATAGCAAAATAAAATATGAGTATACACAATAAGGATCAAGTGTATAACTCATAAAGACCACCCTATTCATGCATATGTTAAAATAATTTTCAATTTGAGCATACAAGGCATGGTCGCCGTTGGGGAGATTCTGTCTCCTCGTTTTAAATTAACCGCAAGCGCACGGTCGTTCGATGTAGCACTTGAGGGTTGATCCACAGGGACATGCGGTTCTTTTAGTTTCGACACTTCTACGCGAAATGATCAAAAATTTTGTGATAGTTTGTTCTAAACTAAATTATCAATCTAAGAAAAGTAAAGCGCCCAGGGTCGAATCTCCTAAACTAGGATCAAGTGGTCAATCTCGGTCTCCATACTAGTATGTTGTTACTTACCAAAATCTCTACTCTAATAGGCAAAATAAGTTTGAACACTAGATTTAAGCACAAGCTATTATCCAGTTACATAGTCCATCAAAGATAAATTAACTAAATTAAACAAATAACATGACGGCAATAAAGCTCTAAGCATGAACCATTAACCCCCGATACATAGCCTGTCAAAGATCCAGTTATTCTATAAATTAATTCCTAAAAGTCATAGATCAATTGGTGTGCGTACAGTCATAAATAGGAGAATAACTCGGTCCACAAGAATTAAGTCTAGGTTCATCTCCCCTAAGCGCTTGCAGGGAATTTAGCTATGCATGATAAAACTAGCCATAACTAAACTAATTAAACCAGTTTAAAATTATCTAAATTTAATTAAACAATTAAATGAAAATTCTAATTAATTAAACTAATGCAACTAATTAAAACAAAAAAAAATTATTAAACTTTACCTGCAGAGAGATGCCGCCCTTGCAGCCGGCCAAGACCCCTGCCAAAATCCTGCGCCTTCAAAGTGCTGGCGCCTCTTCAACAGGGAAGCGGCCGGGCTCTTTCTCTTCAAACAGAGGGCGCGGGGCCCGGGCTTCTTCAACAGGGGCCCGGGCTTTTCAAAAAGGGAGGCGGCAATAGGTGTGTGGGGGAGCGGCTGTTAGCAGAGAGAGCTTTGCCTCTCTCTGCTGTTTTCCTTTCTAACACAGGCGCAGGCGCCTGTGTTCTTTTCTCTTTTTTTTTCTTTTCTTTTGATAAAGAAAGTCGGCTGTGATGCAGAGGAAAAGAAGAAAGGATTTGATGAATCAAACAAAACAGGAACAAGAATAAAAATATAACGGGGAGAGAATTCTATGCAGAGAGAAGAAGAGAAAGCCTCAAAATTTTAGATCTGAAAATATACGTACAGGTGAAAAAAAAGAAACCTCCCTCTCAAAACCCTAGCCTTCTCTATTTATAGGCTTAGGGTTTTGATTATTTTACATAAAAGTCCAAAACATTTATTTAATTATACAGAAGAGCCATCAATGTCAATTTGCACTAAAGCCCCTGAACTTTACAAAATTGCATTTTTGTTCCAGGTGACTTTAAACTTCTCCGAATATCTGGTGTCCGTTTTGAAGCGTGGTAGAGCAGCAATAGTGTAAAACATCCCATCTCGCATTTAGTCTCCTGTTGCACATCTTACAGTCTCTAAAGCACGCTTTTGTGGTCCAGTTTCCTTTTGATAGCTCACTCTGTAAAACACCACTAAAAATACCCGAGCAGCATTATTTATATACAAATGATAGATAAATATGGGCATGCAATATGTAACAAAATCGTGCTGATCAGTCGCCCATCCAACCACCCTTCGATGGAAGGGGTTTTCAAAAATAAGTTTGAAAATAATTTTAGCATAATTAAAAACTCTTCCAAAATGAAGAAACACGCAACTAGTTTTATGATAAACTTGAAAACTAGTACGAAATCCTTCAAGTAAGGGATAAAACAAGAATATATCCATGAAAATATGAAAATTACATAATCATTAATACTCAAAGTCTATATAGCACATAGAAAGCTCATGAAAACAAAAATCATGAGTAAATATCAAATAATGTGAGTGTGCAAATTCATGTAGTCAACAAAATCATAGAATGAGACATTTAAGCTCAATATGAAATTCCTTAAAAATAAATGAAAATTTAATTTTCATCAAAACAATACTAACTCCAAGGCATATGCATGTTTTGTCAAAACTAAAGGCATACATACATATCCAAACACAATTGAGACTATAAAGAGATTTTGCATGAAAGGCAAATGACTCAAGGGTATACATGTATATCCAATAGTTTTGACAAAATTGACAGATACATAAAGTTAAACACATATTAATGAAAACATGTACAAAATAGGGAATACATCAAAATGTATGAATCATCAAACTAGGCTATACTAGTACATCTAATAGGTATAAATGAGCAATCAAGTACAAACATATAATAATCAATTTGTGGCTCATTAGTTGCACAAGCATGTGTACAAGTTTTGATGAAAAATTACATCTATACATGTAATCAAAACATGAAGCATAAAAACAAAACATAAACAAATATGATCATTATATGAATGCACATGTTTAGAGTTATGATATACATGATAGCTAAACTAAATTGAGAATATAACATATGGATCCATATGAACATGGGTGCATCTCAATTACCATACATGTATGTCACAAGTCTAATTATCATGGCATTTAACATAGTAATCAAAACATGCTAAAAATCAATAACATAAAAGCATGTAAATTAAATGGGAGTTAGAGATTGTTACCAAAATCATGAGGGCAAATCTCTAGGCTCCAAACCATGGTGGTCCTCCCACCAAACTCCCCTTGAAAGTGATGCATCCAAAATAGTCACCATTAAGCTCGGAACGCATCTACCTCAAGGCACCATCACTTTCACGTCAAGTGAGAGCCCACACCTATATCAAATATAATAGGAGTGGCTTTTGGTACCCATACTCTATTGGGTCCATGGGAGTTAGTACCTTTTCTAACTCAAACAAATCTATTTGCAAATTTTACATTATGTACTCTATCATAACAAAATCTTGTAAGGTGGCCCTTATGTCCACAATGTATACATGTGTACACATGAGCATACTTTGAATCATGTGTGTGAGCATGATGAGCATGTGTATGCCGTGGTTTGTGTGTATGCATATTTGGAACTTGTTTCTTTCGAAACATAGATTCCAACCGTGTGTGATTCAAAGCACATTGGCTCAAAGTGGAGCCCAAACAATCAACACTCTTCTTTAAATGGATATATCATTTTTAATAATGGAAGAAGAGGTAGAGCATGCAATAGGTAAGCTACATGATGAAGCTACACTAGCATGACAAACATGAGTATCTAAATCATTTTTCAAAGAAATATTTTTATTAGAAATTAAATCTATTCCTTTGAAATAGAAATAATTTTATTTTTCAAAGAATCATTTTCTTTTAAAAACAAAAACAAGTTTTGAAGATAAAACTTCATTTTTCTTCAAAACTTCATCACAATCATTTTTATTTTTCAAAAATTTATTTTCATTTAGGGCAAGTTCAAGTTAGGATTTCAATGAGTCCCTTTCATTAGAAATCTCAACCTTCGCTTGCAAAGACACATCAAGTTTTGAAATTAAATCCTCATTTTCTTTATTTAATGAAAAACTTTTCTTTTTCAAGAGTTGGTATTTTTCTAATAATTTTTCACAAACAATAGATAGTTCCTCAATTAAAGCATCGACATCAATATGATTATCGCCGGAAGAACTAGCACAATCATCTAGTTGAGTTTCTGAATTTACCTCAAGGGAGTTATTCCCTTGGACCATGTAGCATTGTTGTTCGGATTCTCCTCCACTAGATTCCTCCTCCACAATGTTTGGCGTTTGTAGCGTGGGAGAGGTCAAGATGTTTCACACTGCAAAGGCGGAATCACAATGAGAAACTAAACACAAATATTTTTGCTTAGAGTGCTCTTAAGTGCCTCTAGGGCTTGTGCATTGGCCTCTAAAAGCTTGCTATTACAAAGATATGATTTCTTGATAGCGGCAAGGAAAATATGCAAACCTAGGGTTTTGAGGTACATGGACATCCTAGCTTTCCAAACAACAATGTTGAAAGTATCATACATGGGAGGGGTCATGAAGTCCATGAGTGTGTGTAAACAAATAAGTGTGCAAATGCAAATACTAGATTATCTAACCAAGATCTCACTCCTAGGTGGCTAAACCTAATATCAGGAGCGTAAGCTCTGATACCAATTGAAAATACACCTAGAGGGGGGTGAATAGGTGTAAGGCTAATCTAATGACAAATAATGTGAAATTTAAAAACTAATTGCAACACACTTAATGTAACCAAAGAGTGTAGCCGAATTCCCGGTGAAGGGCTCTGGACTAACCCCTCTTGATTCCTCTGAATAAGAGTTGAGGGGCTATATGAAGCTCTCTTGGTTTAACACAAGTATGGCACATAAACAAACCCATGCATATATATGATATGATCAATATGATGCAATGCACAAAATAAGAGAGAGAGAGAGTTTAGAGATAGTGGATCAAACGCAAACACAAAGATATGTTTCGAGATTTGAGCACCCAGCTCTACGTCCCCGCCTTCACACAGAAGGATTTTCACTATAGCGTCCACACAGGACTTCCTACACATGGAACCTCCACTGAGAATTTGGGTAATACAAACCGGGAGTACACAACTCCTCTCTCAACCAAATACAACCTCTACACAAGAGGCAAGGCACAACTCAAATCACCTCTACACTTAGAGGATGGGCACTTAGCCAAACAAGATCAACCTCTCACTAGAGGGATAAGGCTCAAAGCCAAACAATAATCACCTCACACTTGAGGGATAAGACACTTAGCCAACACTCCAACAATCACCTCTACACTTAGAGGGATTCCAACACAACCTCCACAATCACCTCTCACTAAAGGGATAACAACACAATCACCTCTCACTAGAGGGATATCACAAAGTAAGGAGGGTTTACAATTCTTAGTGGTATCAACAACCACAAACCAATTTTCTCACAAAAATAGATCCTAATAATAGGATAGATTGATAGCTCAAGTGTGAGAAAATAAAGAGTTTGGAAATCAAAATCACAAAGAAACTCTTGAGATAACTCTAGATTGAAATATAAATAAAGATCAAAACAACTTCCCAAAGACTTTCTTTTCTTGATTTTTCCAACCCTTTTTAAAACAAATAAAGATGAAATCTTTTGGCTCTAAAACTCTTTTAAAAACTAGAAAGAATGAGAAATTTGCTTTTGGAAAACTTATGCAAAACAGCCCAAAGGAATGTGTATCTATAGCCCATTCATAAAATTAGCCGTTGGGCCAAGATAGCAGAATTTTTCTGCTGTCGGTCGACCGCCCAATGGTCAGAAATCTGACTGTTGTGACTCCGGTCGACCGCTCGGTCGACCGGGCCTGGATACAGAGAACAACAGCTCTCTGACGGTCGACCGCCCAGTCGACCAGGGCCATTTTCATAGAGCAAAGCTCTCTGGCGGTCGACCAGGTCGGTCGACTGGCCTACCAGCCCAGGCTGCATGCACATCTTGTGCACGTCGGTCGACCGGACCGGTCGACTGACTTCTGCCTCGGTCAACTGTCCGGTCGAATGGCAGACAGCCAGTACAAACATTATAGGGATTAAAAACTTTAGTTTTTGACTTTAATTAAATCCCATAAAATTATATAAATTTCACAAAAATTAGTTCTTATAAGATCTTTGAAATACAAATATGTGTGACAAAAATTCAACATATATTATAAATAATTTGAACCATTTTTTGTGTTCTTGAAATTTTGCCTTAAACCAAAAATCATATTTTCCAAACTTTAGATTTTGACATGGAAAGTCGTTTTCTCCAAAATACATGTAAATACAAAAACATGATATTGAAACAACTTTGAGGCATATTGTATATGAATAGAATCCAATATACATATAATGATTTGTATCTATGTTTTTGACATGAAATCCAAAAATATGTTTTGTTTAAATACAAAACTCCAACTCATGAAATAGACTTATCAAAGTAAGTTTTTCTAAATAGATGAAGCATAGATGTATAAAGATCAAATCTAATATACATTAAACCATGTAAACTTGTTTTGATTCTATCTATTCATGAAAATCATATATATGAAAACCGAAACTGGTTAAACAAAAATCAAACAAATTGAAACTTATGTGTTTATGTGAACTTGAGCATATCAACACTATCTAATCTTTACAAAGATCTAAACAAACTAAACTAAACAAACCGAGGTCTTCTTGTAAAACTCCGTCTCCAAGTTAAATCGATCCAAACGCGATCCAACGAGCTTGAGTCTAACCGAGTGCTAGATACGATCTTGACGTGCGAGCTCTTGAATCAACATGTGAAAGCTCCAAAATACCTTTGTTGAAGCTAAACACCTACTAATATCTTGATCAAATATCTGAAACTAAATATCATAAGATTATTAGTAAACTATAATTACATGAGTTAATCATCATCAAAACTAGAGCGAAGGGCCTCTGGGCCAATATAATGGTCTTTCTTTTTTAGGTGATGCCATTGACAATGATCAATAAGTAAGGAAGGTCATTCGTGCACTTTCACCCTCATGGGAAGTCAAGGTTACTACATTGAAGGAGCTAAACGACAATGAAGAGATGGAACTCATCGGTCTTATAAGAAACCTTAAGACCCATGAAATGAAGAGAAAGGTAAGAGAAAGGAAGACACCACAAAAGAAGAAGATGATCGCTTTCAAAAATCCACTCCCTCTATCTCCGACGATGATGATGAAGAAGAGGATGATGAAGAATTCTCCTCCTAGTGAAAAATGTTAGGAGGGTGTACAACAAGATCAAGTTTAGAAGAAGATGACAAGGGAAAGAAGAAAAGAAGGTCATATGCTTCAATTGTCGAAACCCGGATCACATGGTTGTGGATTGTTCGGAGACCAAAGTGTTTTTCAACTTCCAAAAAGCCCTACAAAAAGAAGGCTCTCAAGGCTACCTGGGACTCGAACAGTGAAACTGATGAAGAAATGGTACAACATACGTGCGTTTCATGGCTAATGATAACACACCTGAGGTAATATCCAAACCCTCACTTGATGATTGTGAATTAATAATGGATGAATTGAGTGAGTCTTTTGAAGAATTGTCTAACAACTATGATTTCTTTAAAAAAAAGTATTTAAAAATGAAAAAGGAAAATCAAACCCTTCAAAATAAAATTGTTATTCTTTCTAAAGAAAAAGATGATTTATCTTTCACACTCATATCCACACAAAAATATTTTGATGCATATAAAATTTCATGTAAAGTAAAATTTTCATTAATTGATAAAAATAAGATTTCTATTCTAAAGGATAAAATTAACTTCTTAGGAGACGTGTTAAAGAAATGTGAGTTTGATAAAGGTAGGTTAGAGGCAATGTTTCCTAATAAACATACTCCAAAGAAATATGTTCATACCACACATGCTCATCATACTACACATACCTATACTCCTAAATCACAATATATGCATACACATTATGCTAGACATACTACACACACCTAACATGTTCATTATATATGATAGAGTTTATTCATGTACTTATTGTGGTTGAAAAGGTCACTTAGCTAAATTTTACTTTGATAGAATAAATGCATTTAATGATCACATTTGGATTCAAAATGCTAACATTATAGGACCCAAGAAAATTTGGATACCAAAATCAACCAATTCGTTACTTGATGTAGGTACACACCAAGGCTCCAAGACGTAGGGAGCGGTGGTATCTTGATAGCGGTTGCTTAAGGCATATGACTTGGGATATAAACAATTTTGCAACCCTATTAAGGTACTATGAAGGTGGCACCATCACCTTCGGAGATGATTCCAAAGGGAAAAGGTAACAATAAAATTGGCTCAGCTCCTTTTATTGAAAATATGGTTTTAGTTGATGGTTTCAAGCATAACCTCTTGAGTATTAGTCAACTTTGTGATAGTGATTTTAAAGTGAATTTTGATGATTAGTTTGCAATATTTTAGATAGACAAACCAATGCATGTGTGCTTTTTGGTTTTCGTGAAAATAATGTGTACATGATTGATATGTCAAATTTACAATGTAATGCTACATGTTTAAATGCCTTTAATGAAGATTTTCGGTTATGGTATAGGAGACTAGGCCACGTTATGCTTGACCATTTATCTATAATTAATAATAAGAAGTGGTGAAAGGTATTTCTTATTTGAAATTTAAAAAGGACCGCATTTGTGATGCGTGCCAATTTGAAAAATAAACCAAGTCCTCTTTCAAACTATCAAGGATTCATGATATCACGACCTTTGGAGTTAATTCACATGAATTTGTTTGGTCCAACTATAACCATAAGTCTAAGTGAAAATCATTTTGTCTTTGTTTGGTTGACGATTTTTCTCGTTTTACATGAGTTTTCTTTTTTGAACACAAAGATCAAGTATTTTCACATTTTCAAGTGTATAGAAAAAGAGTTGAAAAAGAAAAGAATTTTTCAATTTTATTTATAAGAAGTGATAGAGGTGATGAATTTATTAACCATTCCTTCACCACGTATTGTGAAGAACATGGAATCAAATATGAAATATCATGTTCTAGAACTCCACGACAAAATGGAGTCATTGAAAAGAAGAATCGTACTCTTCAAGAAATGGCTAGGACAATGATAAATGAATACGGATTCTCTCAATACTTATAGGCCGAGGCCGTAAACACATCATGTTACATCTCAATAGAATTTACTTATGTAAAAATACTTCCAACACTTCATTTGAAATTTACTATTTGAGAAAACCTAATGTTTCTTACTTTAAAGTTTTTGGTTATAAATGCTTTGTTTTAAATACTAAAGATAATTTAGGAAAATTTAATGCCAAATCTTATGAAGCTATATTTGTTGGGTATTCAAATACTAGTAAGACCTATAGAGTCTTTAATATATCTACTTTAACTATTGAAGAATTTGTACATGTCAAGTTTGAGGAATCTAATGCTTTTGTGAAGAATATTGTAGAGATTGATTTCTTAGGTGAAGACAGGGATAAGATAACCTTAAAGGACTCACCTATAGAAGAAGAAAAGCCAAAGATTGATGTACAATGTGAAGTTCAAGAGGTTGAAGTGGAGCCAATACAACCACTTCCAAAGGATTAGAGATTTGCTTCAAATCATCCCAAGGACCTCATCATAGGTGATGTATCCAAGGGGGTAACTACTCGATCCAAACTCCATAATTTATGTGAGCATTTTTCTTTCATTTCACATATTGAGCCCAAAAATATCTTCGAAGCCGAGGTCGATTCATATTGGTTGCTTGCAATGTCAGAAGAGCCCGATCAATTTGAGCGCAACCAACTTTGGAATCTTATTCTTAGACCCCATGATAGACCAACTATTGGTACTAAATGGATCTTTAAGAATAAGTTGGATGAGCGGATAATGTTATTAGAAATAAAGTTAAATTAGTGGCCTAAGGTTACACCCAAATTGAAGGTATCAATTTTGAGAAAACCTTTGCACCCGTAGCACGGCTTGAAGCCATACAGATGACACTTGCCTTTGCTTCTTTTAAAGATTTCAAACTTTTTCAAATAGATGTCAAAAGTGTATTTTTAGATGGTTTTATAGAAGAGAAAGTGTATGTTAAATAACCCCCCCGGTATGTTGATCCTATACATCCGGATTTTGATAAAGCTTTATATAGTTTAAAACAAGCTCCAAGAACTTGGTATGAAAGGCTTTCAACTTTTTTAATATCAAATGATTTTGTTAAAATAAAGTTGACACCACTTTGTTTACAAAAAATATAGACAGTGATATCTTAATTGTTCAAATTTATGTTGATGATATTATTTTTGGATCTACTAATGAAAAGCTTTGTAAAGAATTTGAGTCATGCATGAAGAACGAGTTTGAGATGTCTATGATGTGAGAGCTAAACTACTTCCTTGGACTCTAAATCAAACAATGGAGTGATGAGATTTTCATCAATCAAGCCAAGTACACAAGAGAACTCATCAAGAGATTTGGGCTTGAATATGCAAAGTTAAGCAAGACTCCCATGGTCACTATAACAAAGCTTGACAAGGATGAACATGGTATAGATGTAGACATTAAACTTTATAGAAACTGAAATACACCTAGAGGGGGGTGAATAGGTGTACTAGCTAATCTAATGACAAATGATGTGAGATTAAAACTCAATTACAGCACACTATGTGTAACCAAAGAGTGTAGTCGAATTTCTAGTGAAGGGCTCTGGACTATCTCCTCGAGAATTCCTCTAAATTAAGAGTTGAGAGGTGCTATATGAAGTTCTCTTGGTTCACCACAAGTGTGGGCACACACAACTATATCTAGCATATGAATATGTGCAATATAAAGCAATACAAGATATAAGAGAGATAGAGTTAACAGATAGTGGATCAAACACAAACAACAAGATATGTTTTGAGGTTCGAACCACTGCTCTACGTCCCCGCCTTTACACAGAAGGATTTCGACATGTCCACACATGACCTTCCACAAAGGAACCTTCACCAAGGAATTACAACTCTACACTTGGAGTACACTACTCCTCTCTCAAATATAATCACCTTTACACAAGAGGGATAGGCACAAAACCGAAACACAATCACCTTTACACAAGAGGGATAGGCATAAAGCCAAAAGCAAAGAAAAGATTATAATCTTTGTGATCCAATGATCACAAACAACACTTGGTGATCACAATAGATCACAAATAATTTTTCTCACAAAAATAAGATCCTATAGATAAGATTAGAGATGATAACTCAAGTGTGAGAAAAACAAAGTGTTTAAAAATGAGAATAACAAAGAAAATACTTGGGAAAAGCACCAAATAGATTTGTAAAGAAAGGTCAAAACCAATTTCCTAAAGACTCTCTTTTCTTTGATTTTTCCAATACTTTTAAAACAAATAAAAGATAAAGATTTTAGGCTCAAAAACTCTTTTAAACTTGCTGCAAAACACTGAAAAGATTGGAAGAAAAGCTCTATACTAATCTTGTAGAAAACAGCCCAAGAGAACCCCTTTATATAGGCTCTCAAGAATATAGCCATTGGCAGCCAGAAAAGGTCATTTTCGACCTTCCGGTCGACCAACCAACGGTCATATTTCTGACCGTTGAGCCACTGGTTGACCGCCAATGGCTAACTCGCCTTCCGGTAGACCGAGCCTAAAGGCACTCAGCCTGTCGGTCGACCGGTGCTACCCGAGAGTTGGGTAATTACAGTCGGTCGACCGACCGGTCGACTGGCCTTATAGGCAGGCCTTGTTCATGTTCCTTGTGCACATCGGTCGAACGATCGGTCGAACAAGCGTTGGTTCGGTCGACCGACTGGTCGACCGCTAGCAGGCTCAGGCTGGGATATAGGACATGAAATTAGTCTTTTTAACACCTATAAAATCTCATAAAATCCACAAAAATCAGTTCTTATATATATTTGAGGAACAAATATGTGTGACCAAAAATTAACACATATTACAAACTATTTTTGTGATATAAAAATTAAGTTTTAACACAAAATCGGTATTATCTAAAATACAAACTTTGAAATAGAAAATCGATTTCTTTTAAACTTGTATAAATATAAAAACAAGGTATTTAAACTCTTTTGAAGTATAGAGTGTTTGGATAGAATCCAATACATATATAAAGTATATATCTATGTTTTTGGCATTAAATTCAAAATAATTTTTGTTAACTCCAAAAATCTAAACACATGAAATAGAATTATCAAAATAAAATTTTCTAAATATATGAAGCATAGATGTATATAGATGAAATTCAATATACATTAAACCATGTCAACTTGTTTTGATTCTATCTATTCATGAAAACTATATATATTTATAATTGAAAGCCAAAACCGGTTAAACCAAAAACCAAACGTATTGAATTTTTGTGTATGTGTGAACTTGAGCATATCAACTCTAGTCTATCTTACACAAGATCTAAATACAGACTAAAACTAAATAAATCAAAGTCTTCTTGTAGAACTCCTTCTCCAATCTGACTCGATCCAAACATGATCCAGAGAGCAATATGATCCAAAGAGCTTGACTCCATCCGAGTTCTAGATGCAACCTTGACGCGCGAGCTCTTGAATCTACATGAGTTAGCTCCAAAACTCCTTTGTTGAAGCTAAACACCTATTAATATCTTGATCAATAACTGAAACTATATAAATACAAGATCATTAATAAACTAACCTTCATAAGTTAGTCATCTCAAAACTAAGCTGAAAGGCCTCTAGGCTAACAGAAACATGATTGGTAGTTTACTTTATTTGACAGCTAGTAGGCCAGATATTATGTTCAGTGTGCGTCTATATGCTAGATTTCAATCTTGTCCTAAAGAGTCTCACTTAATTGCAGTAAAAACGCATTATTAGATATCTTAAGGGCACTACTGGAATGAGCTTGTGGCATCTGAAAATTAGACAGTTTTCCATGATGAGTTATTTAAATGCTGACTATGCCGGTTGTAGAGTGGATAGGAAGAGCACTAGTGGTACTTGTCAATTCTAAAAAATTACTTTGTTTCATGGTCTTCCAAGAAATAAAATTTTGTAACCCTCTCAACCGCCGAGGCGGAGTATGTTGTGGCCTAGTTTGTTGTGCAAAAGTCCTTTTGATGAAACATACTCTCCGTGACTATGATTTGCATTATGACTATATTAACATATTTTGTAATAATACTAGCACCATTCATATGACCAAAAATGCAAATTAACATAGCAAGACCAAGCACATAGATATTCGACATCACTTTCTTAGAGATCACTATAAGAAAGACAATATTGAAATTGATTATGTTTTTACCAATTTTCAACTTGCGGACATTTTTACTAAATCGCTAGACTATAGTAGATTTCATTCATCTGTGATGAGTTAAATGTTTGTATTATGAATTCATAAGTTTTGAAAATGTTTCAAAATTTTCTTCTTCTTTATACATGTATTTTTCAAATTAATATCTCTTTGATGTTGATGTCTTTAATCTTTTTGATGCATGACAAAAAAGGGGGAGAGATATTTGAGTTATTCAGTTATTTTGGTATTCTACATCCGTTCTCATTACCATGCTTATATATTATTTTTGGAGGAAGGAGGACTGGAAGGATGGTAGGCTATATATCCATATCATTCTATATTGGTATCATCTTTATATATGCATATATGTGTGACTTGCTTATATTGTCAAATCCATTTAATATCATAATATTTTCTTGTACTTGATAGATAGCATGACTTGAGTGTAAATCACCTAGAGGGGGGGGTGAATAGGTGAAAGTGCTAATCTAGAAACTAAATGCAGAAGCTAAAACAAATTTTGCAACACACTTAATACAACCAACAAGTATAGCCGAATTTCCCGTGAAGGGCTCTGGACTAACTCCTCTTGATTCCCCTAGATAAGGGTTGAGGTGCTATATGAAGCTCTTGTGGTTAAGTATAAGTGAGGCACACACACAAGCAAGCCAAGCATATAAGGATGATAAGCAATATGAAATAATGTAAGGCACAACACAAGCAATATATGATATGAATGAATGAAGGATGCTTTGCACAAAAAGAGAGAGGGTTAAGAGACAATGGATCAAACGCAAACAGAAAGATATGTTTCGAGGTTCGAGCCCCTAGCTCTACGTCCCTGCCTTCACCGAGAAGGATTTCTAATCCACTATCTTGTCCACCGAGGACTCACACCGAGGGAACCTCCACCGAGGAGGATTTTTACAACAAGGGAGTACCGAACTCCTCTCTCAAACACCGCCTCACAACCGAGGGGTAGGCCCGTAGCCAAACAACCAACAAATCACCTCTACCGAAGAGGGATACAAACCAAACTCCACCTCTCACTAGAGGGAGCAAACCACAAGTCTCAACCTCTACCAAAGAGGGAGCAAACCAACAATCTCAATCAACCTCACCGAGAGGGATACAACAAACAAATGAGGGTTTACAACTAGTGGTATGTTTCAACCACAAACAACTCCTCTTTCCTCTTTTCCACAAAACAAGATCCTAATAGAATAGGATAGAAGATAAGCTCAAGTGTGAAAAAACAAAGTGTTTTGATCAAAGAAAATCTCTTGGGAAAATACCAAATAGATATTGAAATGAAGAACAATAAACCAATTTCCCAAAAACCTATTTCCTTTGAAAATAACAAAACACTTAAAACAAACAAAATGAATCTTTTTGCTCTTTAAACTCTTTTGAAAACTTCTTTTTAAAACTAGAGAGTAGGGAAAATTAGCTCAGAAAATCTTAGCTAAAACCCCCAGGAAATGGGGTATTTATAGCCCAAACAGAAAACTAGCCGTTAGGCTAATCTGTCAGCCTGACAGGCTGGCGGTCGACCGACCGGTCGACCGCCAACGGTCATAAATATGACCGTTGGGCAATCCCAGTTGACCGCCCGGTCGACCGCCCAGATACAGAGAGCACTGCTCTCTGGTCCGGTCGACCGCCCGGTCGACCGACCCACTGTGTTGCCAGACGTGCACAGCTCTGTGCTCGTTGGTCGACCGCACGGTTGACCGGCCCTTGGTTCGGTCGACCGTGCGGTCGGCCGACTTGGCCTGTCAGTCACTGTTCTGGGTCAGAAATACATGTTAAAATATTTCTAAAAATTCTTTAAAAACTTCTAAAAATCCCCAAAAATAGTTTTATCATTTTGCATTGATATATAAACATGTGATAAAAATTTCAACTCAAATATCAAGCAATTTGAACTATTTTTGTGTTTTAACATTTTTACCAAAAACCAAAACATGTATTTTATCAAACTTGGATTTTTCAATACATGAATAGGATAGTCAAAATAAGTTGTTTAAAAGTTAAGCATGCATGTATAGAATGAAACTACTATACATAAACCAATTAAACTTGTTTTGATCAACTATTCATGAAAACCAAATCCAAACATAAAACGTGTGTGTATTGTGCACTTGAGCATATCAACTATTCTTATCTTTACACATGGATCTAAACACACTAAACTATGGATACCTAAGTCTTCTTGACGATCTTCATCTTCAAGTCGACCCGATCCAAAAACGCCGTGATCTAACGATCAAGGCTATGTATGATCTTGATGCTCGGGCTCGGGAATCACCAAGTGAAGGCTTCCAAACTCCTCTTTTTGAAGCAATCACCAACTAATATCTTGCAAAAAGATCTGAAACTAAAATCACAAGATTATTAGTAAACATAACTACATGAGTTAATCATCATCAAAACTAGAGAGGAAGGCCTCCGGGCCAATAATCTCCCCCTTTTTGATGATGACAAAACTCATGGAGTTATATATGCATGGATTAAAGTTAAGCTTCAAAGAAACTCCCCCTTAACTCGTGCATTAAACAAATAAACATAAATATGCAATGAATGACAATGCAAAAACAATAAAAGGCTCTAGATACCCAATGAAATGTTCAAAAACAAAACATGCTCTAGATACCAATTAAAATTAAACTAAATTAACTTAATATATGCAAAACATAAATATGCATATATAAAACTCATAATCTTTCTCCCCCTTTTTGTCAATCATCAATAAAGGGGTAAAAAAAAACTAAATCAATAAATTTTTCTCCCCTTTTTGTCTAAAACAAAAAATATCAATATAGGGGTGACAATCAATTAAGATATCAATAGGAAATATGTCAAAGTAGCATCTTGATACCAATTGAAAGTAAACATAGATCAATAAATAAATGGTATATGCTATATACATTCATGAAGAGGAAGATGTGAAGCTTCCTTACATGGATACATTACATGAAGGAGGGATGACAAGCCCTAATTCACATAACGTACACTATGCAATGCATAAGAGGAGATGTGAAGCTCCCGCTACACACGTGTACCACATAAAGAAGAGATGTCAAGCTCCTCAATACAAGATACACTCAACATGAATGTAGAAGAGATGTTAAGCTCTCCTTGCATATAGGCAATACAAATCAAAACTTTTGTATTTATTTATTTTTTTTAAAACAAAATTTTGAGATACCAATTTTAAAAACATTCAAATAAACATCTTGATATCAAAAAAAAGAGTATTTTTTCTTTTTAAGTATATGATATCAATTTAAAATTTTTATTTTCTATCATAAAGTAAGGGAGTGGAAATACAAATACCAATTGAAATATGAGAATCGAATTTTCTCCCCCTTTATGAAAAACAAACAAAAACAATTCGTAGGCCTGAAATAAGATATCAATTGAAAATTGAATTAATTGAAACAAAGTTAAAACTCAAGCTTTAGCATAAACAAAATTTTGTGCTTAAAGATATAGGGATATAATAAGCACAAATAAAACATATATATGTATGAAAAGTTTAATACCAATCAAAATTGATACTATTGGAATTGAAAAGCATACATACATACAAACATATATGAGTATACAAGAAAGGTCAAAATTGATACCAATTGAAAGAATCCAATGATACCAATTGAAACAACAATAATATCAAAGTATAACTCATATAACCTATCCTCCCAATCATGTTCAAGTTTAAAATGATTTTCAATATAAAGCATATATGAGCATGATCTCCCATCCAACCACCCTTGAATGGTAGGGGTTTTCAAAAATAGGTTTGAAAATTGAAGTATGTTTGAAAAACTCTACCAAAATGAAGAATACGAACTAGTTATATGAAAAATTTGTAAACTAGTACGAAATCCTTCAAGTAAGGAATAAAACAAAAATATTTTTCATGAAACACATGAAATTCACAAAATAGTTAACACTCATAATCAATGAAGCATAAATATGACTCATGAAAACACAACATGAGTAAATAAGAAATGTGAGTGTACAAATACAATGTGAAGAACATGATTATGAAAGTATTCAATTTAACTCAATATTCCTTGAAACATGAAAACATGAAAATCATCAAAACTATTTAATCTTCAAGGTATATGTATGTCCTATACAAACTAAAGTATACATACATATCCAAACACAACGAGTCCACAAAGATATATGCATGAAGGTACGTGGCTCAAAGGATGTATATGTATAACAATAATTTGGATAAAATGGACATATACATGAAGTTAAACATAAACACATGGAAACATGAAAAACTAAATTTCCATTAAAACAAATTTCATTTCAAGGTATATGTATGATTTGTCAACACAAAAAGTATACATACATATCCCTAAACACAATTGAGTCCATATGTATAGATTTGCATGAAAAGCAAATGACTCAAGGGGTATTCATGTATATCTTAAAGTTTGGCAAAATAGACATATACATGAAATGAAAAACACATGATCATAAAACAAAACCAAAATGGGAATACAAGTTTAAAATGCATGGATCATCAAAACTAGACTATACTAGCACATCTAATGGGTTCAAATAAGCATTCAAGCACAAACATATATAGATTTATTTATAGCCCACTATATGTACAAATATATACCTAGTTTTAATGAAAACTAACATTTAAATATATATTCAAATCATGAAGCATAAAATAAGACATAAATCAACATGATAAATATAAACATGATTATAATGTAAATTACACATGTCATTAGAGCTATGATAAACACGATAGCTAAACAAATGGTGAGAACACAAAAATAATAATCCATATTAAACATGGGTGTCTCAAAGTGCTATACATGCATGTCAAGGATCTAATAAACATGGCATTTACATACTAATCTATAAACATCAAAACATGCTATAAATAATGAACATGAAAGCATGTAAACAAATGGGAGTTAGGGATCGTTACCAAAACCTATGAGGCAACTGTTGGCCCGGAGGCCTTTCTCTCTAGTTTTGATGATGATTAACTAATGTAGTTATATTTACTAATAATCTTGTGATTTTAGTTTCAGATCATGTAATCAAGATATTAGTTGGTGATTGCTTCAACAAGATGAGTTTTGAAGCCTTCACATGGTGATTCTAGTGCCCGAGCATCAAGATCATTCATAGCCATGCTCGGTGGATCACGTTTGGGATCGAGTCGTCTTGAAGATGAAAGATCATCAAGAAGACTTAGGTATCCATAGTTTAGTGTATTTAGATCCATGTGTAAAGCTTAGAATAGTTGATATGCTCAAGTGCACAACACACACAAGTTTTATGTTTTGGATTTGGTTTTTCATGAATAGATTGATCAAAACAAGTTTACTTGATTTTTTATGTATATTAGATGTGTTCAATATACATACATGCTTCATATCTTAAACAAACTTATTTTGACTTTCCTATTCATGTATTGAAAAATCCAAGTTTGATAAAATACAAGTTTTGGTTTTTGATAAAAATGATAAGACACAAAAATAGTTCAAATTGCTTGATATTTGAGTTGAAATTTTTATCACATGTTTATATATCAATGCAAAATGAGAAAACTATTTTTGGGGATTTTTAGAAGAGATAAAAGATTTTTTAAAAAATATTTTTAACCCCAGTTTCTGACCCAGAACTGTGGCTGACAGGCCAGGTCGGTCGACCGCACGGTCGATCGCACCAAGGGCCGGTCGACCGTGCGGTCGACCGACGTGCACAGTGCTGTGTACGCTGGCAGCACAGTGGGCCGGCCGACCGACCGGTCGACCGGGCGGTCGACCGGGTTGCCCCAACGGTCATATTTTTGACTGTTGGCGGTCGACCGGCTGGTCGACCGCAAGCCTGTCAGGCTGACAGATCAGCCAACGGCTAGTTTTCTTTTGGGCCTATAAATACCCCATCTCTTTAGGGTTTTATACAAGATTTTTAGAGCCAAAATTTCTAGACTTTCTCTATTGTTTTAAACAAGTTTTCAAAAGAGTTTTGTGCCAAAAAGATCAATCTTATTTGTTTTAGCGTTTTTAGAAAAATCAAAGAAAATAGAAATTGGGAGATTTGTATTGTTCTTCATTTTTATCTTTTACAAAGAGTTTTCCCAAGTATTTTTCTTTGAGTTTTTGTTTTTCAAACTCTAAATTTTTCCACACTTGAGCTATATCCTCTATCCTAATCTATTTAGGATCTTTGTTTTGTGGAAAAGAGATTGTTTGTGGTTGAGGAAACCACCAAGTTGTAAACCCTCCTTGTTTTGTTGTATCCCTCTTTGGTAGAGGTTGATCGGAGTGGTATTGGTTTGTATCCTCTTCGGTAGAGGTGATTGAGTTTGGTTGTTAGCTACGGGCCTTATCCCTCTTCGGTAGAGGTAGATTGTGGTTGTATTACCTCGGTGACATTGTAAGGTTGAGAGAGGAGTTCGGTACTCCTTTAGTGGATTAGAAATCCTTCTCGGTGAAGGCGGGGACGTAGAGCTAGGGGCTCGAACCTCGGAACATATCATTGTGTTTGCGTTTGATCCATTGACTCTCTAACTCTCTCTTTATTTTGTGCAAAGCATCATCCTTATCTTCATATCTTATTGCTTGCATTTGTGCCTTGCATTATTTCATATTGTTCATCTTTATATGCTTGGCTTGCTTGTGTGTGCCTCACTTATACTTAATCACAAGAGCTTCATATAGCACCTCAACCCATATCTAGGGGAATCAAGAGGAGTTAGTCCAGAGTCCTTCACGGGGAATTCGGCTACACTTGTGTGTTGTACTAAGTGTGTTGCAAAATTATTTTTAGCTTCTGCATTTAGTTTCTAGATTAGCATTATTACCTATTCACCCCCTCTAGGTGATTTACAATTGGTATCAGAACCTACGCTCCTGATACTTAGGCTTAACATCCTAGGAGTGAGATCCTTGTTTGCTAATCTATCATTTGCATTTGCTTGTTTGCACACATATAGCTTGGACCCATGGACTTCATGACCCCACCTATGTTTGACCTTCCAACATCATTGTTTGGAAGACTAGGATGTCCGTTTATTTACTAACCCTAGGATATAAGGTTCACCTTGCCATTACCAAGGAATCCTTCCTTAGTGATAGCAAGCATATAGGGGCCAATGCACAAGCCCTTGAGGCCATTAGAAGCACGCTACCTAAAGAATATCTTATGCATGTTTCTAATCTTGATTCCACCTTTGCAGTGTGGAACAAGTTGACAACAACCACCACCTCCGAGCTTCAAATGCCAATCCAACAAGAGGAGGAATCTAGTGGAGAATCCGAGCCACAACAATGCTATATGATCCAAGGGAATGACTCCCTTGAGGTACACTCGGAATCTAAATTAGATGCTAATGATTCTAGTTCTTCATGTGATGAATTTGTTGATGCCCATGCTTTGAATGAAGAACTATCCATTGTGTGTGAAAAATTAATTGAAAAATATAAAATTTTAAAAAAGAAAAGTCTTGGCCTTGAAAATGAAAATAAAAGTTTGCATTCTAGACTTGACAAGGTTTTGCAAGAGAAGGTTGAGGTCTATAATGAAAGGGATTCATTGAGATCTCAACTAGACCTTGCACTAAAGGAAAATGAATTTTTGAAAACTAAAAATGATTGTGAAAATGTTTTGAAGAAAAATAAAGTTTTGTCTTCAAAAATTGAATTTGTTGTAAAAGAAAATAACTCTTTGAAAAATAAAATAATTTCTATTTCAAATGATTTAAATGTTTGTTTAAAGAAAAATGAAGTTTTGCAAAATAAGATTGATTCTCATGTTTGTGTAGTAACACACACTTCACCAATTGCATGTGCCACCTCTTCTTTAATTGAAAAGGATATATCTATGCTTAAGAAGAGTGTTTATTGTTTGGGCTCCACTTTGAGCCAATGTATTGTGGGCCATACACGTTTGGAAACTTTGTTTCGAAAGAAACAAGTTCCATCTATTATGCATGCACACCCTCCACAGCATACACATGCTCCTCACGAACACCATCACACTATGTATGCTCATGTGTACACTTGTACACATTATGGACGTAAGGGCCACCTTGCTAAATTTTGCTATGATAGAATACATGTTTCAAATTTAGCAAAGAATTTTATTTGGGTTAGAGAAGGGACTAACCCCCATGGACCCAATAAGTTATGGGTACCAAAGACCACCCTCTTGTTTATGATGTAGGTGTGGGCTCTCGCATGACGTGAGAGTAGCGGTACCTTGGAGTGGATGCATTCCGAGCTTCATGGAAATCATTTGGATGCATCACTTTCAAGGGAAGGTTTGGTGGGAGGACCACCTTGTTTTGGAGACATGGAGAAGTTGCCTCATAGGTTTTGGTAACGGTCTCTTACTCCTTATTTATTTATGCATGCTTTTCATGTTTATTGTTTATAGCATGTTTTGTTGTTTATAGATTATTATGTCAATGCTATGTTTATTAGATCCTTGACATACATGTATAGCATTTTGAGACACCCATGTTTTAATATGGACCATTATTTTAGTGTTCTCACCTTTGTTTAGCTATCATGTTTATTATAGGTTTAATAACATGTGAATTTACATAATAATCATGTTAAGATTTATCATGATGATTTTATCTTGTTTTTGATGCTTCATGATTTGAATATAGCTTAAATGTTAGTTTTCATTAAGACTAGGATTTATACTTGTACATATAGTGGGCCACAAATAAATCTTTATATATGTTTGTGCTTGATTGCTTATTTGTTCTCATTAGATGTGCTAGTATAGTCTAGTTTTGATGATCCATGCATTTTAAAGTTGTATTCCCATTTTTGGATTTGTTTTATGATCATGTGTTTTCATTTCATGTATATGTCTATTTTGCCAAACTTTAAGATATACATGTATACCCCTTGAGTCATTTGCCTCTCATGCAAATCTATACATATGGACTCAATTGTGTTTAGGGATATGTATGTATACTTTTTGTGTTGACAAATCATACATATACCTTGAAATGAAACTTGTTTTAATGGAAATTTAGTTTTCATGTTTCCATGTGTTTATGTTTAACTTCATGTATATGTCCATTTTATCTAAACTATTGTTATACATATACATCCTTTGAGCCACATGCCTTCATGCATATATCTTTGTGGACTCGTTGTGTTTGGATATGTATGTATACTTTAGTTTGTATAGGACATACATATACCTTGAAGATTAAATAAGTTTTGATGATTTTTATGTTTTCATGTTTCAAGGAATTAATTGAGCTTAATTGAATATCTTTCATGATTATGATCTTCACATCTTATTTGTACACTCACATTTATTGTTTACTCATGTTTTATTTCCATGAGTCATATTTATGCTTAATTGGCTTAGAGTGTTGATTATCATGTGGATTTCATGGTTCATAAAAAATAATTTTTGTTTTATTCCTTACTTGAAGGATTTCGTACTAGTTTACAAGTTTTTCATTAAACTAGTTCATATTCTTCTTTATGGTAGAGTTTTTCAAACATACTTCAATTTTCAAACCTATTTTTGAAAACACCTACCATCCAAGGGTGGTTGGATGGGAGATCATGCTCATGTATGCTTTATATTGAAAATCATTTAAACTTGAACATGATTGGGAGGATAGGTTATATGAGTTATACTTTGATATTATTGTTGTTTCAATTGATATCATTGGATTCTTTCAATTGGTATCAATTTTGACCTTCTTGTATACTCATATATGTTTGTATGTATGTATGTTTTTCAATTCCATAGTATCAATTTCGATTGGTATCTAATTTTCATACATATATATATATATATATATTTTGTTTATGCTAAGCTTGAGCTCCATGTTTGTTTCAATTGATTCAAATTTTTAATTGATATCTTATTTCAAGCCTACGCATTATTTTTGTTGGTATTTCATAAAGTGGGAGAAAATTCGATTTTCATACTTCAATTGGTATTTGTATCTCCACTCCCTAGCTTTATGATAGAAAATAAAAATTTTTAAATTGATATCATATACTTAAAAGAAAAATACTCTCTTTTGATATCAAGATGTTTATTTGAATGTTGTAAAATTGGTATATCAAAATTTTGTTTAAAGAAAATAGTCAAATGTTTTGATTTATATTGCATATATGCAAGGAGAGCTTAACATCTCTTCTACATATAGATTCATGATGAGTGTATCTTGTATTGAAGAGCTTGACAACTTCTTCTTTATGTGGTACATGTGTGTAGGGGGAGCTTCACATCTCCTCTTATGCATTGCATAGTGTACGTTATGTGAATTAGGGCTTGTCATCCCTCCTTCATGTAATGTATCTATGTAGGGAAGCTTCACATCTTCCTCTTCATGAATGTATATCGCATATACCATTTGTTGATTAATCTATGTTTACTTTCAATTGGTATCAAGATGCTACTTTGACATATTTTCAATTGATATCTTAATTGATTGTCACCCCTATATTAACATTTTTTGTTTTAGACAAAAGGGGGAGAAAAATTTATTGATTTGGTTTTGGTTTTTACCCCTTTATTGATGATTGACAAAAAAGGGGGAGAAAGATTATGAGTTTTATATATGCATGTTTATGTTTTGCATATATTAAATTTAATTTTAATTGTATCTAGAGCATTTTTTTGAACATTTCATTGGGTATCTAGAGCCTTTTATTGTTTATGCATAGATATGCATTCATGTTTAAGAGCCTTCATTGCATATTCATTATGTTTATTTGTTTATGCATGAGTTAAGGGGGAGCTTCTTTGAAGCTTAACTTTAATCCATGCATATATAACTCCATGAGTTTTGTCATCATCAAAAGGGGGAGATTGTTGGCCCGGAGGCCTTCCTCTCTAGTTTTGATGATGATTAACTCATGTAGTTATATTTACTAATAATCTTGTGATTTTAGTTTCAGATCATGTAATCAAGATATTAGTTGGTGATTGCTTCAACAAGATGAGTTTTGAAGCCTTCACATGGTGATTCCAGTGCCCGAGCATCAAGATCATTCATAGCCATGCTCGGTGGATCATGTTTGGATCGAGTCATCTTGAAGATGGAAGATCATCAAGAAGACTTAGGTATCCATAGTTTAGTGTATTAGATCCATGTGTAAAGCTTAGAATAGTTGATATGCTCAAGTGCACAACACACACAAGTTTTATGTTTTGGATTTGGTTTTTCATGAATAGATTGATCAAAACAAGATTACTTAGTTTTTTATGTATATTAGATGTGTTCAATATACATACATGCTTCATATCTTAAACAAACTTATTTTGACTTTCCTATTCATGTATTGAAAAATTCAAGTTTGATAAAATACAAGTTTTGGTTTTTGATAAAAATGATAAGACACAAAAATAGTTCAAATTGCTTGATATTTGAGTTGAAATTTTTATCACATGTTTATATATCAATGCAAAATGAGAAAACTATTTTTGGGATTTTTAGAAGAGATAAAAGATTTTTTTAAAAAATATTTTTAACCCCAGTTTCTGACCCAGAACTGTGGCTGACAGGCCAGGTCGGTCGACCGCACGGTCGACCGCACCAAGGGCCGGTCGACCGTGCGGTCGACCGACATGCACAGAGCTGTGCACGTCTGGCAGCACAGTGGGCCGGCCGACCGACTGGTCGACCGGACCAGAGCTCTGCTCTCTGTATCTGGGCGGTCGACCGGGTTGCCCCAACGGTCATATTTTTGACCGTTGGCGGTCGACCGGTCAGTCGACCGCAAGCCTGTCAGGCTGACAGATCGGCCTAACGGCTAGTTTTCTTTTGGGCCTATAAATACCCCATCTCTTTAGGGTTTTATACAAGATTTTTAGAGCCAAAATTTCCAGACTTTCTTTATTGTTTTAAACAAGTTTCCAAAAGAGTTTTGTGCCAAAAAGATCAATCTTATTTGTTTTAGAGTTTTTGAAAAAATCAAAGAAAATAGAAATTGGGAGATTTGTATTGTTCTTCATTTCTATCTTTTACAAAGAGTTTTCCCAAGTATTTTTCTTTGAGTTTTTGTTTTCCAAACTCTAAGTTTTTCCACACTTGAGCTATATCCTCTATCCTAATCTATTTAGGATCTTTGTTTTGTGGAAAAGAGATTGTTTGTGGTTGAGGAAACCCCAAGTTGTAAACCCTCCTTGTTTTGTTGTATCCCTCTTTGGTAGAGGTTGATCGGAGTGGTATTGGTTTGTATCCCTCTTCGGTAGAGGTGATTGAGTTTGGTTGTTGGCTACGGGCCTTATCCCTCTTCGGTAGAGGTGGATTGTGGTTGTATTGCCTCGGTGGCATTGTAAGGTTGAGAGAGGAGTTCGGTACTCCTTTAGTGGATTAGAAATCCTTCTCGGTGAAGGCGGGGACGTAGAGCTAGGGGCTCGAACCTCGGAACATATCATTGTGTTTGCGTTTGATCTATTGACTCTCTAACTCTCTCTCTCTCTTTATTTTGTGCAAAGCATCATTCTTATCTCATATCTTATTGCTTGCATTTGTGCCTTGCATTATTTCATATTGTTCATCTTTATATGCTTGGCTTGCTTGTGTGTGCCTCACTTATACTTAACCACAAGAGCTTCATATAGCACCTCAACCCATATCTAGGGGAATCAAGAGGAGTTAGTCCAGAGCCCTTCACGGGAAATTCGGCTACACTTGTGTGTTGTACTAAGTGTGTTGCAAAATTATTTTTAGCTTTCGCATTTAGTTTCTAGATTAGCATTATCACCTATTCACCCCCCCTCTAGGTGATTTACAGCAACTTCTCCATGTCTCCAAAACATGGTGGTCCTCTCCACCAAACATCCCTTGAAAGTGATGCATCCAAAATGTTTCCTTTAAGTACGGAACGCATCCACTCCAAGGTTCCGCTACTCTCACGTCATGTGAGAGCCCACACCTACATCATAAACAATAGGGGTGGTCTTTGGTACCCATAACTTTTTGGTCCATGGGGGTTAGTACCTTCCTTAACCCAAACAAACTTTTTTGCTAAATTTGAAACATGTATTCTATCATAACAAAATTTAGTAAGGTGGCCCTTACGTCCACAATGTGTACATGTGTACACATGAGCATACATGTGATGGGTGTGTCCGTGTGGAGCATGTGTATGCCGTGATGGGTGTGCATGAAAAGAAGGAACTTGTTTCTTTCGAAACAAAGTTTCCAAACGTGTATGGCCCACAACACATTGGCTCAAAGTGGAGCCCAAACAATCAACACTCTTCTTAAGTATGGATATATCTTGTTCATTAAAGAAGAGGTGGCACATGCAATAGGTGAAGTGTGTGATACTACCCTAGCTTGGCAAACATGTGCATCCATATTATTTTTCAAAGAGACATTTTTCTTAAACATACATCTAAATCATTTGAAATAGAAATTATTTTATTTTCAAAGCAACATTCTCCTTTAAAAACAAAATCAACTTTTGAAGACAAATTTTCATTTTTCTTCAAAGTGTTTCACAATCATTTTTAGATTTTAAAATTAATTTTATTTCTTTAAAACAAGATCTAGTTGAGATTTCAATGAATCCGTTTCATTAGAAATCTCCACCTTCTCTTGCAAAACCATATTAAGTTTAGAAAATAAATCTTTATTATCATTGTTAAGGCCTAGACTTTTCTTTTTCAACATCTTATATTTTTCAATCAATTTTTCACAAACAATTGAGAGTTCTTCATTCAAAGCATGGGCATCAACAAATTCATCACATGAAGAATTAGCATCAAAACTATCTAGTTGAGATTCCGATTGTACCTCAAGGGAGTCATTCCCTTTGTAATACCCCTAATCTAATAATACTGTATTTTAATTTTTCACAAGTATTTATTTTGATTCACCGATTATTTTTAATTAATCAAGTTAATTTATTTCTCTCTGATTATTATTGTTGAGTATGCAAATTATTTTAAGATAGTAAATGGTATTTTAGCCTTATAATTATATTTAGTATTATTGTTAGTATTATTATTATTGTTATCCATATTTAGTTATTTTATTTTGTTTGCATTTTTATCTTTCTCTAAATCTAATCCTTTGAGCCAAAATTAAGCCCACACTTATATTTCTTTTCCTTCCTGGCCCAAGCCAACCCATTAACCCAATAACTCTTGATCCTATTGTCATTACCTAATTCAAGTCTAACCCTCAACCCATTGGCACATCTAATACCCAATTAACTATTTGGATCCAACCCGAAACCCATTACCTATACCCACAACCCGAAACCCAATATCACCTTTTATAAATCCTATCTTCTAATCCTAATCCTAAAAACCTAAACCTAAAACTAATCTCCCCAATTCCCCAGCACCTGCAGCCGCACCTCCTTTCCCCCTCTCTCCATCCGCAGCAACCCCTCTTTCTTGGCCGCCCAGCCATCAGCCGCGATCCCTCCGACGGCCGGATCTCCCCCCAGCACGCCCCTTTGACTGCCGCACCCCCATCCAGCAACGGCAAATCCTCCCTTGATGCGCACCCTCCTGCCGCAATCCTTTCTTGGCCGCCCCAAGTCTTTGGCAATGCCCATGGCTGATCTACCAACAACCCTTCCATTGGCCGAAGGTGTTTCCGCATCCAGAGGCCGACAGCCTTGAACCAATTCACCAAGGCTTTGGATAAGAATTTGGGTAATAAATGATTGCCCTCTCCCTTCTGATCCAAGTTTGATTATATGTTTGGATTTAACAATACATTTTGAATGCATGCTTGACTTTCATCGTTAAACATGTTGCATAAATTAGTGAAGATGTGTTTTAGATTAGTGAATGTGCACTTTAATGCATGTGTGTTTTATTTCATGTGCGGCAAATCCTTACTCCGAACCATTTTCGGGCTCTCCGCGGGATGCCGTTGATCGACGTCGGCGAGCGTGAGCGCACCCCACGCCCTTCACGGCGAGTTGCTCTATCCAGCGACACCCTCCGCGACCCCGGACGCCTCCGTCGGAGCCTCCATCGGTGCGCCGCAAAACACCTCGTTGCTTGAGTAATTCCCCCTCTTTCTATTTATTTCCCTCTTTACATATTAGATAATATTTAAATAAGTAGTGGAGACTATTATTGTTTGTTTACTGATAGAGTAGGTGACTGGGAAGAAAACTAAAAGGATTGAAAGCTGCAGTATTAGTTTTTCAGGCAATAGTCAAGTGACTTGGATTAATTTAGGCTTGATTATTAATTTGTTCCTTGTGGAGTCTGAACACAGTTTACTAGCCAGTGAAGTCAAGTGCTGCACAAGGTTTTGAGAGAATCAATCAACTGACTAATTTGTCATGGATCCGATACACAAGCGATTCGAAGACCGATCCGTGGGATGATCCGTAGACCAGTACGGTTCGTGCAGTGAAGACCAGACGACGATTCGGTTCCGAAACCGCGTCATTTCAGGTGAGTGTTTGCTTTTGTCTCATTTTCTTATTTACCGTTGACAGTTGCATTTACATGTTGCTCTATCATTTCATGTGACTTTCCGTTATATTTTGTCAGTTTGATTACTTGTACCGCTTCATTAAACATCTACGATTGTCCACTTTATTCATGTAGTTGTTATTTGTTTGTATTAGCGTTATTTCATGTGTTGGTAGTTTGTCCCTGTTGGTTTGGGCTTAGTTTGATATAACTTTAGACTGTGACTTGACTCGACCTATTGATTGGATAGATTAAGTATATATTTGAGCATCAGATATATATGGATCTTGTATTTGGACATTGAGATATTAGAGTTATATCATTTCATGAATAGATGATTACTGTTTCAGACTGGGACTGACTGTAAAGGAACTTGGACTGTATACTAGATGATCTTATGTTGGGTTATGTAATGATTACTGATGGATGACTATGAGCTCGAGAGATAGATATTGGTAATAATGACTTGACTTATTATGGTAGATCTTATATGCATGGATTGGATGTCTTTCCGAGTGTTGGGATCTGATGTTCGACCTTAATAGAAATGTGAACTCTTGAGGATTTGGGAATCAGTGTTATATGTTTGAGTGAGAGGATTAGTACTGGATATTGTTATATGTTGGAACAACAATTATTGAATCAGATTACTAGATGTGTAATGAAACTTGATGATTATGGAACTATTGGATCATGAGTGGGTTGTGTTGACTTTGGATTGACCTGGGACTTATGTTATTTACATTGAATGATGATCAGTAGTTGGACGTGACTTTATTAGTTGAGTATTGAGGACATATCAGATATGACCCTATTAGTTGAGTTGTGACTTAGATTGATCTTGAGTTGGAGGTTATCCAGAATCTATATTCCTTATATTGAACCTGACTTGTATTGAGACGAGATTGACGTTATTGGCATTTGGGATTTGTTTAGATGATATATTGATGATGTTGAGTACCAAGAGTAGATAGTCTAGACCATAAGTTATTTGAGGATGATTCCCTTACTTTAATATGATTCAGTATGCGTTGACTTGTTATTCATTTATTGGTGATGATTTAAGTGATGATTCATTCAGATATGGATGTGGACTTGTTATGATGTTAGAGACTGGATTACGTCAGTTGATAGAGATTGAATTATTGTGATAGTGACCTAATTGATATCAGTGATCTTGTACTCAGAGTTACCAGATAACAGTTATCAGTTCATTAGTAGATTTGATTATCCTTTTGATGATAAGACAGGTGAGAATTAGTTGGGTATTCGTGAGCTGAACTTGACTGGTCATGTTTGGCACCTGACTGATAAACCTAGTATTCAGATTACTGGAAGTTACTGGGAAAATGATTGTTTGACCGTAACCCCGGTACAGTTATACTGTTCATCGTATACACGGTTACCGTTACTGTTCACTGTTACTGATACTGTTCACCGTGTATGCGATTACTGATTACTGTTACTGTACTGTTATTGTTACTGTCACCGTATCGTCCCAGTATTCTAGAGAACATGGACATTGACTGATTTAACTGAATTAAATAAATAATAAAGTAATTGAACAACTTGCACTGGGATTGGAGAAATTGATGGAGGAGACAGCGTCTGTATTTTGGGTGGACCTAGGATACAGGTTGCGCAGCCGACTGAGGGTTCCACTGCAGGGTTCCTGGGGGATGACTGACATCCCATCTGTACTGTTACTGTTCCACTGTTTTCACAGTGAGATTACTGTTACTGTTACTGTTACTGAGTACCTAGCGGTACGGCCTGGTTCAGCGCCAGGAAACTGAGGCCGTGGTCCCGGGTATGTACGGGACCCACCTAAAGCATGGATAATGTCTCCAACCAATCAGTTTCAATAACTTAGGACTCCGGTTAACACATGTAGTAGGCGTAGTATGGGATGCATCTATTACAGGTGGCAATTGGTGTTCGCTGACATAATAAATGAAAATAAACTGTTAATGTATTGTGACTGACATTAATCACCTGACTGTATATTTATATTACTGTGATAGACATATAACTATAACCCTGACCAGACTTGGATACCAGCCTAGTGACATATGATAGGTTACCTATTGTGACAGCAGTTGCTTGCTTACTATTGATCAGTTGTTGCCTATCTTTATTCGTGTTGTTATTATGTTTATTACAGTTCTTTTATTTATCTGTTATATGGTCTCTTTTATCTTCAGTTGCTCTTATTACTAATTATGCACATTGTTTCTTCTGCACGAGCTGTTTCCCCTTTACACACACACTCATTATGGTCGCGTTCTGACGACCCTGGGTTTGCACGTCCAGCTATTGGACGGTTGGTTTCCTTTGTGCAGGTGTTCGTTGAGGCCGTATGCTTCGCGAATAGCTGGAGCTTCTTCCTATTCTATTCTGGTACTCTTATCTTTTTAGATTTCATATTACTTCCTGATTCTTGTCATATCAGCTCAGTTCTTATTCTAGTCACTATTCTAGCTCTTGATTCATATGATATCATGCGTGGTTGACTATATGTATTATTGCAGTGATCGATGATTATTTTAGTTCTGATTTATACCTTGTTCAGGTTACAATTGAGGCTTAGCGTGTATACGTGGGGTATTTTCCTCGCGTATATACGTCGCCATAACGTCTCCGTATCTTTAGGATCGGGGCGTTACACCCTTGGATCATGAAGCATTGTGACTCGGATTCTCCACTAGACTCCTCCTCTTGTTGGATTGGCATTTGAAGCTCGGGGTGGTGGTGGTTGTCAACTTGTTCCACACTGCAAAAGCGGAATAAAGATTAGAAACAAGCAAAAGATGTTCTCTTGAAAGCGTGCGTCTAATGGCCTCAAGGGCTTGTGCATTGGCCCCTATATGCTTGCTATCACTAAGGAAGGATTCCTTGGTAATGGCAAGGTAAACTTATATCCTAGGGTTTGAAGGTAAATGGACATCCTAGTCTTTCAAAACAATGATTTGGAAGGGTCAAACATAGGTTGTTGGCCCAAAGGCCTTCCACTCTAGTTTGATGATGATTAAACTCATGTAGTTATGTGTACTAATAATCTTGTGTTATTTAGTTTCAGATCATTAATCAAGATATTAGTTGGTGATTAGCTTCAACAAGATGA
>JAVJIF010031065.1:0-313923 GCA_038442645.1 Agave tequilana | reverse complement strand
CCATTTACAGTCCTAGATATACATGCATAACCATTCAAATATCATAAGTTAATCCAATTTAATGTTCAAGATGATTTATAAAATTTTCTGCAATTTTTTTGTATTTAATTATTTTTAATCCATTTTCTCAAAAAAAAACATTTAATAATTTCACAATATTTTTTCAAATTTATAATTATTCATCTACAACATATAAAATGTTACATGCAGGACATAAATAAATATTACAGAGCATAAACATCTCACTAAAATATTTCATGAACATTACAATTTTCTAACTATTTTACATGCTTGAAATTTCTAAGTTAACAATTAAACAATTTCCTTTAAATAAATAAATGAATAAATTACAAAACTTTGTAGTGCTAAAATTTACCCATGCAGAAATAGTTAAAAAACGCTCACCTGAGATCGTCACAGATCCGAAAATAGAATTTGCAAATTAATTCGATAATTACATTCAATTTAAATAATAATTATAAGAAATATTTAGTTTTGGAGTTATTCTAAGTGATATGACCACACAAATAATTTTACAGACTCACATTTCAATTTTTGATTTTATAGAAATTTTTCTAGAATTTTTCTGATTTTTCTTGATTTTTCTGAATTAATTTAAGCGCAAAAACAATTAATAATTCTTAACAGGTCTGTTGCTACAGTAACAGGTCTGCTACAACATTGGGCCTGGGTTTGGGTCTGCTACAGTATTATTGCTATAGTTAAAATGTCTAAATTTTATCTTATTTTATTTCTTTTTTTATTTTTACTTCTTCTTATCTTTCTTTTTTATTTTTTTTTAATACAGGGGCGGCTTCGAGTCTGTAACAGACCCGAACCCGAGTCTGTAACAGACCCTAGGCCTGGCCTGGGTCTGGCCAGGCCCGGGTCTGGCCAGGCCAGGCTAGGCATGGTCTTCTGGCCAGGCCCGCTCTCGGCTTGGCCGAGAGCAGCAAATGCTGCTCTCGTCCAGCCAAGAGCAGTGGCTCTCTCTTCTTTTTTTTTGGCTTAAATAAAATTTATAAAAATAAATAAAAATTAAGATAATTAAGGGGCATGTTTAAGGAGTCCTACAAAATTTCATTGGGATTTTTTTCCTATTTTTACATGGTAAAATTAAAGCTACTAATCAACGTACACAATCTATTCGACGAAATGCCTAAACGAAAATAAAATCTCTTAGTTAGAGATTTACTTACCGGAAACGCTTCCCCTCAGTCTGAAAAGTCCCTCCACGTCCAACAAGGCTCTGATCTACTTCTAGTTGGGTTAAAAGAGGTGATTTGAGAGGAGAATGAGTAGAGAGTAGGGTATTCTCTTCTATGTTTTTTTTTCTTCTAGGATTTTGGTAAAGAGAAGATGAATATATAATTCCCCTCACCTGTTAACTCACCCTGAAATTCGTGCCTTAAGGTTAGGGGAAGTTGTAGAGAGTGAAAACAAGTGGGAGAGAGAGATGGATGAGAAGTTAGAGAGAGTGAGAGAAAGTGGGGGAGTTGAAGTTGTTGTCGTGAGGGTTAAAATAAATAAAATGTAAGAGTAGACATCACAATAAGTGTGGCCTTGTGGTTAAGTCATGGGCTCTTGGGCATGGGTGCTTGGGTTCAAAGCTTAGCCTTAGCAAAAATATTGCATATTTGATTTTCATTTTCATTTTAATTGATAAGCCATCTTACATGGGTTTGGCCTAAACCCAATTCATTTCAATTCATTTTTTTCCTTTTATTAAACAATTGTTAACCACTTTAATACTCTAATATAAAATTTATAAATAGTATTTGCTACGGTATTAGTGAACATGGGTATTACATCATACCCACCTAACAAAAAAATTTCGTCCTCGAAATTAAATTCATGAAGTAGAAAAAAAATACCTATCAGGGAAAAAGATGAGGATAATGGTCGCGGATGGCATCCTCTCGTTCCCATGTCGCTTCTCCCGGGAAGCGCCTACCCCAAGACACTAAAACCAGTGGAATGGTCTGATTCTTCAAGACTTTGGTAGTCCTATCCAGAATAGCCATAGGTCTCTCAGTGTACGTCATGTCCGGCCTGAGCTCTAACTTAGAATGGTCCAAAATATGACTGTCATCTCGGACATATTTTCTCAACTGAAATACATGAAAGACCTCATGCACATCATCCAAAGATAGGGGTAATGCTAGACGGTATGCCACTTCTCCTACTCGCTCCAGAATCTCAAAAGGACCGATAAACCTTGGACTCAGTTTCCCTAGGCTACCAAATCTGATTACTCCCTTCGTTGGAGATATCTTCAAGAATACAAAATCTCCAACTTCAAACTCTAGTGGTCTTCTATCCAAGTCTTCCCATCGCTTCTGTCTGTCTTGAGCTGCTTTGAGACGCTCCCGGATGATTTTAACCTTCTCCACTATTTGCTGGATCACCTCCGGTCCCAACAGCCTCCTTTCACTAATGTCATCCCAGCACAAAGGAGACCTACATTTTCTATCATACAAACACTTCAAATGGTGCCATCTTAATACTGCACTGGTAGCTGTTGTTGTAAGTAAACTCTGCTAAATGCAGAAGGTCTTCCCATGATCCCTTGAAGTCTAACATGTAAGCTCTCAACATGTCCTCAAGAATCTGGATCGTCCTCTCTGATTGCCCATCAGTCTGCGAATGATACGCAGTGCTAAACTTCAGTCGTGTCCCCAAGCTCTCTTGAAGACTACTCCAAAAGTGAGATAGAAATTTGGTATCTCTATCGGACATGATGCTGACTGGCACACCATGCAGTCGAACCACCTCCTGCAGATACTTCTCTGCTAATAATTTTGTTGACTGCCCCAGTCTGAACGGGATGAAGTGAGACTTCGTGAGGCGGTCGACAATAACATATATTGCATTGTTCCCTTTTGGACTGCGGGGGAGTGCAGTGACAAAATCCATAGTGATGTGCTCCCACTTCCACTCTGGAATCGGTAAAGGTTGAAGGAGTCCAGCCGTTCTCTAATGTTCTGCCTTCACTTGCTGACACATCAGACACTTTGCTACATATCGAACAATCTCTCTCTTCATTTCGTGCCACCAGAATCGCTGCTTCAGGTCTTGGTACATCTTCGTTCCTCCGGGATGTATGGAATACGCTGAATTATGAGCTTCAGACAAAACTTCTTGTTGAACCTCTCCTTTCGGTACACAAATTCTGTCACCAAAATGAAGGGTCCCATCTCCATGGATCTGCATATCCGTCCTCAGTCCAGCCTCCACTTGATTTCTGAATTCTTGTATCTTAGATCCCCACTTTGAGCCTCCTTGATATTCTCTAACAAGGTTGACTGAAATTGCAAAGTCATGAACTGTCCGGAAGCATTAGTCCTCCGTGTCACCATCAGTTCCATCCGTCTCATCTCCTCAAGCAATTCTTTTTGCTAAGTAATCTGCATCACCATACAAATTCCAGGCTTCCTATTTAAAGCATCCGTACTACATTAACCTTTCTAAGGTGATATTGGAGATCAATGTCGTAATCGGCTATCAACTCCAGCCACCGCCTTTGCCGCATGTTTAGCTCCTTTTGAGTGAAGATATACTTCAAACTCTTATGGTCAGTGTAAATCAGCACTTGATCGCCAACAAATAGTGTCTCCAAATCTTCAAGACGAAAATTACTGCTGCTAGCTCCAGGTCATGCGTAGGATAATTCTTCTCATGTGGCTTTAATTGTCTGGACGCATAGGCTATCACATGTCCATGCTGCATTAGTACACAGCCCAGACCTCATCCTGATGCGTCTTATAGATGACCATACCTCCAGTCTCGTCATGCATCTTCAAGATTGGAGCCGAAATCAATTTGCTCTTCAACTCTTCAAAAGCATCGGCACACTCTGCTGTCCATACATACTTTTTCCCTTTTCGGTTAAGCCTGGTCAGAGGTCCGGAAAAGTCCTGCACGAACCTTCGTTAATACCCAACTAACCCCAGAAAACTCCTAATTTCGGTTGTCGACTTTGGAACGGGCCAATCTTTCACCGCCTGAACCTTACTGGGATCCACTGATATGCCTACTCCTGAAACAGTATGTCCAAAATATGCCATGCTCTTCAACCGAACTCACACTTACTCAGTTTGTCATAAAGCTTCTCATGCCGAAGGGTCTGCAACACAATCCTCAAGTGTTCTGCATGCTTTCTTCATTCTTAGAATAAATCAGAATATCATCAATGATATATGATCACAAATTTACCTAAGAACGAAGAGAAGACCTATTCATCAAGTCTATAAAAATTGCTGGAGAATTGGTCACTCCAAATGGTATCACTAGAAACTCATAATGACCGTAACGACTCCTAAAGGCCGTCTTCAGAATGTCCTCCTTCACCTTCAACTGATGATATCCAGACCGGAGATCTAACTTCGAGAATACCTTAGCTCCACTAAGTTGATCGAACAGGTCATCTATCCTCGGCAAAGGATATTTGTTCTTGATGGTGACCTTGTTCAATTCTCGATAGTCGATGCACATCCTCCTGCTACCATCCTCTGATGCCTCCGCCTTTTCTGCGGTCAAATTAAAAGCATGGCCTCTCCTACGTCCTGCTCCGGCCTCCTCTGAGCTATTCGAACAACTGACGCTGTGGGGGAAGCGGAGTACCTCTACCTGCAGGTGTAGGATTTTTCTTTACTCCAGGTGCTGGAAGGGTGGGAATGGTGCTCCTTTGTCCTTTGATCAGGCAGTCTGCTAGCTGATGATCTCCGAATCCATAAGCGAGGCATTGACCATTAGCCCACCTGCAATTCTTCCATAAATGTCCCATCCTTTGGCAGAACTCACATATCATTGTTGATGGAGGAGGAGCGATCGGGCGTCTACTCGGTGGGGCTACACTGAATCTGGTTGGAGGTCCCCTGGTAACCTGATCGAGAGGTCGCTTCAGTGGTCTTGCCTGCAACTTACTCTTGTTCTCTTTCTCCATTACCTGCTCCAAGCTGCGAGCAGCACTAAGGACCTGAGAGTAAGTCCCCAGTTGTTGTGTGACCAGAAACTTTTGAATGTCCAGTCTCAAGCCCCGCTGAAATCGGTTGGCTCGGTCTTCTTCATCTGCCACCATATATGGAGCAAACCGGCTCAACCTCAGAAACTCTGCGGCATACTCATCTATTGAACGGCTCCTTTATCGCAGATTGATGAATTGCAGCTCCATCTCCCTCCTAGCAGTCTTTGTGAAAAATCGCTCGTAAAAGCTCTCAGTGAACTTCTCCAAGGGACCGGTTTCTCCAACCGTTCTTCCTCAGCAATCCACCAAGTCTGAGCCACGTCTATCAGTTGGATCTTGATCACCTCCACTTGATCATCCTTAGGAACACGAGTCGCATTCAAGAGATTGGTCATATCAACCAACCATTGTTCTGCATCCAACGATTTTTCAGTTCCGGCAAAGGTTGCTAGTTGTAACCTCCTGAAGTCCGAAACATTCTCAAGTTTTGGCTCTCGAGGTGCAATCGCTCTCTCCATAGCAACCGTGGCTATCTGTTGTACCGCTATCAGACCATTTCTCATGAGTGCCGTCTGTTGTTGATGTGGCTCTATCATGTCACGAAGTACGCCAATCAGATCAGTTGCCTCATCATGAGGACCAACCCGGAAGGATGGACATCGAGCCATTACTCTGAAGATTAAAGTAATATCTTAGGAATTGCATCAATAAATAAACACCTTGTACTTGTAGCTAGAATATTAAATTCTTGTATTGTCAGTAAGAGCTGGGCTATACCCTAGGATAAAATAATAAAAACCTGGCTCTGATACCAAAAAAACCCTGTCATGCCCCGCTAACCATAATACACGATTTCGGGTATGCGACGAGAGCCGGCGACGTATTATTATTAATACGCTAAGCCTCAATATAAGAAAATTCAACACACTAAAGTTATTACATATTCCAACTTTACTACACAAGTACAAAATGTCACAAAAGTCTACATTATTACATTAAGGAAAATAAAATGCATAAAACATAATATCCTTACAATTAAAACTGGATGAAACACTAGCCCTGAAGTTCTGCCACGTGCTCGAAATACTCGGGTCTTGAGGTGCTTCTGAACCTGGACCTGAGCAAGCAAACTCAGGGTCGTCAATAAGCGACCTAGTGAGTGGTTAAAAAAAAAAGGAAGGATGCAATAACATGTACATATATAGAACTCATGACATCGCTAATATCATAACATGCATTACATGAAAGATATGAAATAAATATGCATGAGTGTGATATATGATAATAGTTAAATATTTACATGCTTACTATATTTATATACTGTAATGTTTCATCAGATGTATATTATTGAATATTGTTATTTGAAATTGATAGATGGAGACGGGTTCTGTGCTTTAAGTGGGTCCCGTACATACCCGGGACTACGACCCCAGATGCCTAGCACTGAATTAGGCCCGTACCTTTAAGTACTCAGTAACAGTAACAGTAGTAATATCAGATGGATGCCAGTCATCCCCGGGAACCCTGCAATGGAACTCTCATTTCGGTTACGCAACCTATATCCTAGATCTACCCAATATACCGATACCGTCTCCTTTATCAATTTTCCCACCCAGTGAAAGTATTTATATGTCAGTGTTACCTAAATAACTGGACTCAATCAATATCAGTGTGTATATCCAAGTATATATGGCAACAATATTTTTTTTCCAGTAATTCGGTAAAACAAATTCTTTAATGTCATGTGATATACATGCATAACCATTCAAATATCATAACTATTCAAATATCATATGTTAATCCAATTTAATATTCAAGATGAATATCTAATTTTCTGAAAATTTTTTTGTATTAATAATTATTTTTAATCCATTTTCTCAAAAACATTTAATAATTTCACAATATTTTTTTTCAAAATTTATAATTATTCATCTACAATATATAAAATGTTACATGCAGGATATAAATAAATATTACAGAGCATAAACATCTCACTAAAATTATTTCATGAACATTACAATTTTCTAACTATTTTACATGCTTGAAATTTCTAAATTAACAATTAAACAATTTCCTTTAAATAAATAAATGCATAAATTATAAAACTTTGCAGTGGTAAAATGTACTCATGTAGAAATAGTTTAAAAAACACTCACTGAGATCGTCACGGATCCGAATATAGAATTTGCAAATTAACTCGATAATCTACATTCAATTTAAATAATAATTATAAGAAATATTTAGTTTTGGAGTTATTCTAAGTGATATCACCACAAAAATAATTTTACAGAGTCACATTTCAATTTCTAATTTTACAAAATTTTTTTTAGAATTTTCTTGATTAATTTAAGCGCGCAAACAATTAATAATTCTTAACGGGTATGTTTCTACAGTAACAAGTTTGCTACAGTATTGGATCTGGGTTTGAGTCTGGGTTTGTGTCTGCTATAGTATTATTGCTACAGTTAAATTGTCTAAATTTTATTTATTTATTTATTTATTTATTTTACTTTCTTTATCTTTTTTTATCTCAAGCCCTGCTGAAATAAAAATGGAATACGGGTACATGACGATGGCCAACAGATAATTAAATAAAAATTATGATAATTAAGGGGCATGTTTAAGGAGTCCTACAAAATTTTATTGAGATTTTTTCCTACGTTTTACATGGTAAAATTAAAGCTACTAATCAACGTACATAATCTGTTCGACGAAATGCCTAAATGAAAATAAAATCTCTTAGTTAGAGATTTACTTACGGAAATGCTTCCCCTCAGTCTGAAAAGTCCCCTCCACATCCAACAAGGCTCTGATCTACTTCTAGTTGGGTTGAAAGAGGCGATATGGGAGGAGAATGAGTAGAGAGTAGGGTATTCTCTACTATGTTTTTTTTTCCTTCTTCTAGGATTTTGGTAAAGAGAAGATGAATATATAATTCCCCTCACCTGTTAACTCACCCTGAAATTCGTGCCTTAAGGTCAGGGGAAATTGTAGAGAGTGGAAACAAGTGGGAGAGAAGATGGAGGAGAAGCTAGAGAGAGTGGGAGAAAGTGGGGGAGTTGAAGTTATGTAGTGGAGGTTAAAATAAATCAAATGTAAGAGCAGACATCACAATAAATGTGGCCTTGTGGTTAAGTCATTGGGCTCTTAGGCATGGGTGCTTGGGTTCAAAGCTTGGCCTTAGCAAAAATATTGCACATTTTATTTTCATTTTAATTTTAACTGATAAGCCATCTTACATGGGTTTGGCCTAAACCCAATTCATTTCAATTCATTTTTTTTTATTAAACAATTGTTAACCACTTTAATACTCTAATAAAAAAAATTTATAAATAGTATTTGCTACGGTATTAGTGAACATGGGTATTACAATGAGCGTATCACCATCTGAGGTTATAAGGCGATCTGCTCCATTTGAGTAGACCGACTCTACTACAAATGGTCCTTCCCATTTGGGCTGAAATTTTTCTTTGGCCTTATGCGTCATCACCATAGGTCTTCTGACGGCTAAGACAAGGTCGCCTTTCTTAAAAGTTCGCTCCTTGACTTTCTTATTGAAGGCTCTGGTAATTCGAGCTTGATAGAGCTCGATTTGCTGTTGAGCTTGCAGGCGTCTATCGTCCAACGCTTCCAGTTCTGGGAGTCGCAGTCGATGCTTGTCCTCATTTGTCATCTCGGTTGCCAAAGAGACACATAGAGATGGGATTTAGATTTCTAATGGGAGCACAGTTTCACACCCATATACCAAGGAGAAAGGTGTAGCCTTCGTCGGGATTCGAACCGTCGTGCGATAGGCCCATAAGCATTCACCTAACTTATCGTCCCAGTCACATTGGCTTTTGAGACGAATTTCTTGAGAAGTTTCGCAATAGTCTTGTTGAAAGCTTCTGCGAGGCCGTTAGCAGCTGGGTAGTATGTCGTTGAGGACACACTCTGGATTCTTAACTTGTTGCAGAACCTCTGAAAAACTTGGCTGACGAACTAGGGCCCATTATCATGAACAATCCGTCGTGGCACACCAAAACGGTAAATGACGTGATGTTTAACAAATTTGATCACATCAGATGCCTTTACCTCCTTCAAGGGAATAGCTTCAGCCATTTAGAAAAGTAATCGGTTATAACTAAGATGAACCGATATCCTTTGGATGAATGTGGATCTGATAGGGCCAATCATGTCCATTCCCTACATCTCAAATGGCCAGATTGAGGTTGTAGAGCGAAGATATCTTGGTGCTTGATAAATGAAGTCACCATGGACCTGACAGGCGTGACATCGTTTAGCGTAAGTGATGGCGTCCAGAATCATCTTAGGCCAATAATATCCCAGTCTTCGGAGTCGATCCCTAAGCTTCGGACCGGGCTGGTGAGCTCCACACATGCCATCATGCGCTTCTTTGAGTACCTCCTGTGCCTCCTTTTGTGACAGACAGCGGAGGAGGATCCCATCCTGTGATCGGCGATACAGTGTTCGCGTGATCGCATTATAGTAGAATTTGTGGGCTTTCCTTCTAATGGCAGCCACCTCTTTGGAATCATCAGGCAGGATGCCGTACAATGCATAGTCGATGTAGGGGAATCGCCAATCCCTAGGCTCTGCTCCTGTTGAAGTTTCTAGAGCTTATTTGGCTTAACAGTTTCCTGTCGGCTTTTGGTGATCTTCAAAAATGACTCTTGAGCAATACAAGTCGTGGCTGTAGACAAATTTTTTCTACTACCCCAGCTGGAAGGGCTAAAGAGGTAGCGAGAGATTCCAGTGCATCTGCGTGCGCATTTTGTGGCATGGTACATGGTCGATGTAAAAGTTTTTGAACCTCACGGCCATGTAAATAGTTGCGTTGTAATAGGGTACCAAGTCTCCATGTCTGACTTCATACTCCCCGCGAACTTGGTTAACGATGAGTTTAGAGTCACCGTATGCTTTGAGATTTTTAACGCCAATCTCATCAGCGATTTGCATTCCAATCAAGATGGCATTGTATTCAGCTACATTGTTAGAGCATGGCTCGGTTAATGAGAATGCACGAGGGATCACGTAGTTTTGTGGAGACACTAGTACTACCCCCACTCCTGCTACGACATGCCCTTGTGGGCCTGTTCTTGATGCACCGTCGAAGAAGAGCTGCCATATCTGTCCTTCGAAAGACGTCTGGGTCTGACAAACTTCAGCGACCTCGTCTGGGAGATCCTCGTCAAGTTCGATCACTCTTGGATCTGAATGTTCAACCAGAAAATCTGCCACCGCTTGTCCCTTCACGGCTTTTTGCGGTAGAAAGCGCATCTCATATTGGGAGAGCAGTATGGCTCATTTTGCCAGTCGACCATTTAGCGACGATGGCTTCGTCATAAGCAACCTTAAAGGGTTGACCTTTTATATGGCATTTATAGTCTGGCCCACCAAGTAGTGCCGCATTTTCTAAACGGCGAACACCAACGCCAAATATTCCTTTTCGATCGGGTTATACTGATGTTTGGCTCGATCATAGTCCTGCTCAGATAGTAGATTGCCTGCTCGTGTCCCTGATCATCATTCTGGGCTAGCAAAGCTCCTAAAGAATGATCCATTGCTCGAACGTATATCAGGAAAGGTTTTCACGACACCGGAGTTGTAAGGACAGGTGGTTACGTGAGGTATCGTTTGATTTTCTCGAACGCTTGTTGGCAAGCATCATCCGAAATGAATGAGATGCCCTTTTTCATCAACTTGGTGAAGGGTTGGCATCTTCCGGAGAGATTTAAAATAAACCTCTAGATGTATGCTAGTCGCTCTTGCAATCCTCTAAGGTCCTTGAGATTCCTTGGAGGTTGCATCTCTCGAATGGCATGGACTTTTTCTGGGTCTAGGTGAATTCCTTTGGATGTCACCACAAACCCTAGGAATTAACCGCTGGCTACCCTCAGTAAAGATTTGGTAGGGTTCATCTTCAACTGATGTGCCCGCATGATTTCAAAAACTGTTTTTAGATCGGCTATGTGGTTGCCCTTGGTGCGGCTTTTCACTGCAACGTTGTTAACGTAGCATTCCACTGTTTTACCCATGTGTTCACAGAAGATTGCATTCATAACTCTCTGATATGTTGCCCCAGCGTTTTTCAGTCCGAAGGGTATGACAGTATAGCAATATATCCCCAGTGGTGTCCTAAAAGAAAGTATGCTTTTCATCATCAGGGTACATTTTGATTTGATTGTACCCTGAGAATCTATCCATGAAGGACATTCGTTCAAACCCGCACGTATTGTCAATCATGACATCTGTGATTGGGAGAGGGAATTCGTTTTTGGGACAGGCCTCATTTAAATATTGAAAATCGACAAAAATCTGGATCTTCCCGTTTTTCTTAGTAACAGGGACGATATTGGCTACCCAATCAGGGTGTTGCTCCTCCCTAATGAAGCCAGTCTATAAGCTTCTTGACTTCTGACTGGATTGCTTCCATTATTTCTGGACGAAACCGTCGCTGTTGCTGTTTGACTGGCTTCACGTCTGAATTAATGTTAAGGTGATGCATAGCTGATCGGGGGGAAAACCGCGCACAAAAAGTGTATGTTTGAAATCAAGATTTAAAGTGTGTGTGCTTTGGCTTTCTCGATACTTCCGTTATAGCATAGAGGCTAAAACGAGACGAATCCACAAGGACGGGAGACGATAGAAGCTTTACCGGTTGATTCACGTGTATGTTAAAAGTTCTTCAAAGTTTTACAAAATCAAAAGAAAAGAAAGCAAAGAATGAAAAGAGAGATACGGTGAAATACGAAGAAGTAAGAAACATAGAAAAGAATATGTTTGTGATTTTTGGAATGTTTCTAAACAAAGTGAAAAAGAAAGAAAACTCATGGCACTAACTACTAATGACTCCACTAACATGCTAACCTCTTAATGATAGTTGCCTCATATGTATCATTGGCCATCACTAGTCCTTGGTTCAAGAGCGATTCAAAGCATGACCCATATGTAACTCATCACAACCCAACTCATCAAACAAGTGCAAGCTACACTTAAACCATCAATACTATAGAAAAGTAAGCATGGAGTAAAGTAATGTTAGCTTGTTAGTGGTTAGGAAGTTAGAGTGTTAGATCCATCATCATGAGCCATAAATGGCTCTTGCAAGAGCAGGGCCAAACTGAGGCTATTAGATTCATGTGGATTATCATAAAAGAAGTTAGCAAGTTAGTGGTTAGTAATTAGTTACCATGAGAGAAAAGTTAGCTACACATGTAAAAGAGATTGGAGAGAAGAAAACATAGAGAGGTAAAGAGAGCACCTTTCATAGATTGTCACCTTCTATTACAAGCACTCTTGCATTCCAAGCATGTATCACTCTCTCTCCCTATTACAAGATCTACAAAATGGAAAATACAATGGAGGAAGAAGAACTAACCTAAACTAAACTACCCTAAACTACAACATGAAGATGAAACTACTCCTAAAACTCTGCATATTTTTGCTCTGAAACCCCAGGGGTTATTTATAAACACCAGGGAAGAGGGGGGGCCAGGGGACAGGCCCTGGCCCAAAACGCGGTTGGGGCCGTGGCCGTACGGCCGCGGAAACACGGCCCAGGCCGCGTTTCCGCGGCCCTACTAGGGCCGCGCGCGCGGAGCTTCGAGCCGCGCGCGGTCCCGTCTGTCCCCTGTCAGACCCTGTGCCGGTTTCGTCTTTGCAGCCCCTGGTTTTCACAGAATCAGCTCTCTAGGTCAATGACTATCTTTAATAGGCTTTTAATCACCAATTAAATGGTGATTTAGGGTCTTCTTCTTCATTACACACCATGGACCTAGAATAAAGCAAGCAAAGCTTTATTAGCAGAATTTAATATGAAATTAATGTGAAGATGTGATACAAATTATGCAAAATTAGAGACTATTCACACCCTTACACTTATCTTTTGCTCGTCTCGAGCAAAACAAAAAACTAAGAAATTTGTTGGGGAGATTCTGTCTCCTCGTTTAAATTAACCGCAAGCGCACGGTCGTTTGATGTAGCACTTGAGGGTCGATCCACAGGGACAGGTGGTTCTTTTGCTTTCAACACTTCTAGACGAATTGATCAAAGGTTTTGTGGGAGTTTTGTTCTGAACTATATGTTAATTTAGAAGAGTCAAGCACTTAGGATCGAATTCCCCTAAACTAGCATCAAGCGGTCAATTTCGGTCTCCATACCGATTTGTTTGTCACTTCCTAAATCTCTATTTCTAAAAGGCAAACTAAGGCTGAACACTAGTTTAAGCACAGGGTATTATCTGCATCACATGGTCCATCAAAAGAAAAGATAATGACTAAATAAATTAAAAGCAGAAAAAGCAGTAAAGACCCTAAGCATGGACCATTGACTATTGATACATACCTTGTCAAATAGCTAATGACTCTAAAAATAATCTCTAAAAGTATATCAAGGTTGGTGTGTGCAACAACCTAGGTAGGAGATCTACTTATGATCACATGAATTTAGGTTAGGTTCATCTCCCCTAAATACTTGCAAAAAAAAAATTTACATACTCATGCTAAAATTATTAGCACAAAAGAATCTAAATAAATAATCAATATTAAAAGTTAATCTAACAAATGGCAAGAAATAATAATCAGTCTAATTACACTAATTAATTAAACAAACTAAAATAATTAACAAATAATTAAACTACCCTTACTTAAAAACCCTATGATTGCCGCACTCCTCTGCTCGCGCACACTTCACGAGGACAGGACACAGCAGCCTCATCCTTCTTGCCAAAACGAAGCCTGCAGGCTCGCTCCTGTTGTGCACAGCCGCCATGCACTGGGAACTGCATTAGTGGGCCCCGCATCTCACTTGTGTGCGTGCCCACTCCCAAAGCGAGAGAAAGAGAGCTGCAAATACCCTGTGACTACGATCTCAGAAAAACAAAGCACAATCCGTGAAAACACCGACGCACAAAAACAAATAGGAAAAAAAATATAATAATCTAAAAATGAAAACTTCAGATTACAGCCACCATAATGATGAAGCAAAAGGTGAAAAAGGGAGAATATTTTAATACTATAATTAACAACATTGAAAACGAGAATCCCTTCTTCCACCTCCTTTCAAAAGAGGAAAAAAAACTAATATAAAAATCCTAATAAAAAAAACTAAGGCGGCTCCCCCAAAACCGCTGCCCTCTCTATTCCTTATATAATAAGGAATTTTTACAAAAAGGTCCTTTGAAATACATCTATTACATAATAATTCGTTTCCAATTCAGGCAGATTTTTAAATGATGAATACAGGCCACCAAATGGAGGAATCAGCGAAAGCTATTAACATGAAAGTTGTAGATCTTCGAATTATCTTTCCGTAGCATCTTGAATGATTTCGTTCGGAGTCCTGTAGCTAAAGTTATGGCCAAAATACCGCAACATATTTGGAAAGCAACCCTCAATCTTTTACAAATTGCGTGGTTTTATTGCTGAATGTAACCAGATTCCTCTTTCTCTTTCTTTTACCTGTTTCCTGTAAAAATTCAACTATACCCGAGTAGCATTATTTATATATAAAGATATAGATAAATGAGAGTAATAAAATACTATAAATTTATGTCAATCAAATACCCCCACACCTATCTTTTGCTAGTCCTCGAGCAAAACTAATAAAAAGAAAAAATAAAAAAATTACCCTAACTCACTTTCGTAGGAATCACGGTTGCACTTAGCATGTACAAAAAGCCGTTAAACCCCTAGGTTACCCTTAGAGAACGAGTTTTGTCTCATGAGAGTTTTCAGTGGATTACACCCACAAAATCTAAGAAAGTTAGAGATTAAGAAATAAATAAAAGTAAAATAAGGATAACCGAAAATCAAGAAAAGAAAAACAAATCTCCTTTTTTTTTAGTTAATTAGCTAGCAAGATCATCAATTTCCATGAGTTTCATTTTCAAGTAAAACCTCAATTCAGGATATCATATTGACTATAAAATAAAGTCTCAAATCCAAAACTTTACACCACCTGTCCTAAGTTTCAGATCCTATGTACCCCGTGATCGTGATGTAGTTTTAAGCTTGGGAATATTTAATTACAACTTTCATACTTTTTTCTTTTTTTTCTTTTTTTATTTTAATTATCTTTCGCGTAGATACCAAGGCTTCCTGAGGCCAAGGTACCTAGCTAATTGATAATCAAAATTATTATATTTTTATAATGTCTTGTCCTATTAGGCTTTCTCAGCTACCCATATAGCGAGCTTTGGGCCAATGCTCCCAAACCAGATTGTCTTAGGGCAATAAGTGTAAAAACACTCCTACGGACTTAATTACTCAAGCAACTGAGGCCACAAGACAAGACTTATTAATATCTATTTTATTATATAATAAATTTTTTTCTTTTTTCTTTTTTTTCTTTTATTTTCTTTTTTTTTTAAGTTGCAATCAATATCCCAAGCCTATGAACTAATAATGTAAGTGCTATTGGGTACATAATCACTTAGAGTAAGTTTAGATGGTATGTCCGTTTTAGATTCTAATCTTTATTTTAAGACTTTATGACTCTTTTACTTTGATCTTACCCTTAAAATCCACTCATGGATACTAAATCACTCACATACTAGCTAATCATTTGCAGAAAATTTTCAACTTTTTTTTCTTTTTCTTTTTTTTTTCAATTTTTTTTAAGACTCCTAAAAGAAAATAAAGATAAAGAAAGGGGAAAAACCCTAAAAGCAAAACAAAATAAATTAAAAAAAAACTCCTAAAAGGAAAAAAAAATGTGAATCTCCCTCCCCACACCTAAACTGTGTCATGTCCTCATGCACACAAATGAATACAGAGATAAAAATAATGTAGCATGTAATTTATACATCCACAACATGCACACAATCATGATGATCATGCAATCCAAGCATACACAAGATATAGAAATATAAATAATATGCTAGAATTAGAAATACTCACAGTGTACTAGAAAACCAAGCTGTCGAAGAAACAAAAATTCTCCCTGTGTGTGGTGAATGCCTCTTTGCTTATCCTGTATCACTTGTAATAAACTCGGCACATAGGTTAGAGAAAGAGAAATAAAAGACTCACTAAAACTGACTCAACTAACTAAAAGAGAAATAAAAAGACTCAACAACTAAAAGGGGAAAAAAATAAAAATAAAAAAATAAAAATAAAAATAAAACAAATATTTACATATATACAATTTCACAACTCCCCCACACCTAGATCTTTCTAGGTCTATTCCCTCGAGCTCGCTTCCCATCATTCCAATGGGTTCTCTTTAATGGACAAAGTGGAGAGGTTAATCTTTTTGTCATCTTTAATTTCATCCTCTCCAGCTTGTTCATTACTTTTATCCATCTCCTCTTTCTCTTCTTCCCAGACCTCCTCACAAATTCATCATTTTCACACAATATAATTGGAGTGTCCACAACATGATTGCCTACAAATTTAAGCTCATCCTCAAACATCACCTCAAAACTTAAATCAACAATTTTCTTTGGAGGTGTGTAACTAACCAAAGCATCCCTAACCGATTCATTCAAATATATGAGTTCGTCTTCAAATAGGTTTTCAGACCTTTGATTAATTAGAGATTCTTGAATCAAGTTTCGAAAAGTATGATCATTGGTTGGCTCATCAAAAGTAAAGATACTCAAATCGAGTTTTGTTTTCTCAAAGGGAACTCTAAACTCAAGATCCTCAATACATGTTTTGTCATCATTGTGATCACACTCTTCAACAAAAAGCTCATTAAGAAACACAGGCTCATTATCCATGTAGGCATCCTCACAATTTTGATCAGTGTGCTCCATTTTCTCCATATGAGTGGATGCAATTTTCCGCTCCCCAACACTTATCTTTTAACAGAACTTAGAAAATTCATCCTCAAATTTCTTTTGAAGTAAAAATTCATCATTATCACATTCCTCTTCACAATAAGATTCAACTGGCTCCACATGAGTTGTATGTGTAGCCAAATAATTTCTAATCACTTCATCCAGACACTGAGGATCATTATCACATTTTTACACCTCATGGACCTTCACAACTTCCTCAACAGGCTTCTCATGTTCAAGCTCTTCAAATTGATTAAGATGAAATAATGGTGACTCGAAGGGCATCCGATGGAATGATTAGATATGTCACTACGGCCAACGATTTGCTCTTCGGGTCTAACAGTTTGACCTTTATTCATTTTATGAAAGTTGATGTGCTCTTGAATGGAGATGGGTCGAGTCGGTGTTGGCTCATGAACTAGTTGACCAGAACAGGGATCCTCTCTTGCTCACTAACCAACTCATTTGCTGGCTTGTTTAAGCAGTCTCTAGTATCATAGAGCACTTGCTTTGAAGTTTGCCTGAAAGTTTCAAAAGCTTCCTCTAGTGTTGGTTCTTTGTCCATCTGATTGCCATTGAACTCAATTTGCGAAAGTTGATGGAACTCTTGAACTTAATCTGGACTTATGGTTGAAATAGGTTGATTGAGATGAGTCATTATCTTATCCATGTGAGCACATGCCTCGATTAACTGCTGATTGGTTTCGACTATAGTCTGCTGCATGGCTTTAAAACTCTTCTCTAATGTGCTTTCTTCATGCTCATTGTTAAATCCCCAAGACGGAGGTGGTGGTTCAATATAGGACCAATTAGGTTGAGAATTTTGATATGATTGGTCCCATGAAAATTGAGGACAATTCCAACCCTCTGAATTGAAGTTTGATGGATAAGGCTCGCTCGTAGGTCCTTGAAAGGTGTGGAATTGATTTTGACCTAGTCCTGACGAATACCCTATCAAAGGACATTGTTCTGAAGGATGATTTGGATCTTGACAGTGATGATAACTCATTTGATGGTATGACGAAAATGAGTAGTTCGTAGGATGGATGTACTCATTAAAGTCTGGAAAAGAGGTTGGTGGATGGAAAGGAGGGTCTGGCCTATAAAATAGATCGTAACCAAATGAATTTGGATAGGCCATAGGGAAAGGATTTTTTTTAAATTTTTTTAAATTTGTTTTCTTAGAATTTTATTTGTTTGAATTTTTGAATTTTTGAATTTTTTTTTAACAATCCGGTATAGGTGTCAAAACTAAAGATAGAACACCGTGTCCCCGGCAACGGCGCCAAAAACTTGTTGGGGAGATTTTGTCTCCTCGTTTTAAATTAACCGCAAGCGCACGGTCGTTCGATGTAGCACTTGAGGGTCGGTCCACATGGACAGGTGGTTCTTTTAGTTTCAACACTTCTAGACGAATTGATCAAAGATTTTGTGGGAGTTTTGTTCTGAACTATATGTTAATTTAGAAGAGTCAAGCACTTAGGATCGAATCCCCTAAACTAGATTCAAGCGGTCAATTTCGGTCTCCATACCGATTTGTTTGTCACTTCCTAAATCTCTATTTCTAATATGCAAACTAAGTCAGAACACTAGTTTTAAGCACAGGGTATTATCTGCATCACATGGTCCATCAAACGAAAAGATAATGACTAAATAAATTAAAAGCAGAAAAAGCAGTAAAAACCCTAAGCATGGACCATTGACTATTGATACATACCTTGTCAAATAGCTAGTGATTCTAGAAATAATCTCCTAAAAGTTATAGGTCAATTGGTGTGTGCAACAACCCTAGGTAGGAGATCTACTTATGATCACATGAATTTAGGTTAGGTTCATCTCCCCAAATACTTGCAAAAAAAATTTACATACTCATGCTAAAATTATTAGCACAAAAGAATCTAAATAAATAATCAATATTAAAAGTTAATCTAACAAATGGCAAGAAATAATAATCAGTCTAATTACACTAATTAATTAAACAAACTAAAATAATTAACAAATAATTAAACTACCCTTACTTAAAAACCCTATGATTGCCGCACTCCTCTGCTCGTGCACACTTCACGAGGACAGGACACAGCAGCCTCATCCTTCTTGCCAAAACGAAGCCTGCAGGCTCGCTCCTGTTGTGCACAGCCGCCATGCACTGGGAACTGCATTAGTGGGCCCCGCATCTCACTTGTGTGCGTGCCAATCCCAAAGCGAGAGAAAGAGAGCTGCAAATACCCTGTGACGACGATCTCAGAAACAAAACACAATCCGTGAAAACACCGATGCACAAAAACAAATAGGAAAAAAAAATATAATAATCTAAAAATGAAAACTTCAGATTACAGCCACCACAATGATGAAGCCAAAGGTAAAAAGGGAGAATATTTTAATACTATAATTAACAACATTGAAAACGAGAATCCCTTCTTCCACCTCCTTTCAAAAGAGGAAAAAAAACTAATATAAAAACCCTAATAAAAAAAACTAAGGCGGCTCCCCCAAAACCGCAGCCCTCTCTATTCCTTATATAATAAGGAATTTTTACAAAAAGGTCCTTTGAAATACATCTATTACATAATAATTCGTTTTCAATTCAGGCAGATTTTTTAAATGATGAATACAAGCCACCAAATGGAGGAATCAGCGAAAGCTATTAACATGAAAGTTGTAGATCTTCGAATTATCTTTTCGTAGCATCTTAAATGATTTCGTTCAGAGTCCTGTAGCTAAAGTTATGACCAAAATACCGTAACATATTTGGAAAGCAACCCTCAATCTTTTACAAATTGCATGGTTTTATTGCTGAATGTAACCAGATTCCTCTTTCTCTTTCTTTTACCTGTTTCCTGTAAAATTCAATCAACTATACCGAGTAGCATTATTTATATACAAAGATATAGATAAATGAGAGTAATAAAATACTATAAATTTATGTCAATCAAAATTATTACACCACTTTCGCAGGCGACATGATTGCACTGAGCATGTGCAACAAGCCGTTGAACCTCTAAGTTTCTCCTAGAGGAGGAGTTTTGTCTCCTAAGGATTTTCAGTGGATTACACCCACAAAATCCATAAAGAAAGAAATCAAATGTTAGTATTTTGATGACGCTTTTTGAAATAGAGAAAAGTGTTGAAGTATTTTTGTGAAAATATAAGTGATCTAAGGTCATAAGTTAACTAGAAAATTGTTCTTTCTTAAACTAAGTCAAAATGCAAAAAATCTTATTATAAATTAAATGTAAGAATTTAAAATTGAATTGACTCTTTGATCTTTCATAAAACTCTTAGAAAAATATGCACTTTGTGAACTGTGAAGATTTTTGGGATATCGACTCAAACTTTCATGCCATTTATTTAATATTTTTTATTTATTTATTTATTTATTTTTTCTTCCCTTAGTTTTCTTAGGCTTTCCATTTACCCGGGTAGTGAGCCTTTAGCCGGTGACTCTCAAATCAGATGGTCTTAGGGCACCAAATGAGAAAACATCCCTCGGACTTAAGGACTCAAGTAAACAAGGCCACAAAATTAAAGGGGGTTATTTTATTTTTTGTTCACCATTTTAGGTATGAATAATCATGCTTCCTGAGGCATAATTACCCAACTTCAATAAGTGATTTTTATTATCATAATTTTTTTTATATATATTTTTTATGGCATTTTCTGTCTGTGTTTCAATCCCCAAAATTCTGTAAGTATGGAGTGCATAAATCTAAGGCAAAAAATTCAAGATCAAATTATCTTTTCAATCTTACTTTCTTATCCTATAATTTAGACAAGATCTATTATTTTGACTTGGTTTAAAATTTCATAATTTTAGGCCTTCCTAATTCCTAAGATAATCTTAATTTTCTTAAAAATAAAGCAAAACTATTTTTCTTGTTTCAAAAAGTTTTGTAAAAAGAAGAAAAGAGTTTTTATGAAAGATTTTTTTTTTAAGAAGTGTAAAAGAAAGAAAATATAAAACTAACTATGTTAGTAAACCCTCCCCCACACTTATCTCATGCATGGTCCTCAATGCATCGTGAATGTGTAAATACATGAAACAAATGGAGAGGGAAGGAAGATTACCTTAAGGGGGTGGCTCCGGTGGTGGTCTGATTGGGCCAAGCGTTGCTACCCAATCAAAATAACGTGGATCGTGTAGGAACCCACCAATGACCTCTCTAATATAACCTAATAAAATGTTGATTGAATGAATGATCTTATTTAAAAGTTATCCCCATTTAATTTTGAATTTTCAAAAATAATTACTGAGTCATTTTTGTCAACAGTCTTGTCCAGCAATGAAGTATGATTTTGGAAGATGATGGATTTGGACTCAAAGGAATCAGGAATAAAAACTGATACCGACTCGGGAATTTGACTCAGATCAAGCCGAGAGTCAATAATGAGAGTCGAAATTGGTTCAAAAATAGGGTCCAAACCAAAGAAGTGATATTCACACACTTTCCCCAATAATGAAGTGTGATCATAAAAGATTGGTGATTCCATTTCACGGTGTACTGGGATAGGATTCAATGTTGACTCCGGAATAGAGAAAAAATCTGATAAAGATACCAGAGTCATTATTGAATCAAAAAGTGAAATGGAATTACTAATATGAGGTTCAGGATCACATTCAAGATCAAGTTCAATTTTGAGAAAGGGATAACATGCTAAAATGTCAAGGTGGTTCTCAAATTTTGGGCAAGTTCAAATGGATGTAATGAAATTGAATCTTGATTTTTGTCCATAGAAAGAATGTGAATGGGTGAAATGATCGAGTCAAGTTCAGGAATGATGAGAATCAAAACTGGCTCAAGAACGTTACTTAGTTTAGGTAACACTACATGAGTCGATAGTGATTCAATGAACGGATTCGATTGCTAACTTGAACCTCAGGTTTACATTCATCTTCAAGTTCAATTTCAGGAAATGGATAACTTGCCAAAGTATCAGGAATTGGATATTGGTCAAGTTCAGGTTGGTATGATCAAAATTGAAGCTGGATTTCCAAAATGGCAAGATTCTTGAATATTAGATGGACATGGGAAGTCAATCGTATTTTGCATTATGCGCTCGGTCTCTTGCACGAACTCCATAGTTTTTTCCCATAATGATTTTTCTTTGATTAGTTCTGGAAAAGAACTATATGAATTTTGGAAATTTCGTGGACATGATGAGGCCATATTGTTTTCAAATTGTTTTTGGGCCTCTATTGCTTCTTCTATAGTCTTTCGTAATGATGATTTTTCTTCAATAGGTGGCTCAGGAAAAGGAGGATATGAAGCAGAATTGGGGAATGAATATTGTGAACATTGTGGACAATGTGGTTGAAAATCTGACTCGGGGGAGGTGAATTCCCATTGACTCTGTGAAGAGTTGAAATTATTTTGAAAATTATAGTCATATGGTTGGGGATATGAGTCATATTGATAAGGATAATCCCAACCCGGCATATATGGTTGGTTCATGTTGTACATTGTCGGGTCAGAGTTATCCGAGTCAAATGAGGTCGGGGTGAAATATAGATTCATATTATAATTGAAAGAATTGTTGTTATTAAAATTCATATCACAATTTACAAAAAACAAACAAACAACAAAGAAAAAGAAAACAAGCCTATGTTAGGATTGACTTAGACCTAGACGACTCTTAACTGGTTAGATTGTCCACGGAGGGTCTATTGTCGGAAGCTGACCACGAGTTAATCGGCCAGGTAGGGACAAGATCAGTGGGAGGTATCCGTGCCGGAGCAACGGGCCTAATTATGCCAAACCACCGTTCTTCGAGGTTTCGCCTCTCAATCCCCAACCTTAAACACCGATTTAGCAAGAGTCAAATTCTAACAACTTCCTCCTTAGGTCAATCTCCTAAATGAGTCCGAGATGTCCCTAGGGGCCATGTCTAGCAATTTTTATTAAGGCGTGGGTTGTGTGAGTGGGGAGGTGATTTTTGGGCTAAGGGAGGGTAATAACTTCCCCACCTTATGTTGTATTGGGTATTGCCCTTAAGTTAAATTTGTGCAAGTGTGCAATATAGATAAGCATGAACACAAAAAAGCGAGTAAATCATTGAAGTGTTTGTCCTAACTATATGCAATGCAATATGTACACCTCCTACAGAATCACAACACAAGAATAAAATACAGTATATTGGAATAAAAATTGACACGTGCTTAGATGCAAATGTCTAAACCGTTTTAAAGCATCCATTTTCTGTATTTTAGTTCTTATAATTATTTATAGTGTACAGGGGATATAAACAAAAATTAGCAGTAGAATATAAAAATATACAAGAATTACCCAACCACACTTGAGCAAGTGTGGACTTCTGCAATGCTAAAACTTTAACCTGCACACCAAAAAATAAAGAAGAAAAGTTAACAAAAATGTGAAATCAAACCGTTCCCATCCCCGGCAACGGCGCCAAAATTTGATCGGGGGAAAACCGCGAACAAAAAGTGTATGTTTTGAAATCAAGATTTAAAGTGTGTGTGCTTTGGCTTCCTCGATACTTCCGTTATAGCATATAGGCTAAAACGAGTCGAATCCACAAGGACGGGAGGCGATAGAAGCTTTACCGGTTGATTCACGTGTATGTTAAAAGTTCTTCAAAGTTTTAAAGAATCAAAAGAAAAGAAAGCAAAGAATGAAAAGAGAGATACAGTGAAATACGAAGAAGTGGGAAACATAGAAAAGAATATGTTTGTGGTTTTTGGAATGTTTCTAAACAAAGTGAAAAAGAAAGAAAACTCATGACACTAACTACTAATGACTCCACTAACATGCTAACTTCTTAGTGATAGTTGCCTCACATGTATCATTGGCCATCACTAGTCCTTGGTTCAAGAGCGATTCAAAGCATGACCCATATGTAACTCATCACAACCCAACTCATCAAACAAGTGCAAGCTACACTTAAACCATCAATACTATAGAAAAGTAAGCATGGAGTAAAGTAATGTTAGCTTGTTAGTGGTTAGGAAGTTAGAGTGTTAGATCCATCATCATGAGCCATCAATGGCTCTTGCAAGAGCAGGGCCAAACTGAGGCTATTAGATTCATGTGGATTATCATAAAAGAAGTTAGCAAGTTAGTGTTTAGTAGTTAGTTACCATGAGAGAAAAGTTAGCTACACATGTAAAGAGATTGGAGAGAAGAAAACATAGAGAGGTAAAGAGAGCACCTTTCATAGATTGTAACCTTCTATTACAAGTACTCTTGCATTCCAAGCATGTATCACTCTCTCTCCCTATTACAAGATCTATAAAATGAAAAATACAATGGAGGAAGAAGAACTAACCTAAACTAAACTACCCTAAGCTACAACATGAAGATGAAACTACTCCTAAAACTCTGCATATCTTTACTCTGAAACCCCAGAGGGGTATTTATAGCCACCAGCGAAGAGGGGGGCCAGGGGACAGACCCTGGCCCAAAACGCGGCTGGGGCGTGGCCGTACGGCCGCGGAAACACGGCCCAGGTCGTGTTTTCGCGGCCCTACTAGGGCCGCGCGCTGCGCTTCGAGCCGCGCGCGGTCCCGTCTGTCCCTTGTCAGACCCTGTGTCCGGTTTCGTCTTTGCAGCCCCTGATTTTCACAGAATCAGCTCTCTAGTTAAATGGCTATCTTTAATAGGCTTTTAATCACCAATTAAATGGTGATTTAGGGTCTTCTTCTTCATTGCACACCATGGACCTAGAATCAAGCAAGCAAAGCTTTATTAGCAGAATTTAATATGAAATTAATGTGAAGATGTGATACAAATTATGCAAAATTAGAGACTAATTAATAGCCACTCAAGGATCAAGCCCAGGCATGTCCTCGTATTTCCAAGCAAAAATGTCTACATACTCCCACACAAGAGATATTAAATCTTCTTTCTTGGAGGATGTTAGGCTTTCGCTTATAAAGATGGGCTAGGGATTAGCCTCGTCTCCCAGATTAATGTGGGTAACTTTATTCTCCGTGGGTGGTTCTCGTTGTTCAAAGTGAACACCCCAGAGAGTATTTAGGTGTTTGATCCAAGGATCTGTATCAAACTGGATCGTTTCTTCATCTCCATCTTCCAGGTGGCTTGTTGACATCATGTTTACTGAAAGTTTTCCGAAGAGGTTGCCCACACTAACGTCCGACTCCCACGATGACGTACCAGATGAGTGATTATGGTATAATGACTATTCGGACTCAAAGGCTGACGGAATTGGAGTTAACACATAACCCAAACCCCTGCGAGTTCGATGGTAATAGTCAGGGGTCTTCCCTTTCGGAACGAAAGATCAAAATAGTGTTCTTCTTCCTTTACCGAAGTTCAAACCAGGACCATTGTTAGATCATGCCCCATCCTCTCCATTATTCTGAGTACACTTGGCTCATAATGAGAGAACTGAGGAGATTCGTTCTCGCTTTCTGAGTCTTTGTGAGACATTAATTCAGACTTAATTCTTTTGAAAAGAATTAGTTTTTGGCCTTTGCATCTTGCTGGAACCATGAATACTGATTCTTGCGCATCACCGATATCTTGGTACGTTTTGAGGGATGACTTTATTGGTACATGCAATGATGTCAGAGCATCTATTGCCGACCAGGGGTCATCACCCACCTCGGTACTAGTGTCTGATGACACTGAATCAGAAGCAAACACAGAAAAGTAAGCCAAATTCAACTCTTCATTAATATGCCACTCGCCTACATCATCGGCGGTGTTATTAACATCGAGCTTATTAATGCTCGTTACAAGTGGATTTAATTCCCACATGCACTTTTCTTCCACCTCTGGCTCAGTGTCAGCTTCGTTACCAGAGTCTGGTTCCTCTGGCTGTAGGCTCTCGTTTGTTTCCAGAGAGTCTTGTTACAGGAGGGAGTCTGTGAAATAGTTCTCTACCCCCTTGAACGGATGCCTTTCGGCAATCAACGTTCGGACTTCCCACTTCCGTCAATGTATTTCATAACTTGATGGAGAGTAGAGGGGATGATGGAATTACGATGAATCCACGGTCGTTCTAGCAGCAAATTGTACGAAGTGTCGGCATCGATTACATAGCACCTTACTTCAAACTTTAGGTCCCCGATCTGGCATTTGAGCTTGATCTTCCCCATTGGGCGCGTACCATTGGCGTTGAAACCATAGACAGTAGTCTGGGTGGCGCTCAATCGGTGGGTGGGGATCCCTTAGTGTTGCATGACCTGGCGAGGCATGATGCTCAACGCGGATCCTGAATCTATTTGAATGTGGCGTACTTCAGACGATCCAATGTACCTTGTGAAGTACAGGGGCCGATCATATTTTCCCTTGCCTGCATGTCATCTGATGTGAAGGTGATGCAGGGAGCATTTTGGGAGGCATGGAGGCAGTCATCTTCATCTTCCTCCTGTGATCCAGTTAGGATCTGGGCCATGAAAATCTCAGTATTAGCTAGGGCCTCCCTCAGAGCTTCTCTTATTGACTTTGATAGTCTCAGGAGCTCGTAAAGGGTGATTCTGGCCGGGATATTGGCCAATTGAGCCAGGACGTCAAAGCGGTAAGTGTGGTGGATCCTTCCGCGTTGTCCTTTGGGAGAGCCTTGGAAAACCGAAGCTCTTTCTGCTTTTCCACCGGTTACTTTGCGGAGGGCTTAACTGACTCTGTAGTAGGTTTAGAAGGGCTTGCCACTATCTCGTCATACTTCTTTAAATATGACTGACCCGAACGAGTTTTTGCCACGAGCGGTTTATTGAGTTCTGCGGCAAGGACGATTGTCTTCTCTTCCGAATCAGTTATTGAGGGAACGTCGGTTTCTGCTTCCCGGGAAGAAGTGCACACCACATTGCAGGACGAAGCTTTTGCTTTGGCTTTGGACTTTCTGTTGGTAACAGTAGTCCACTGTTGGCCTTCCACAAGGTCGGGATGAATCCACATAATTTCTCCCTGAGGTGTGGGGACAGGTACAAGACCCTTCTATTGTTGACGATGTGGGTCCGTATTGGTCATTCTTAATTCCCCTTTCAGGATGGGAACTACTCCGGACGGTGCTGGAGGCTGTTTCCTAAACTGAAGAAATGATGTCATATTAGCCGTCACTTTCTTCTGCTTTGGATGGAGCTTTAGCACTTCTGCATCGATCAGAGCTTGAAGGATGTCTTTGAAGACGTAATAGCTCTTGGTGGAGTGCCCTAGCATCCTATGATACAGGCAGTAGTTAAGATTATCGGACTTGCCGACTTCTTCAGGACGTCTAGCTTCAGGAAGCTTCAATCTGTTGCTCTTATTGAGTAACTTAAACAACGAATCGACATGCTCGTCTTTAAAGGAATACTGCTTGTTGGCGCGTGGCTGACTTGAAGAACCACCCCTAACCGGCCGAGGTTTGACAGGGGATTTTGTCTCCGTCACCAAATTATCTTTCTTTTTTATTGAAAAGATGTTTCTGGCATGCGCCTTGTCGACTTTTCGGGTCTGGGTTTGTTTTCTTCTGCCCTAACCCTAGCGATAATTTCTTCAGCCTGTTCACCTTGCTGGATCAATTGCTTCCAAGTGCGGCTTTCAGCAACTCTTATTTGAACTAGGAGTGAAGTTTGTAGATTGTGGTGGCATGTTTCTACCAGGGTGGCCTGGGTCATATTGTTGGGACATCGGAGTGCCATATTCTGAAATCTTTCCACAAATGTTTTGACTGACTCTCCTTTTCGTTGTTCATGGCCAGGAGAGTGGGCATTGTAATCTCCGAGTCATCTTCAAAGAAGCGTGTTAGGAAGAGCTTCTCCAAATCACCCCAGTTTTTAATAGATCCTTCTGGGAGTTTCATGAACCATTCAAAGGCAAGCCCTTTTAAAGTACCGATGAACAAACGTGCCAAGATAGTATCATTACCATATTTCCTCTCAGAGATTTGAAGTAGTAGATATGTTGGTTCGGTGACCCTTTGCCATCGAAAGCCTATAGGGTTGGAGTTTTGAACTTAGGAGGGTATGGGACAAGATCCCACTTAGCCGGATATGGCCTGACCACTCTTGCTTCTTGGAGGCCTTTCCGGTTGATAAGGGCTTCCAAACGCTACTCCAATTGACTCATTCTTTTAGAATGAATACCCTCATTCTTCGGGTTGCCTTCCTCTTTAGATGAGGATTTAGACGACTCGGAATTAGATTGTTCCTCGATATGTACGGAAGATGAGCTTTCTCCTTCTTTCCGTTTGCCTTTAGACTTCTTAGAAGAAGCTTTATCGGTTGGCTTCCTCTTGTCTTCAAGCAATTGTGTAAGCATCTGCTTGAGGGAATCGATGGATTCTTGTTGAGCACGAATCATATCGAATTGTTCCCTCTGGACCTGGGTTTGTTGTTCAAAGTGCCTGGCCGTCTCCTCAGGAGTATTTATCATGTACGCGAAGGCTTCCTTCTCTATGGAAGAGTTCGAGGCCTGTGATTCTACAACAGCAGAATGTGATTCATTTACTTAATGCCCCGAGCTAGGGCACTGTAGTTGAACGGGGCGACCGCACCAGTCCGAGTGCGAGTATGCCGATACACTCCTTCTGGTTCCATGTCAGACTTATCAGAGCTGACTGCCGGTTGTTTTTCCCTACTTCTGCTTACCATATTTGCAGTGACTTCAGGGTACTCTATGTCATAGAAGGCTCCCTTTCTGTGAGAGCGACGTTTCTTGGCTGATCGGGAGGTTGAGGTCAATCATCTGAACACTGACTATTTGCTTGTACGTGAGCTGCAGCGGCATTCAGAGAGCATTGCCATGATGAGCCGTTCACAACAACAAGACGGAGTAATCTGATTAGCAATCCTTTTCTTCGTCAAATAATCTCTTAGATCTGTCGGAGGAGGACCAAAGAGATCAGCCTCAGGTTGTCGAGGGCTTTTCAGCTTTTGAGAGCTCTCATTGCGTCGCAAAGCTGAGACACAGGGTTCTGAGACACGGAGCTCACGTCCTGTAAGACAGATGCGACTTTCGCATTTTGGCTCGAGAACGCAGGCCTCGCGTCTCTGCTAAGAAGGGATACGGACCTTGCATTGCTGGTTGTTGCGCTTAACTAGCGACGGTTGAGATACGCGGATTTTCTCAATTCCGCGTCTGATTAGGGAGATGTGGGCCTTGTGTCTCTGAAAAGAGGTACGGACCTCACGCTACTGAACGTCGCGTTTTGGAAGTGGAGCTTCAGAAACGCAGGCCTGGTGGGCTTCGTGTTTAGTTCTCCAAACGCGGACTTCGCGCGTCTGACGTGGTTCAGGAGAAACGCGGGCTTGAGGCTCGCATTCTGTATTTGCTGGATAGGTAATTGTTCCAGCTTTTCACGCCTGTAGTTGACGCGCACGTCGTCTCTGTCATCGCTTAGCATTCCGGTTACGCCGTACGGGGTGATGAGAACCCCCGGTGACCTGAAACTGAGGAAGAGGACGGGCATGAACGGGTTAAATATCAGCAACGCTAACCTCGCGAGTCTCATGGGAGACATTGACGCGGGTGTTACATGTGATATGATTAGCCATGGCACTCTGCTTGTCAGTCGTATCTGAAAGGGATTTCAGAGTGAACTGGAGAGTGGGTCCCCGAGGAGACCTTGCGGTACTGCCACGCTCTAGGGCTCTTGGAGCCGGAAGAGGGGAACTCTTCATACTTTGCCTGGTCGAACTCGACAATGAGTGATTCGACCATTTTTCTCATGTAGGCGATGTCACCTTGCGCCACACTTGCTCATCGGTAGAGAAAGAAGTTCCCAGCGGATTCGCCATCTCTTGTTTGGTGAGGAAAAATTGAAGATCGAGGGGTAAATTCTTTATTTAATAGTAAAGAAAATTACAGCGGATCAATAATCCTTTCACAAGAAAGGGGAGATATTCAAGCTCAAATCTCCCCTTTGTTTAATGCGGGGTTCTTGATATGGCGATGGAAAGTGAATCTTGTTTTTCGTTGACCGGGTGAACGTCAGGACCTCTTGGGAATCTTCTCTTTAGATGGTGGACGAAGTAACACAGCTTCTGTCCAACAAGAATCTCAAAGAAACTGTAGGCAAAAACAAACTTGTACACGGCAAGTTGTTAGAAGAGTTGAACTCTCTTTCTTTTAGCTGGAGATCTTGGTCCTTCTACGGCTTACAACCGAAGTTCTTCTTACCAAATTTTTCTGACCCCTTTTCCATAGCGAACTGGGCTATTTATAGAGGCTTCAAGGGGTAAAAGTGTCCCCTAAAAATACTCCATAATGGGGGTTAACTCCCTCATTATGTGGGTAGTAATTGACCCAGTAATGAGGGCAGTTATGACCGAGACGGGGGCTTTGGGCCTCGCGTTTTGCCATTGAGGTGATGCTTGAGAAACACGAGCTTCCAATTCTGCGTCAAGCTTCTCGTGAGACGCGGGCTTTGCACTCTGCATCTTGGTACTGCAATAATGCTGAGACACAGCTTTCACGCTCCGCGTCTTGGTCCTTGCAGTGATGTTGAGACGCGGGTTTCAACCCTCGCGTCTTGGTGCTGCGCTGGTGGCGATGATTAGCCTGTGTCTGGAGTTTGGATTCTGCTTTTTGATGACTTGGTTTCAGTGATTTTTAGACAGCTTACAACCAACCCCAACCGAGAGTCAGTCGACTTGTCGGTCGACCGACAACATGCACAAACATGCACACCTTTGGACAAAAGGCCCGGTTGACCGGCCGATCGACCGATCTGGCCTGCAATGAGCACCGGTCGACCGGGCGGTCGACCGTTCTGGCCTGAAACAGTTTTATGAAAGGATTTTGAATTTCAAACAATTTTCAAAATATTTTATATTAGTTTAAGGTTTATGTAGCAATATATGGGTGATGAAATACATGTTCTAAACTTGTTAAATATTGGAAAAATTATAAGACATGTATCAAAACCAAACATGCAAAATATCGATACTACCAAAACTTATATTTTTTGAAATCATGTATTTTGTATGTGTGACTGCTTGAGCATTACTACTATATTCTACACTTTAACAAAGTAACATCTTACAAGGCTCTAGGTGACTTTGAGATCTTCAACCAGGCTTCTCCATTAGCGACACTTGAGTGCTTTGAATTTTGATCCCGTATTTGAGTCTTCTTTAGTCTCCAACACCTTCCTTTAGATGAAGAAAACTCCTTGAATCCTTAGAACACTGAGATAAACTTAAACACTTGAACTTGATTAGTACAAGTAACCACGAATGTTTTGTTACCATTAAAATTATAAAATCGGGTGATTGTAACCTTGGGCCAACAACATGCACATACGAACATACGTGTACACACTAACATAACACACACATTCACAAATAAGGAAGGATTAATACATGCATAGAGAGAAACGAAACACACACACAAAATACATATTCACAGAGAAAGAAGAAAAATGAACACAACCTACACAATCACATACAGAATACACACAGGGAGAGAGAAAGAGGAAAAACCTCACGCACTTATGGGGTGAGGTCGAAGGAGGAGCTCAACCGTGGGGCTGCCGTTGGCGAAGATGCTCGAGGAGGAGGATGGAAGCTAAGTGGAGTCACAGTTGGAGAGGAGGCGGTGCGAGTGGCCGCGGGCTCGCCGGCAGTACTCGACAAAAGTAAAAGAGGAGGAGAGGAAGGAGAAGCAGTCACATGTCGTAGGGAGATGATGGGTTGGAGGTGTCGGGTGTTGGCCTGAGGAGGAGGAAGAAAGTGATGGTGATGGAGGATATCGGGCATGTAGAGGTGGCACACATCATGAGTGAGGGAGGATGGTGGCAGTGCGGGAGATGGTGGATGTGACTGGGTGTAGGAAGAAGAAGATGAAGATAATGGTAATGGATGATGGCTGTAGTGGTGGAGAAAATCGGAGAGGGAATTAGATATGGTCGGGGTGGAGGTTGTTACGAATGGGGAGCAGCGCATGGAGAAGATGATGATGGCGGATGGAAGATGAAGGAGGAGAGATTAGTTTTAGGATTAGGGTTACGATTAGTGTTAAGGAGAGAGATTATATAGGGAGTGATTTGGGTTATTGGGTTTGGGTTTGTGGGCTTATGGCCTGTAAGATTTGGGTTTAGGAATAAGAAAAATAAAATGAAAGTGAGCTAAAAGGATTTCAAAGAATGAAATATAATAATACTAATACTGAAATAAATATAATAGTACATGTTAACAATAAGAATAGTAATAATAGTAACAATAATGATAACAACGACATTAATAATAATAACACACTAATAATTATATTAATAAATAATCATCAAAATGAAATAATAATAGTAATAAATTACTACTAAAAATAACAATTAATAATAATGGTAGTAATAGAAATAATAGTAATCAGTAATTAAAAATGTTAATAAGTAACAATAGTAATAATATATAATCCAAATTAACATTTAATCTCTCAAAATAATTTGTATATTTAATAATAATATGTCATAAGCCAAATTAATTAATAATAATAAATAAAATAATAAGTATAACAAAATAAATATTTAGAAAAAATATTAATACCGTCTTATTAACTAGAGATATTACAAACGACAAAGCCTAGAAAGTGACTTGTGTTGCAAGAAAGGCACACTTCTTTGGGTTAGCATGCATTTCTTCCTTTCTAAACACAGTACAAACTTGACGTAAATGGTCTAAATATTGCTCACGAAAGTGGCGATAAATGAGGATATCATCAAAGTAAATTACAAGAAATTTTCCATAAAGGGTCGTAGTACTTGAGTCATCACTCGCATAAATGTACTCGGACGGTCAATCCAGAAAGACATAATCATCCATTCACATAGTCCATCTTTCGTTTTGAAATCAGTCTTCTATTTATCTCCCGGATGAATGGAGATTTAGTGTGCACTCTTAAAATCTATCTAAGAAAAGATTGTGACACCAGACATCATATCCAGCATATCATCCAACCTCGAAATGAAAAAGCGATACTTGATTGTGATCTTTTTAATCGCTCTACTATCCAAGCAAATACATCATCATCCATCTTTCGTCAACATTAATAATGTAGAGACCGCACATAGGCTCATGCTTTCTCTAATGAAAACTCTTGTCTACCAATTCATCGACTTGGCTCTTGAGCTCAGCATGCTCGGTTAGGTTCATTCGGTAATGTGGCAAGTTTGGTAGACTTGATCGGGGTAGATAACATATTGAACGTCACGCATCGGTGGTAACCTATTCAGAAGGTCTTTGGGGAAGACATCGCTAAACTCCTCAATCACGAGGGTGACTTCCAGAGGAATAGTGTTATTCGACATTTTAACCACTTCTCTAGCAGCTTGGATCATGAAAGGGCACTACTCTTGAGTTCTTGATCAAATTCTATTGTATTGATCAAATTAACTCCTTTTGATGCGTCGCATGTTTTCATATCATATGTGTCATATTTTTGCATTTTTTAAAAATAAAACTCTACTATTAATGTATTTTCATATTTTCATGGCGTGTAGGGTAATTAAGAAAGAAAAGAGAGATGACAGATTTATCCAATTAAACCCAAAAGTTCAAAAGAAAAGGGATCGATTCAAATTCAGAGATTCTAAAAGCCATCTTATCTGAAGACCGGGTATACAAGATGAGATAATATCATCCAAATTCAAAAGAAAAATAGATTAGAAGAAAACCCTATTGGTTTCGCTAAGGATAAAGAGATAGATCATCAAATTTAAAGCTGAAATTCAAAATCTAAAAGGATAAATGGATAAAGAGAAGATCAACGGATGAGATGAAGCAATTTAGAATCAGATTCAGACGGGATACATTTTAGTATTTTAATCATAACTTTCGCTGCCGAAACTCAAATTTAATGATTCAAGATGATCAAAAAGAATACTTAAACGGCTACAACTCTTACGTTGATCACTGTTTCTAATTCTATCATTTGATTAGTTATATTCAGCAATCAACACGCCAACATGCTGCAGATCAGAATTGAATATCACATCAAATCAAGTTTGGAGATAAGAAGAGGCTTCAAATTCAGAAATAGCCAACTCCCCTATCTTTCCACTCGTTTCCTTATTCATTTCTATCCTATAAATACCCCACACATCAGAGGCAGAGGGATGATCAAGCAGAGAGTAGAATAGATTCTTATATAGGTTTAACCTAGGTTTTTCTCTCTTTTAATGTAAATTTTTATTTTCTTTATGCAACTGAGATGAGAGAAGAATTTCATGAAGGAAGGAAAATGTGCTTGTACTGAGAGTGACACTGGTGTAAGTAGTCATCTTTTCTTTCATTGTTATTTAATCGAATCGAAAGTTACTTTTTCTTTTTTATTCTTGTTTTTTTTTCACTTCCTCTTTTGATTTTTGATGAGTATCTAAGAAAATCTGGTAGCATCGGTATAACCTTGTTGTATGTTTGCCACTGACATTTCATGATAATGATTTCCTCTTCAATATTCTGTATTATTTTATTCTTATTTGTCTTGATGATGTAATGCGAATGGGGACTGAGCTCGATCTTATGGATTATACGTTGATCACCTCCGAAGTAAGGTAAACGTGCCAATGATCCATGGTAAGTCATCAACCAAAGTAGGTGAGTATTTCTTTTAGATTTTCTTTCTTTTAATTTTTAGTTTAGATTACCAACATCACCATCTCCTACCTCTTTTATTCACTCTTTTTAATTTCTTTGTATAAATTCATTTTCTAATTTCTCACCTTCTCAATCATGCACTTTCTTCTTAACTTTACTATAACTCTTTTTTTCATTTTCTTTTCAAGAACTAAAAGAAGAACTTTAATCATTTCAAGTGAACTAAAGAGAACTTATAAAAAGCTTCCATCACTAGTCCCTCTTTGTGGAGCACGACCCGCATAGCCACCTGCTATAACGGTAGTATTGAGAACTTGGACACATTCTATTCTTAAATTCTGTATTTTTTGTGTGCATGTTTCAAATCAATCAAATTTTGACGTCATTGCTGGGGAGGGACGGTAAGTAACTCTTTTTTGTTTACTTTATTGATTAACTTTCTTCCATGTTCTTGGTGTACAGGTTTAACAACAAGGAAAATTTTGTTTCAATGGACATATAAGTGGCCCTGGACTCTGCTCAAGAAAGTAGAGCCTAGAAGGCATCAGATTTGCTGATTCTCGTGGCAATCTGAGTGAACTACTAAGCTGTATTTTTACAGGTTGGCTGAATTGCAAAATAACTATTTATTTTCTTGTTTGACTCACTATACATACATTTCTAATTCAATAGTAAAAGATTGATTATAATTGCTAAAAACGGTTTAGACTTTGCATTTAGGCACGTGTCAATTTCATTACATTTTCTATTTACTGTTGAAGAGTGTTGAAGTCAAGGTATATGTGCATAGCATTTAGTATAAGGCTCATGCTTGTATGAAATATTGCATGAGTGTTACTTTTTCTATATACTTGTACACTGCACTAAACTGAATCAAGGGCTTGTCCTATAGGGTCTGTTTGGTTGTCGTAACTGGACGTAATTCGTAGTTGTAATTGGTAAAGTCTTTTACAATTGTAAATGAGTTACATGTATGTAAATTTTATGGTGTTTGGTTGGTAATATAAAATTATAAAGTGTGAAAGTGTATTGTACTTTACGGTATTTGGTTATCGTAATGTATAAGTCGTAAGTGAAAAAGTTGACCACAAAATTAACTATTTGGTGATTTTAAAAGTTTTAATACTGCAAATAAATATTATAAAAGTTAAATATTAAAAATTTTTAATATTAATATAAAAAAATATTACAAATTTGTATGACAACAAAATTAACTGTAACTGGGTTGTAAGTGAGTGGTAATTGGGTTGCAAGTGAGTGTTAGTTGAGTTACGTAAGTCTTTTACGAATTACGGTCCAAACAAACACCGTAATTGTAACTGGGTAGTAAGTCATTTACGAATTACAGAGTTTTATGCGAAACAAACGGCCCCATAAACAAGATAAGGTGGGAAAGTCATTACCCTCCCGTTGCCCACAAACAATTTTCTCACTTACAACCCAAGCCTAACTAAAACTGAGTAAATGTTAGCCTTAGGGACATCTCGGACTCAAATAGGAGACTGACCTAAGGGAGAAGTTGATTAGAATTTGACTCTTGCCATATCGGTATCAAAAGTTGGGGATTAATGAGGCGAAACCTCAAAAGAACAGTGGTTTTACATAATTAGGCCTGCTGCTTAAGCACGGATACGTTCCACTTATCTTGCCCCTACCTAGTCGATTAACTTGTGATCAGATTCTGTAATACACCCCCATTGGATAGTCTAACCATTTAGTCTAGGTCTAAGGTCTACCCTAACTTAGGTTAGATTTTTTATTTGTTTGTTTTTCTTTATTTGTTTTTGACATTTCTTATGCTATATGGCTTATAACAACAATTTTTCAATTTAATGGTAATTCATATTATACCTGACCTCTTTTGACTTTGATATTACAACCTGGCATATCATAACTTTAACCAACCTAGTGTACCAGATTGGTCTTATTCGAATCAATACATGCCCCAGTCCCAGTACTGTGAACAAGATTGGAATAATCATCACTACTCTTCACAGAGTCAATGGGGATACAACTCCCCCGAGTCATAGTATCAACCACCATTCCAACATTCAGCCTATAATTTTCCTAGTCATAATCAACCAATAGAAGAAAAATCTGAAGCTATGAAAAGTATAGAAGTCATGATTGAGTCCCTAGAACAAAAGCTGAAAATGATGAACTCACAATTCCCGCAAGACTCCCAAAACAAGATCGTTACTCCATGTTCCAAGTCCCACAACAAGAATAAGAACCTATGGACTCAGATAGGAGTATGAAAAACCTAATTCAATCCGAAAATAATTTTTTCCAATATATCAATAGGCTAGAAGCACAAATGAGTGTTACATCAACATAGTGAAAGATAGGAATGAGGAAACTCTACCTAACACATATTCGACCATTCTCGATAGCCTTAGCCATATTGATAAGAACGAAGAATCTTGGTGTTTTCGAGACTTTGATCAAGACTCAATTTCATCACACAAATTAGAACTTGACCAATTCCAAACCTTAGATAAATTGGTAAGTTTTCCATTCAATGAGATTGAACTTGAATGTAAATGTGACCCTGATCCCCAACCTTGTGAGTCAATTACCATTTTCAACTTTATGTTGACTCCGGTATCATTACCCAATTTAGACCAATTCTAGAGCCAACATTTATTCCCGTACCATAAATCTAGAAATTGAATCACTAAATTTGGATAGTCACATTCTATTGATGGGAGAAGAATGTGAATTTCAATTCTTTGATTTGGACTCAACTCTTGAACCAAAAGCGACTCTCAACCGAAAGTTGATTTTCTTGAGTTAGTAATGGTTCTTGTACCTATCACTCTTGAATCCAAGTTATTTATTCCACCAAGTCACATTCTTTTGTTGGACATATGTATTGACCATAATGACTCAATAATGATTTTTCAAGACTGGTCATGTAATAAGAATAAGTTTCATGATAGAATTTTTCTTGATCATATTCATATTGGGGATTGTAATTATGTACATAGAAAAGAGGTCAATAAAGGTGGGTTCCGTAAACCACCACATTATCTTGATTAGGTAGCAACACTTAGCCCAATCCGACCACCACCTTGAGGTAATATTTTTCTTCCCTTTCTTCTTTTCATGTATTTATGCATTCATTCATACATTGAGGACAATGCATGAGCTAGATCTAGGGGAGAGTTCTAACATAACATAGGTTTTCTTTTTATTTAAAAAATAAAAAATAAACAAAATTAACATTTTCTTTGCCTTTAAAAACTTCTAAAAAGAGGAACAATATTTTGACATATTTTTTTGTAAGAATTTAAGTCAATTTTAAGGAATAGGAAAATCATTAGAATTTCTTATACTTGGTCAAATAAGATTATTTATTTGATTTCTAAGGATAGGAAGAAAACTTGAAAAAGTAATTTACTCTTGATCTTTACCTTGATGAAATATGCAATTTTATAACACTTACACACTTAGGATTCAAAAACAAAGATTTTATGCCTTATATATATATATATATATATATATATATATATATATATATATATATATATATATATATATATATCAAAATTCCTCTGATTAAGCTGGGTATTTGTGTCTTATAAAGCATAAGTATTCACGCCTAAAAGTGGTCCATATAATAAAATCCTTAGTTTTGTGGTCTTGTTTGCTCGAGTCCTTAAGCCCTTGGGGTGTTTTCTCAACCGGTGCCCTAAGACCGTTCGGTTTGGGAGTCACCGATTAAAGGCTCGTTACATGGGCAGATTAGAAAACATAACAGAACTAAGGAATAACACCATCAATATATATATATAATATATATATATATATATATATATATATATTATATATATATTATATATATATTATATATATATATAAGGTATAAGAAATAGAGTTAAAGAACCCTTAGTCAAAATTTCATGGTCACAAAAGTACATATGGCTTAGGGTAAAGTAATAGACTAGATGAGAAATACAGTTTGATTTTTTATCTTGATTGATAACAGGTTTTTGAATAGAGACTAAGTTTAATAATGAAAAATTCAATTTTCCCATAACTTATAGATTACTTGAACTCTTATAATAATACTTCAAATATTTTCTCTCTTTTTCAAAATGCTTTTCGAAAATACTAACACTTTATTTCTTTTTTTTTATGGATTTTGTGGGTGCAATCCACTGAAAACCCTCATGAGACAAACCTCATCCTCTAGGGTAACCTAGAGATTTAATGCTTGTTGTACATACTCAGTGCAATCGCGTGCCCTGCGAAAGTGGTCTAATAAATTCTTAGGTTTACTTTTGATATTTTGTTCGAGGACGAGCAAAAGATAGGTGCGGGAGGGTGATCACACACGTGCGTTGTATGTTTTCATATCATATGTGTCACATTTCTGCATTTTTATTTAAAAAAACTCTGCTATTAATGTATTTTCATGTTTAATGGCGTGTAGGATAATTAAGAAAGAAAAGAAAGATATGACAGATTATCCAATTAAATCCAAAAGTTCAAAAGAAAGGGATCGATTCAAATCCAGAGATTCTAAAGGCCATCTTATTTGAAGACCGGGTATATAAGATGATCTAATATCATCCAAATTCAAAAGAAAAATGGATTAGAAGAAGACCCTATCGGTTTCGCTGAGGATAAAGAGATAGATCGTTAACTCTAAAGCTGAAATTCAAAATCCAAAAGGATAAATGAATAGAGAGAAGATCAACGGATGAGATGAAGCAATTTAGACTCAGATTCGATGAATACATTTTAGTATTTTAATCATAACTTCCGCCAAAACTCAATTTGATGATACAAGATGATTCAGAAAGAAGACTTAAAAAGCTACAACTCTTACGTTGATCACTATTACTAATTCTATCATTTGTTTAGTTATACTCATCAATCAACACGCCAACAAGTTGCAAATCAGAATTGAATATCACATCAAATTAAGTTTGGAGATAAGGGGAGAATTCAAATTCAGAAATAGCCAGCTCCCCTATCTTTCCACTCGTTTTCTTATCCATTTCCATCTTATAAATACCCACACATCAGAGGCAGAGGGACGATCAAGCAGAGAGTAGAATAGATTCTTGTATAGGTTTAACCTAGATTTTTCTTTCTCTTTTAATGTAAATTTTTAGTTTCTTTATGTAACTGAAAGGAGAGAAGAATTTCATGGAGGAATGAGAAAGGTGCTTATATTGAGAGTGACCCGGTATAAGTATTTATCTTTCTTTCATTGTTATTTAATCGAATCGAAAGTTACTTTTTCTTCTTTATTCATGTTTTCTTTCACTTCCTCTTTTGATTTTTGATGAGCATCTAAGCAAATCTAGTAGCATCGGTATAGCCTTGTTGTATGTTTGCCACCGATATTTCATGATGATTATTCCTCTTCAATATTCTGTATCATTTTATTCTTATTCGTCTTGATGATGTAATGCGAAGGGGGATTGAGCTCGATCTTATGGATTATGCATTGATCGCCTTCGAAGTAAGGTTAAACGTGCCAACGATCCATGGTAAGTCATCAACCAAAAAAGGTAAGTATTTCTTTTAGGTTTTCTTTCTTTAATTTTTAGTTTAGATCACCAACATCACCATCTCCCAACTCTTTTATTCACTCTTTTTAATTTCTTTGTATAAATCCATTTTCTAGTTTCTCATCTTCTCAATCTATCACTTTCTTCTTAACTTAAATATAAACTCTTTTTCATTTTCTTCAAGATCTAAAAGAAGAACTTTAATCATTTCAAGTGAACTAAAGAGAACTTACAAAAAACTTCCATCGCTAGTCCTCCTTGTGAATCACGACCCGCATAGCCACTTGCTATAGCGGTAGTATTGAGAACTTGTACATATTCGATTCTTAAGTTCTGAAATTCCATATTTTCTGTGTGCAGGTTTAAACTCAATTAGTATGATTTGACTTATATCCATCGTAACCACATCACACCATATCTTATCTTTATAAACATCAAACTCAGTCGGAACAAGACATTGTTGTTCCACGTTTGTAGGCTGTCTAAAAAATATCACTAAGAGACAAGCCATTGAAAAGCAGAATTCTAAGTTCTAGACGCAAAGCTAATTTTGGCCGCGTCTCAGCACCAAGGCGCGAGGGTTCAAACCCGCGTCTCAGCATCAAGGCGCGAGGTTCAAACCGCGTCTCAGCATCAAGGCGCGGGGCTCGACAGCCGCGCCTCAGCACCAAGGCGCGAGGGTTCAAACCCGCGTCTCAGCATCAAGGCGCGAGGCTCGACAGCCGCGCCTCAGCACCAAGGCGCGAGGGTTCAAACCCGCGTCTCAGCATCAAGGCGCGAGGGTTCAAAACCGCGTCTCAGCACCAAGGCGCGAGGGTTCAAACCCGCGTCTCAGCATTAAGGCGCGAGGCTCGACAGCCGCGTCTCAGCATCAAGGCGCGAGGCTCGACACCCGCGCCTCGGTTGTAACTGCCCTGGTTATGGGGCCAGTCATCGCCCACATAGCGGGGAGGTTAACCCCCCTTGTGGAGTATTTTTAGGGGGCACGTTCACCCTGATACCTCTATAAATAGCCTTGCTTGCTATTGAGAAGGGGTCGGTCGATTAGAAAGGAGAGACAGAGAAAGAGAGTCCAACTCTTTAGCTAACTTGCTGTGTTCAAGTTAGTCTTTGCTGACAATCTCTTGAGAGTTTTGGTCGACAGAGCTGTGTTACTCCGTCAACCACCCGAAGAGAAGAGCCCCGGAAGATCTCAACGTTCACCCGGTCAACGGAGAACAAGATTCACTCTCCACCGCCACTTGAAGAACCCAGCCTTAAACAAAGGGATGATTCAAGACTCAACATCCTCCCTCCCTTGTAGTCGAAAAAACTTTTGTTGTAATCTTTCAATTGATCCAAGAAAATTTTACAGCTAATCCTCTTTCGATTTTCCGTGTGCGTACAACGTTTAGGGTCGTTGAGTTGATCCATGACAACTTATATTAATGAGAATGAGGTTCAGCCTTTCATCTAATCTTCTCAATCATTTTGGATGCTACTGCATTGACACAACTTTCACTATCCATTATTATTTTTCAATTCTTGTCTTCAATCTTAATGAATGTGTGAAAGATAACAGTTTTTCCTAATCGTACTTCTCTTGTAAGAACACATACCGAACGACAGATATGTAATTTGAAGGTGTGAGTTGAATATAGTTACATTCGGTATCAGAACCTTCTTGATCATAATCGGAACCGTCGTCTTCATTTATGTCTGGGTGATATGTAACTTTCTCACCATTAGACTCATGAGCTTGTGTGGGAACTTCTCATTAACGAAGGTGATCTTCACTTCGCTGGGACAGTTAGCAGTGATGTAACTGTAACTTTGACATCTACAACACTTAGGGTCTGTTTGGTTGTCGTAATTGACCGTAATTCGTAAGTCGTAATTGGTAAAGTCTTTATAGTTGTAAATGAATTACATGCATGTAAGTTTTACGGTATTTGGTTGGTAATATAAAGTTGTAAGTGGGAAAAAATATTGTATTTTACGGTGTTTGGTTGTTATAATGTGTAAGTCGTAAGTGAAAAAGTTAACTACAAAACTAACTATTTGGTGATTTAAAAAGTTTTAATATTACAAATAAATATTAAAAATGCTAAATATTAAAAAAATTAATATTAACATAAAAAAATAATACAAATTTACATGACCACAAAATTAACTGTAACTGGGCTGTAAGTGAGTGGTAATTGAGTTACAAGTCAGTGATAGTTGAGTTGCGTAAGTCTTTTACAAATTACGATCCAAACAAACGTCGTAGTTGTAATTGGGTTGTAAGTCATTTACGAATTACGGACTTTTACGCCTCCTACGGCGAAACAAACAGCCCCTTAGTGTAGGCACTAAATTTGGAAGAAGTTTGCTCTCATCACTTTTTTTCCTTTAAAGTCATTCTTTCGAGAGGAGGATTGGGTGCTGGACTTATTGGACTGGGAAGAAGAGGAAGTCCTAATCACACTAGATTTTGAATCGAAACTTCTATTATTGTAGTTAGACCTAAGGGAATTTAGATCTTGAACTATGGTGCAGGCTTGCTCTAATTCGGTGACTCCTCTCGCTAACAATTTGATTTGCAAGTCTTCTCTAAGTACGGGTCTAAACCTAGAAAAAATTTGAGCTTGTCCTTCCTCACTGAAGGTAATGTATCTAACGAGAAACTCATTGAATTTTACAATGTACTCCTTTGTTGATTTATTGCCTTGAGTAAGGGTGTCAAGTGGACCGGATCGGCCCAACAACCCGCATGGGCACGACCCGGGTTAGCCAGCCTAGCCCGGGCAGTACCGGGCCAGACCAGGGCCTCGTTATGGAGGCCCAAGGCCCGGGCTTGTGCCCGGTGCCAGGCCCGTGCCCGGTGGCCCGGTCCACCAGGGCTGGCCTGGCCCAGCCCGTCCCCCTCTGCCGCCCCCGCCCCTCCGTCGGCAGCGGCTTCGCCCTCGCCACTGCCGCTCCTTCCGCCCCTCCCCCCATTGGCCCTACCCATCCACCCCCGCCGTCGACGCCACTCCACCCCAGCCACCTCCGCATGTCACCCCTCTGCCCGTCCCTCCGTCATCCCCCACCAGCCGCCGCCCCTCCTCCAAAAAACTTTCGAAAATTTGTAAATGCCCAGGTTCGATCCTTGGACCTCCTCTGCCTCACCCCAAAAACTTGATGACTATCTTACCCACCCAAGTAGTGTGAAATATTTAATGAAAAATTGTACTTAGAAGAAATAAAAAATTTATTATTTTTCTAAAACAACTGGGCGGCCCGGCATGGCCCGGGTCCGGTCACCCAGGTCGCGGGCTGGACCCGAGTCGCCCAAAGGGCATCAGGGGCCGGGCAGGCGGCTCCTTCTGGGCGGGCTCAGCCCAGCCGCCCTTTGGCCCCCAATGCCCGGGCGGGCCGGGCCAGGCCCGGTCTGGCCCAGTTGTCTGGCCCGTCCCGGCCCAGTTGTCATCCCTAGCCTTGAGTTTATTGATGCCAGTTGTTCAAAAGACGGTCACTATAAGTGATGGTGGCACATACTTACCTTTCAGCTCATCCTTCATAATATCTCACGTTTCAATTGGTTGTTGAAGTCAGGATGCACATATCTCTAGTTACCTAGTACTGACTAGCTTGACCGGTCAGTTTCATGGCAGTGAACTTAATTTTTCTCGGCTCAGTGAGATTGTACCATGTAAAGTACTTGTCTAGTTGGATTGCCCAATCTAGAAAAAGTTGTGGGTCATGACATCCATCAAAGGTGGGAACATCGATCTTGATGTTCTTCAAATATTGATCACCGGGATTGGGCGGGTTATCAGTGTTATCACGACGATTATTTCGCGATGAGGATAAATTTTCTCCAGCAGCAGATGACTCTCAACAAGATATTTCTTTTACTTGCTCTTTAGTTTCGTGTAGATCAACTCGAGTCTGAGCCATATTGTGGGTCAAGGCTTCTAGTTTAGCCATAAGATCAGCTATGGTAAGTCGGAAGGCCATGGAATCAGTGTTAGGTTCACTAATTTCTTCATGCAAATATAGGGCACCACTAAGAGTTGGCATGCAATGTATGAGTCCTAATATGAATGGAAATCTATAATAATTTTTTTTATTTTGTTTTGGTTTGAAATTATTATTTGGAGTTTGAAAAATCTATTTCTGAAGTAGTAAGGTCAGTTAAACCCCAATTTTATCAGTCCAATTGGTTAGGTCAGTGTAACTCAGATGGGAGGTTTTTCGCACTTGGCGTTCCTTAATTATAGAATTACTTTGAGTACCCTTCCTTGATTAGACACCAATCGTACGAAATTTCAGGGAAAGGCTTACTTTCAAGGTTTCCTAATTTGCACTAATTTTTTGGATTTTGAATAAAATCTATTTAGAAAAAAGAAAGCAAAGAAACGTGATTAATATGCAAATCCTACCTAACTGTACTCTGATATGAAGATGATGTGAAACATGTATGGGGCAGAGGCAACAAATAAAGTAACTCAAAGATTCACTTCATTAATAAGAAAGATCATTGGTAGGAATTGAATTAAAACAAATAATATTAGATTATGCTGTTGATCATGCAAGTACTTATCAATTTTAATGCTTAAAGAACTAATTAGAAACTTTTGTTTATGCAGAAATCAATTTCTATACGCAATAAAGAAGTCAAGCAATCACAGGGGAGAAACAGAATCACTCGCTCACTTTTAATGTGGACAGAAGATTAGAATAAATAACGGACTGAATGGTGTATATATAGACTTATAATTAAAGAGTTGATGTAATAAGAAAAATATATGAGATGACCGTAAATTAATTTTAGCTTCCATGCTAATTGTTGGTTGATCTCTAAACTCACGCAGATGAGAACAAGTACAGTTGATGAAAACAATATCGTCGAGAAGTCGAGCACTTATGCAGACGAGACTAAAGTTGATGGATGTGTGACGAGAGAGAGGGATTTGGCGATGGAGAATTCGACGAAAACTTATTTGACAAAAAGAAATTTGAAGGGGGAGATAGAGAGAAGGAATAGAGATAAATCAATTAAAGCATCCCACTACTAATTGAGTCTGATTAGGGTACCCCACCACAAACAGAATTAGAATCCAGAAATCCAATAACCAAACTCAATTTGACAGTGAAGAAAATTTTCATTGATTGTTTATTTTAAAAGTGAATACATATAGGTCTTTATATAGGTTACAAATTTGTATCTCCTGCTTCTATTTGGATTACATAATCCAACTCCTAAAAGAAATCAAAAGTTAAAAAAAAAGAGAAAAATACATAAAAAGAAAAATAGTAACTTACTACAAATCATTACTAAAAACAAAAAAATACAAGAAATAAAAAGTAGAACTCATAATACTACTCTGTTTACAACTCCTTCTAAAACTAAATTGCCATAGTATTTTTGGGCCTTTTTCGGTACACTTTTCAAAATTTTGAATTGGGCTTTAATTTGAGCTTCGGCTTCATGATGTCCGCATGAGTAAGTCTCTTTCGCACATAGGAGAGCGAAATGTAGCCCATTTTCCCAAGGAGATAAACTAAATGTCCCAAGGCTATCAAATTGAAAGCCCATCAAATCACGTGAGCTTTGATACTACTTGATCAAATTTTTGTTAGGGCCTAGTTTTAAAAATGCCTAAATAGATGGTTTATTTAATAAGATTGAAACCGAATTGATTTAGAAACTCCTAATAGACTCATGGGTCAAATTTTATTTAAATCTATATCAAATCATCTCACTATTTAATGTGAGACTAACCCCCACAGTGTCTTTCATGTTTACTCACACATAGATTCATCCTGACTGGACTAGGATAGGATTCCCACTTTGATGGGACACGAGACACATACTCCAGTACTATGATCACTATTCAAATTACCCATCAAAGTGCCATTTTAGGTCTAAAGTCTTTATTTCTTTATTTATTTATTTTGCATGAAAAGTTTTTTTTTTTTTTTTTGGCAATTATTCATTGAAAACAACTTCTAAATGTTAGGATTACAAAAAAAAATAAAAAATAAAGCCTCACAAGTTGGGACCCAACTTACTCTACTCTCATATAGTATATCAAAGCACTGGGTGAAAGAAAGCATGCACTCACTATTTCATAGTGATTTGCATTCAATGTTTATTGAGAAATAAATCATCATATCTAAATTTTCTTTAAACGCAATTTCCTATCAGAATAATTAGTTATTGAACACAATGTTTCTTTCTTCAGTCTCACCAATAAAGCAGTGGCCATGTCTGGTTTCTTACCTTGAAGCACCTTATAAGCTAAGATCTCACTGTTATAATCCCTGTCACTAGGTATCGATAACGTCACATAAAGAGCTTGAACGTCAGACTCAAGGCTAATTTAATCTATTTTTCTCCTGGCGACAAGTAGAGAGAGGATAGGGTAAGGAAAGGTGGACATAGTGGGCCCCACTGTCAGATTCGGGACTCAAACTCCTATTTGTTTGCCCTTCAGAAAAAAGTGGCACTGACGTCGGCAAAATGTCAGCAAAATACCCATTTCTCTCCCTCTGCAAAATGATGGAAAATGAGTGGAAAACTGACAGCGTGGGGCCCACCAACAAATTTTATCAAGGAAAACTCATTGAGTGGGCCCCACTGTCAGTTTTCTCGTTCTGTTTTCCCAGCCAAACATGCCCTAAGCCTCTCCTAATCAAACCAATTCAATCTCCATGCTGACCATCTGTTTGAAAGCCCACAAAACAGTCCCAAGTCACTCTCTCCTTTGTCCTTCTCTGCTCACAAAACATGTTTCTCATGTCTAGGTGTTTGTGAACAGGGACTAGTCACCATCCATACCAAATACCCAATTGGAAACTTTGTAAGCCCAATTGACCTCACCTAGCTAATGGTGCTCATATCAGGTAAATGATCTGGTTGACTCACAAAACACATTATATGACTCTCAAGCCCTCCACTCCTTGAAGAGCTCACAAATAGCTAAAAACTCTAGAATGTAGATTAACAAAAAAAAATAAGAATGAGGACTTCCAACTAACATATACCTACAATTTGGGGTACTTAGAAACCCATACATATTATTCATTTCAAATATGCTATTGTGTGACGATGATTTTCAGTATTTATTATGAATGAAGTAATAACTGATGTTGTAATCATTTTCCTTGTCCTTCTTAAAAGATTATTATAGAAGACAATTTCTGATTTACTATTCTCTTTTCCTCCTCGGCATTTAACAACCCTTGCAAATTTAGTTTGCATTATCATAAGTTCTATACCTACAAACATTTCTGAAAAGTTTTTAATGCAGTTGTAAGAATTTATTTATTTTTCGCTCCTTAGGATTTAAGGATGAGAAAGTGCTCTAATCTGTTTAGTGTCATACTCTATATCTGTTAATTCATTTTTCTTGGTTTCATTATTAAAAAAAGTTGAATCAAGTTTAATATTAAACAAAGTAAAGTTCGAATATCCATAATAGCCGCAGTCAGAAATCTCAACTAACTTATACGTAGTAAGTACTTTATCATGCCTCCCACTATATTTCATGAGTGTAAATCCAAAGCAAACATCCTATCATCACCCTAATCTTTCCTTTATCAAATGGTGTCTGGTACAGTTTAATACTAAAAATTCAAGAAAGGTTAACACTAATTCTCCATGAATCAATGCCAGTTCCTAGTTGCCGCTACCATGGGCAAGGGGGTGTGGTTGCCATACAACTGAAATGCCAATTATCTGGTATATTGGCCTACCTAATTGTCCAAATAGTATAGTATAAACTTGTACCAGAAGAAGCTAAACACAATGTAACCAAAGACTATTGAGTCTAGATGAAGAGAGAAGATGATAAAGGTGAGCCTACATAACATTAAACATTCATAGATAAATTGACAGTCAGATACTACAGCTGTGGACTCAAATAAGTGTATGGGAACTTATAAATCAGTGAATATCTGATGCAAATACTATTGTATATATCAAACTCTCTCAAATAAACAAATATATAGGCAACTGGTAGCCATGAAATACAATAAAATAATAATTTCACTAAAGCTACTTAAAATTTGTAACAGACCTAAATTCGCGCTAAATCTTAACTCCAAACTGGATGAGAAAAATATAAAAAACTCCTATGTCCAAACCTCATATACTGCTTACGACCTGCTCATAGCACGCATGTTGGACTACCACTTCTCTGTATCAATCAAAGGGCATGGAACTGAGCGGTCCTGTAGAAGAATCTGTAGTTATCATCTTAGATAATTATTGTCAAGGGCCATGAAAAAAACTGAAACAAAGTAAAAATTTTAGTAAATGCAATACCTGCCACAGGCAGATTCATCCTTGAACCCACCCCTCCATAGCCTTCCTCCTTCAAACTTGATTTGGAGCAGTGGTTTGTCCCCGAGTGAGTCGGAAAAGAAAATTGAAGTGCCCCAGCTCTAGATTTGCACCATTCATCTCAAAAATTGAATGGTGGAAAGCATATGCTGCATTTAGGCAAAGAAAGCACTGCTGCTCATCTTTCTCTGACACAACACTCTAAAATAACCTTGATCAGAGTGATCCACACAAAAACTTAGTCATGCGATCCTTTGGTAGTATATTACAAAATGATTACTAATACATTGTGGGGCTGTGTATAGAATTGAATCTCAAGTTACTGCAGTATTATGACAGCTGCCAATTCCCTTTGAAAACCTCTCTGATAGATCAGATGCAACAGAATACCTATCATTCTCATAACATCCAGTTATAAAAGCAACATATGTTATCTGATCAACATTTTGATCCCCATCCAACAGTTTATTGAGAAATAAAGCGCGGCATCAACTTTTCCCTCAGAACTCAACTTTCTTACCACGATATTTGCTGTTCGAACACAGTGCTTCTTCTCCAACCTCTCCAGTAAAGAGATTGCAATATCTGATTTCTCCCTCTTGGAATACTCATAAGCTAAGGTAACACGACTAACTTCACATGGAACCAAACCCTTATCCAACATCAGCTCATACAGAGCCCGAGCCTCCTCTATTCTATTCTCTTTGCAGAGCCCACTTACTAAAGCTCCATAAGTAACTGAATCAGCTCCACTTCCACTATGAACCATCCTCTCAAAAAACCTCAAGCCAGCATTGGCCTTTCCATCCCTAAAGAAGCCACATATCATTGAGGTATAGGTTTTCTTGTTAGGAACCAACCCAACTTAGTGCACTGATTAAACAACCTCTCACTCTCCTCCATTCTCTTCTGCTTACAAAGAGCGGCAATCAGTGTGGTATAAGTGTGGATGTCAGGGGAGCAACTGGCACTAACCATCTGATCAAAAACTTCTTGAGCCTGATTGATTTCTCCTTGCCTGCAATGCTCACCAATGACAATAGTGTACGTGACCTTATCAAGCTCCAGGTCTTCTCGCAAGGCTGTTCGGAGAATTCTGTAAGCCTCTCTAGCCCTCCCCTTCTTGAAGAGCCCATCAATAATCGAATTATACGTACAGATATTGGGAGAACAGCCTTCATTTCTCATTGAATTCATCAATTCAAAAGCACGGTCAAGGTTTCCTACTTTGCAATGCCCATCTATAAGAGTACTGTAAGTGTTAATATTTGGAGCCAACCCCTGCTCTTTCATTCGGGTATGCAACATCTCAGCTCGAATGAGCTTTCCTTCTCTGCAATACCAGCAATCATTGCAGTATAAGTCCTAACATTAGGCTTGTAAGAATTACTCCTAACCAACTTTAGAAAAAGGCGGAACGCCCTCTCTGTCCATCCGATCTTGATCAACCCGTCAATGAGTATGGTGTGGGTATAAACATTCGGTTTCAATCCTTTCGCCACCAATTCTTCCAACACTTGGAAAGCTTGCTTCACACTGCCCTTCTTAGCCAACCCATTAATCACAGCAGTATAATTTATCACATTTGGAGCATAACCCATCTCCGACATCCTGTCAAACAACCAACGTACCCTTCCAAAGAGACCCTTCTTGCAGAACAGATCAACAACCAGAGTACACGTCACATTGTCAACACACAATTGTCTCTCATCCATCAATCCCAAAAACCTCTCAACTTTACTAACCTCACCCGTTCTACAAAATCCCGTAACCATGGTCTTAAAACTAGTAGCATTCGGTGAAACTCCCCTCACAGTCATTTCATCGAACACCATCTCCGCAAACTGCACTGAACCCGAATCTACACCAATCATGAGGATCCGATTCATGTGTGAACACAGAGCGGCAATCCATGGTTGCCCATCTCGAAAACCATGTCGGCGGCCTCTTTCAGCCGCCCGGCTTCGGAGAATTTCTCGACCATGCACCTCATGACTTGTTGGGCTTTCTCCAAGTTCCCATTAGAGACGAGGGAGTTGGCGGTTGTGACGTAGAGCTGGAAGTAGTGCTTGAACTTGGGCTGGGCGATTGTCCAGTGGAAGAAGTAGAGGGCGGCCATCGATCCATCGGTGGCGGCGAGGGAGGCGATGGCGGCCATGGCTTGGTCCGGGAGATGATGGGGAGATGGAGAGATTGAAGGGAGCGGTCGCCATTTTCAAGGGACTTGGAGATAAGAGAGCAGAGAGCGGGGAGGGAGAGCTTGGGGGCGAGAGCTTGGGAGAAATGGCAGCAAAGGAGGAGGTTTGGTGGGAAGGAGGGAGAGAAGATGAGGCGAGTGAGGAATGGCATGTTTGGAATTATGTAGAGAGAGAGAATGGAATAAATAGCTTCTCTCTTTGCTGCCCTTTTGACGTAGAAGATACTGTTGGCTGTTTGAAGGAAAAACATAATTTGCATATTAAGAGTACATTATCGTTGTCGATGAGGACGGAGGACAAATATGAGTCACCAGAGAAAATCTCTTTTCAATCAGTTTTGATTATTTAATATGAGATTTCTCTCATTAGTTAAAAAAATTGAGAGTATATTGTGGGAGATCACAAATCCAGATTTGATTACAGCTTATGTATCAAAGAAAAAACTTTTCGACAATTAAAAAACTTTTAGAACATGTTTGAGCAATAAAAGCTTTTTAGTGGAATATTGTCATATTTGAGGAGAAATATAAATTGTGGATAATTCAAAACTCAAAGCAAAGTCTGATATATCAGTGAGTTTGCATCTTCAAATAAATCTTAATTAAAATTCTTAGTAGTAGGTTCAAATCCGCGGTTTATCTGAGGTTTAGTTTTCAGTCAAACAAATAATGAAACCACCTTTTGTTAATTAAAACAATAAATAAATTAGATAAAGATAGGAATATTTTTTTCAGAAAATTGGCTTTTGGGCTCCCCTTTTTCAATTAATATAAGAAAAAAAAAATCTCAATTACAAAATTATTTTCATCTCAACCTCAATCCACGTTACCCACGTGGTTCATGGACTTTACCGTATAGCTAACTCATATTTTCTCTTTTTCAATTTTACCAGTTTTTAGAGCTGACGAATAAATTTCATCAGCTTTTGAGAAACTAGAGTTTACAGATATGCTAACAAAAAGTAAGAGATCCATATGCCTTTTAATTTGTATGCTTCTCTTCTCTTGTGTGCTCAAACTGCAACCGATTCGAACCATGTCCCTCTACAATTTGAGTCTCTTCTCTCCTTTAAGAGCTTCAATAGTACTTTATACATTTTCTTTCGGATATGTTCTCATTGATTATTAATGGATCATGATCTTTGATGAGTGGGTTAATTCTTATTTTCACCACACATTACTGATGTCATCTGTCGTCACTTTGACTATTTTATTATGAGTAGCAGTTCTCATAAAAAGAATGCACACAGTAAGAGAAGATATGATTGCATTCCTCATAATATGGAATGCGATCATGATAACAGTTCTTATTATGAGTAGCTGTCCTCATAATAAGAACTGCGATCAGAGTCTTATAGTCGCAGTCCTTTATATGAGGACTGCAACTCACAAACCTGAAGTTGCAGTTGCAATTTGCAACAATAAATGATCTTCTACCTTTTCTATTGACCGAAAAATCTCGGGATATGAACTGACTTTTGGAATTTGAATCGACGGTAGATATTTCTACTCTTTGAAATTTGAATCAATGGAGGAGTCTTTCCTTCTGTTTATAAATAGAGAAAATATCTGTGGAAGAAAAAAAATCTAAACCATCTCCTTCAAAATAGAAACCATAACTTTATAGAAAAGATAGTTTCTTCAAAGTTTCTTTCTTGTTGCGACATCATGCTATCTTCCTTCCTCTTTATCAGATGGAGGAAAGAGAACGAGAGAAGAAAAGAGGAGAAAGTGGTGTTGGGCTTTTGCTTCTCGGGAGACTGGTTATGTGCCACATTACTGCAACAAAAGAGTGATCAAGATATCAGTTGAATCCCACAGGGCATGAAAGCCTAAAATGAAATACACCTAGAGGGGGGGTGAATAGGTGTAATTGCTAATCTAATGCTCTTTTTTTTAAACTTGATGAGATGAGTGATGCAACGATCCCTCAAAAACACAACTAAGTGTCGTATACCCCGTGAAGGGTTCTGAACACTTGCCTCCCAATTCCCCTTAAAATGGGTTAGAGGTGCGCAATGCAATCGTGTTGTATTGAGGATATGATCGAACAATTAAAGAATGAATTGCTATGATGAAACACACACACAAGCAATCCAAGCAATCAAGGATATAGCAATACAATGCACACAATTAAGCCAAGCAAGTATAGATGAATTGCAATAGAAATATATGCAAGGCAATATGAGACAATGCTCAAGACACAAGCAAGTATATATGATGATATGAATGGATGATGCTTGCACAAATGTAAAAAGAGTAGAGTTGAGAGAAATTGGATCAAACGCAAACACAAGGATATGATTCGAGGTTCGAGCCCCTAGCTCTACATCCCCGCCTACACCACCGTGTAGGATTTCCAATCCACTATAGGAGTACCAAACTCCTCTCTCAACCTTACAAGCCACCGAGGCTATACAACACACAATCCACCTCTACCGAAGAGGGATACGGCCCGTAGCCAAATACAACAACCACCTCTACCTAAGAGGCTCACAAAACAATCACAATACCACTCCGATCACCTCTACCGAAGAGGGATTCACAAAAGCAAGGAGGGTTTACAACAAGTGGTTCCACAACCACAAACTTCTCTTTTCTTTCTTTTTCTCTTTTCTTTTTCCACACAAAACAAAGATCCTAATAACTTAGGATAGAAGATATAGCTCAAGTGGAAACTAGGTGTTTTGGAAAACAAGCAACAAAGAAAAACACTTGGGAAATTTCTTGTAAAAGATAGAGAATGAATGCCAATACAAAAATCCCAAATTCCAATTTCTTTGATTTTTCCAAAACCCAAATCAATAAAGATGAGAAGTTAAAAGCACTAAAACTCTTTTTAAACTCTTTTAAACTCTGCTGAAAACCAGAAATTTTTCTCTTAAAAACCTTGGCCAAAATCCCCAAAGAGATGGAGTTTATATAGGCCAAACAGAAAACTAGCCGTTAGGCTGATGTGGCAATTTTGACAGCCACCGGTCGACCGGCCCGGTCGACCGCCAACGGTCGAAAATATGACCGTTGGGGCTTCGGTCGACTGCCAGTCGACCGACCAACAAGGAGGAAACACAGTTTCCTTCTATCGGTCGACCGACCCAGTCGACCGAAAAGATACAGAGAGCAGACTCTCTATATCGGTCGACTGGGTCCGTGACCCGGTCGACCGACGGACATGCACAGCCTGTGCATATCCGGACACAGCAGCCGGTCGACTGTCCCGGTCGACCGGTCTGCCTGAAATACAGTTTTTCTGGGCAGATTTTTGAGATAGAAAATTTGTAAAAAAAATCTTTTAACACTTCTAAAAAATCCACAAAAATATGTTTTATCATTTTACTTGAAAACTAAACTTGTGATAAAAATTTCAAGACATATATCAATCATATCAATTCATTTTTGTGTCTTGCCAATTTTATCATAAGTAAAACTTGTATTTTTATCAAACTAGATTTTTCCAAAACATGAATAGGAATGTCAAAATAAGTTTGTCTATAAGTTAAGCATGTATGTATAACTAGAAGACATCTACTATACATATAAATCATGAAAACTTGTTTTGATCCAACTATTCATAAAATCACACATTAAAACATAAAACGTGTGTGTTTGTGCACTTGAGCATATCAACTAAACTAAGCTTTACAAATGGATCTAAAACACTATCTAAACTAGGATACCTAAGTCTTGCTTGTAGATCTTCTATCTTCAAGTAGACTAGCTCCCAAACCGTGATCTTCCAAGTGCAAAGGTATAATCTTGAAGCTTTGACACCGGAATCACCATGATAAGCTTCCAAAACACCTTGTTGAAGCTATCTCCCAAACTAATATCTTGCTAATGATCTGAAACTTAGAAACACAAGAATATTAGTAAACATAACTACATGAGTTGATCATCATCAAAACTAGAGTGGAAGGCCTTTGGGCCAACAATCTCCCCCTTTTTGATGATGACAAAACTCATGGAGTTATATATGCATGGATTAAAGTTAAGCTTCAAAGAAGCTCCCCCTTAACTCATGCATAAACAAATAAACAATAATATGCAATGCATGACAATGCATATAAACATGGTACTCTAGATACTAATGGAATATTCAACATAAACTATGTTCTAGATACCAATTTAACCAAACAACATGCAATGCTTAATGTTCTAGATATCAATAAAAACAATCATTTTAAATAAGATACCAATTTAAACAATATACCAATTAAGCAAGGAATTCATGCATATATTAAAAACATAAACACAAATTAAGCAAGGAATTCATGCATATATTAAAAACATAAACACAAATTCTTCTCCCCCTTTTTGTCAATCATCAACAAAGGGGTAAATAGCAAAATCAAACAATTTTTTTTTAATTCTTAAAGCAAATACATGCATACAAAGTCATGCATATAAGTTACAAAACAACCAAAGTCTTCTCCCCCTTTTGTCCTAATCAAGGAACCAACAAAGGGTTAAAATCATAAAAAACAATATTTTCTCCCCCTTTTTGTCAAAAACAAAAAATCAAGAAGGGGTAATCCAAACATTCATAACAACAATGACACCAATTCAAGATATGACAATAAAGTGCATATTGATACCAATTGAAGTAAAACATATAGCAATGTAAATCAAAAGTATATATTTTTCTTAAACAAAAATTTGAGATACCAATTAAAAACACTCAACATAAACATCTTGATATCATTAAGAGAAATATGTTCTTTTAAACACATGATACCAATTTGAAACTATATTTTAACATAAATCAAGGGAGTGGGAATCAAATACCAATTGAAAGACAACAACAAATTTTCTCCCCCTTTATGAAATACCAATAAAACATATGCATAAGCTTGTTAAGATACCAATTGAAAAACAAATCAACCATTTGAAAAATTTTCAAGCTTAGCATTAAGATATATATGTATGAGAGTAATAGATACCAATTGAAATTGATACCATAGGATAGAAAGCATACATACATACATACATAAAACATATATGAGTATACCAGAAGGATCAAAAATTGATACCAATTGAAAGTATTCAAAGATACCAATTTAAAGAATAGGGTCAAGTGTATATCTCATATTATCAAAGCGAAGAATACGAACTAGTTAACATGAATAGTTTTGTTAACTAGTACGAAATCCTTCAAGCAAGGAATAAATACAAATCATTTTTCATAAAAATGAAATCCACATGATAATCAACACTCTATTCAATTAAGTATAAAAAGGTCTCATGAAAACAAAGCATGACCAATTTGTAGGTGTGAGTGTACAAGTAAAGTGTGGAGATCACAATCATGAAAATTTGTCATTAAGTTCAAATATTCCTTAAAACAAGAAATCATAAAAAATATTTATTTTTCAAGGTATATGTATGACTTGACAAACAAGAAGTATACATACATATCCCTAAACACACTTTTGAGTCCATAATAGATATTTGCATGAAAGGCAAATGACTCAAGGGGTGTACATGTATTTCTTAAGGTTTGGCAAGCTAAACATATACATGAAATGGAAAACTCACAAACATGAATCAACAATGAGAATACAAGTCTAAAACGTATGAATCATCAAAACTAGACTATATTCACACATCTAATGGGAACAAATAAGCATTCAACCCAAAACATATATAGATTTATTTGTGTCCCACTATATGTACAAATATATACCTAGTCTTAATGAAAACTAACATCTAAACAAGTAATCAAATCATTAAGCACAAGACAAACACGAATATCATTTTGTTAAACCGAAACTCACACGAATTCATCAAAAATCTTTTATTTTAACACAACTTCTAGGTATATGTATGATTCATCCAAATCTAACAATGTACATACATATCCCAATCATAAACGAGTCTATTTAAAAGTAATTGCATGAAGGCAAAAGACTCGATGGGTATACATGTATATTTATTAGTTTTGAATTCAAAAATACATATACATGAAGTAAAATCAAGAAAATAAGTATGACAAGTTTAAATGGAAGAATCCTCAAAACTAGCTTATACAAGTGCATATAGTGGGTACAAATGAGCATGAGGTACAAAACATATATAAGTCAATTTGTTCTCACTATGTGTACATGTATATATGCAAGTTTTGATAATATCTACATCTAAACTAGTTTATACCACATGAAGTACAAAACCAAACTAAAAATCATCATGATAAAATTAAAACATGATTAATATGTCAAATACACATGTATTAGATTCATGATGTACATTATAGTTTAAACAAACATGAGAACACTAATTATGGATTCATATAAGCATGTGTCTCAAATACTATACATGTATGTCAAGGATCTAATAAGCATGGCATTTACACACTAATCCAAAGACAATAAAACATGTCATAAATCAAACAATAAAACATGCTATCAATACATGCTAAGAATGATAAAAATGTAAAGCATGTAGTAAATGGGAGTTTAGGAATTTGTTACCAAAGCCAAGAGGGCAACTTTCCTTGTCTCCAAAACATGGTGGTCCTCTCCACCAAATCTTCCCTTGAAAGTGATGCATCCAATTGATTTCCATGAAGCCCGGAACGCATCCACTCCAAGGTGTCATCACTCTCACGTCATGTGAGAGCCCACACCTACATCAAAAACAATAGGAGGGGTGGTCTTTGGTACCCATACTCTTTTGGGTCCATGGGGGTTAGTACCTTCTCTAACCCAAACAAATTTCTTAGCTAAATTAGGAGTATGTAATCTATCATAGCAAAATTTAGCAAGGTGGCCCTTACGTCCACAATGTGTACATGTGTACACATGAGCATACATGTGATGGGTGTGTCCGTGAGAAGCATGTGTATGCCGTGAAGGGTGTGCATGCATAAAGGATGGAACTTGTTTCTTTCGAAGCAAAGTTTCCAACCGTGTATGGTTCATGGCACATTGGCTCAAAGTGGAGCCCAAACAATCTACACTCTTCTTTAATAAACAAATATCATCATTAATCCTAGAAGAGGAGGTACATGCATTAGGTAGACTAGATGATGAGGCTACACTAGCATGGCAAACATGTGTATCAATTTTATTTTTCAAAGAATTATTTTTATTTAAACAAATTTCTAATTCTTTTGAAATAAACTCAATTTCTCTTTTTAAAGAATCATTGTCTTTTAAAACAAAATCTACTTTAGAAGACAAAACATCATTATTTTCAAAACCTCATTGCAATCATTTTTAGATTTTAAAAGGTTATTTTCTTTAAGTGCAAGACTTAGTTGAGATCTAAGTGAGTCACATTCACTAGAAACCTCATCCTTCTCTTGCAACACATAATCAAGTCTAGAATGCAAATTCTTATTTTCTTTTTCAATTTCTAGACTTTTCTTTTTCAAAATCTTATATTTTTCTATTAATTTTTCACAAACTATTGAAAGTTCTTCATTTAAAGCATGGGGATCAACAATATCATCATGTGAAGAACTAGAACAATCATCATTGCTATCTAAGTGGGGTTCCGATTGTACCTCAAGGGAGTCATTCCCTTGGACCATGAAGCATTGTGACTCGGAGTCTCCACTAGATTCCTCTTCCTTTTGGATTTGCACTTGAAGCTCGGAGGTGTTGGTTGTGGTTGTCAACTTGTTCCATACTATAAAAGCGGAATCAATATTAGAAACATGTAAAAGATAATCTTTTGAAAGTGTGCTTCTAATAGCCTCAAGGGCTTGTGCATTGGCCCCTATATGATCACCATTACCAAGATAGCATTTCTTGGTAGTGGCAAGATAAGCATGTATGCCTAGGGTTTTCAAGTACATGGACATCCTAAGCTTCCATACAACAATGTTGGAAGGGTCATAGCTAGGTGGGGTCATGAAGTCCATGGGTACAAACTATATGTGTGCAATCAAACAAATGCAAACAAGATTAGCAAGCAAATGGATCTCACTCCTAGGATGTTAAGCCTAATATCAGGAGCACTAGCTCTGATACCAATTGAAATACACCTAGAGGGGGGGTGAATAGGTGTAATTGCTAATCTAATGCTCTTTTTTTTTAAACTTGATGAGATGAGTGATGCAACGATCCCTCAAAAACACAACTAAGTGTCGTATACCCCGTGAAGGGTTCTGAACACTTGCCTCCCAATTCCCCTTAAAATGGGTTAGAGGTGCGCAATGCAATCGTGTTGTATTGAGGATATGATCGAACAATTAAAGAATGAATTGCTATGATGAAACACACACACAAGCAATCCAAGCAATCAAGGATATAGCAATACAATGCACACAATTAAGCCAAGCAAGTATAGATGAATTGCAATAGAAATATATGCAAGGCAATATGAGACAATGCTCAAGACACAAGCAAGTATATATGATGATATGAATGGATGATGCTTGCACAAATGTAAAAAGAGTAGAGTTGAGAGAAATTGGATCAAACGCAAACACAAGGATATGATTCGAGGTTCGAGCCCCTAGCTCTACATCCCCGCCTACACCACCGTGTAGGATTTTCCAATCCACTATAGGAGTACCAAACTCCTCTCTCAACCTTACAAGCCACCGAGGCTATACAACACACAATCCACCTCTACCGAAGAGGGATACGGCCCGTAGCCAAATACAACAACCACCTCTACCTAAGAGGCTCACAAAACAATCACAATACCACTCCGATCACCTCTACCGAAGAGGGATTCACAAAAGCAAGGAGGGTTTACAACAAGTGGTTCCACAACCACAAACTTCTCTTTTCTTTCTTTTTCTCTTTTCTTTTTCCACACAAAACAAAGATCCTAATAACTTAGGATAGAAGATATAGCTCAAGTGGAAACTAGGTGTTTTGGAAAACAAGCAACAAAGAAAAACACTTGGGAAATTTCTTGTAAAAGATAGAGAATGAATGCCAATACAAAAATCCCAAATTCCAATTTCTTTGATTTTTCCAAAACCCAAATCAATAAAGATGAGAAGTTAAAAGCACTAAAACTCTTTTTAAAACTCTTTTAAACTCTGCTGAAAACCAGAAATTTTTCTCTTAAAAACCTTGGCCAAAATCCCCAAAGAGATGGAGTTTATATAGGCCAAACAGAAAACTAGCCGTTAGGCTGATGTGGCAATTTTGACAGCCACCGGTCGACCGGCCCGGTCGACCGCCAACGGTCGAAAATATGACCGTTGGGGCTTCGGTCGACTGCCAGTCGACCGACCAACAAGGAGGAAACACAGTTTCCTTCTATCGGTCGACCGACCCAGTCGACCGAAAAGATACAGAGAGCAGACTCTCTATATCGGTCGACTGGGTCCGTGACCCGGTCGACCGACGGACATGCACAGCCTGTGCATATCCGGACACAGCAGCCGGTCGACTGTCCCGGTCGACCGGTCTGCCTGAAATACAGTTTTTCTGGGCAGATTTTTGAGATAGAAAATTTGTAAAAAAAATCTTTTAACACTTCTAAAAAATCCACAAAAATATGTTTTATCATTTTACTTGAAAACTAAACTTGTGATAAAAATTTCAAGACATATATCAATCATATCAATTCATTTTTGTGTCTTGCCAATTTTATCATAAGTAAAACTTGTATTTTTATCAAACTAGATTTTTCCAAAACATGAATAGGAATGTCAAAATAAGTTTGTCTATAAGTTAAGCATGTATGTATAACTAGAAGACATCTACTATACATATAAATCATGAAAACTTGTTTTGATCCAACTATTCATAAAATCACACATTAAAACATAAAACGTGTGTGTTTGTGCACTTGAGCATATCAACTAAACTAAGCTTTACAAATGGATCTAAAACACTATCTAAACTAGGATACCTAAGTCTTGCTTGTAGATCTTCTATCTTCAAGTAGACTAGCTCCCAAACCGTGATCTTCCAAGTGCAAAGGTATAATCTTGAAGCTTTGACACCGGAATCACCATGATAAGCTTCCAAACACCTTGTTGAAGCTATCTCCCAAACTAATATCTTGCTAATGATCTGAAACTTAGAAACACAAGAATATTAGTAAACATAACTACATGAGTTGATCATCATCAAAACTAGAGTGGAAGGCCTTTGGGCCAACATAAAAGGCACGCCGATGTGATATCATCATTTTCTTGTGTGTCTTTCAGGCTTCCATGCCATGCATGATTGCTTCTTTAGGAGATGAGATGTGGATATAGATGGATGACTGCATTTTCCTGAATTTGAATTTTTGTATCTTTTTTCCAAAGTGTGATCACAGAAATAAAAAAGTACTTAATGTATCACATTCGTTAAATGTAATATAATGAAATATAATGAAATAATTTTTGGAATGGAAATTGATTGTGTTGGATCTTGGCTTGTTTGTTTTTTTATAAACCCATAACACTTCAGGGGCTTGACTTTCTGGTGGCATTTTTGTGAGGATTGCGATCCCACAAAAATAAGTTTAGCAGATTCATTTTTTAAAATATTGCGATCGTGATCGCAGTATTTATATAAATAAGAGCTATGTGAGTTCATTCATGATTTCGAACCGAATCACACTTCTGGTGGAGAATGCTAGGTTTCATATTTGTGTACTCATTGCGATTAAAGTGTAATGACTGTGATGTTGGTCGCGTTCCTCATAAAACAAGTATATAAGAAAATTTTTGAGGATTGCGACCATAATAAAATTCTAGTAAATTGATGTTTTGTCAAGAATGCAACTTTGGTCACATTCCTCATAAAAAAGTTAATAAGAAAACTTTGAGGATCGGAAATTGACGTTTTGTAAGGATTGCGATCAAGATCGCAGTTCATTAATATTTTTATTTATGTTATCATTTACTTAAACCTGCGACTAAGGTCACAGTTTATGTATGAATTAATGTTTGAGGATTTCAGAAACAATAACAATGTCGCATTACTGTGTTAAGACTATGACATTGTTATATTTTGATGACTGCTACCACGGCCGCACTATAAAGTGAAGATTTGTTTTTTTTGGCGGTATTTTTTTAGCAATTGCGACCAAAGGGTCGCAGTCTGTAAATAAATCAAATTTTGCTTTGTAAATATAGGGTTTTAATTTTTCATAAAATTACTTTTTTGGCTACTAATTTCTTTCGCGGCATGGTGATGTTGCGCTCATCGTCCCATCAGCTTTTATTATTATAAGTATACCACACTTGTAGGTGGAAAATCAACCGATCATTACGAGGGTAAGAGAAAGAAGGAGGGGTCGCGTCGCTCTTTCTCTCGCGGATAAAGACAGACGAACGAACGAATAAAATTTCTCTATGAGTCACAAGAGAAAAGCTCTCTCCGATCAGTTTTGATTATTATTATTATTCTTTCTTTTTTCTTTTCTCCTTTTTTCTTTTTTGTATATGAAGATTCGTTGTCTGGCTTTGAATCCAAGACATCTGTGGTAGAGATTTTTTGTCACGAGCTATTGGACGGTCGATCCACACCACAAGCGAGAGAATAAATAAAGTGCGATTTGCGACAAGCGAGTGTGAGAAAATAATGTGCAGTACAGACAGAGAGAAAACAAAAGTAATTTTATACGGAAACTCAAATCGAGAAAAACCACGGGGAGGAAAAGAGAAAATCTAATATAATCTGTGAAATACAAGAGTTATAGGGTTCTTTGTGCTAGGCTCAGTGTTGGGCTTCGTGGGTCAAGGCCAAAAGATCTAGATGATAAGTCCTCATCTCCTTGGATGAGAATGTCTTTACTAGCCTTCGTTTGATCTATGTGCATGGGGGCAGAGATACGAGCGCGATCTTCGTAACCGAACGAACTACACGTATTGATTCGTTATAACAACTATGATTACTGACATTTAATTATTGAGATTGCATGCAGAGAAATTTTCCTCGGTCCATAAATGCCCATACTTGGGGGGGGGGGGCAGGGGATTGACACGTTATGCACGCGAGGGAGAATTGAACTGCGTAACTGTAGGCGTAGATCAGGAGTGATCTGTTACTGTTGTTGTAGACGGAAGCAGAGATCAAGGGTGATACATTGTCATTGTCGTCTGATGGCGAAGACCAAAGATGGTCTATTGTTGTCGGTCTTGTGCGGAGTGGATATATTCGAATGGGAGGTCCGGGATGAATCAGAGCATCGGAGCTATTAGGATGAAAGTGTCCTCGGGCGAAAAGTAGCTTCTGGAGTGTCTCCGGAGTGGTGGAGGCTTTTGAGTGTTTGGACATGTGGCATCATCCTACGAGGGTCAGATTTTGACCATTACAGATGCTCCCCCGCTCTTCCTCTTGTCGGAGCCTAATGGAGAGAAGCAAGAAAGTGGAGTCGGTGAAAGCTTCTCCAATGCCTTTGGATTGACTTGACGTGTATGAGAAGAGGAGGATCAGACCAGTCATGTGGATCTCCAGGATTGATGTGGTGATCGTGCTGCTAAATGACAACTGGCGTCTCTTCAGACGGCGCCAAGATGGTTGAGATCGAAGGGAAGCAACGGTTGGTAATGTGCCTCTCTGGTTAACCAAAATTCTCGGGATCTGAACCATCCATTTAGGAATTGAGAATTTGAATAGAGACGGTTTGGCTTCGACTCCATCTATAAATAGGTAGAATCCTTCGTGTAGAAGTAGCCTCGGTCATCTCTTCTGAAAAATCTATTTTTGAGTTCTTCTCCTATTGTCTTGTTAAGTCGCCATGTGCCTTTTTCTCCTCTTTGTTAGATGGAGAAAGGAAAGGTGGAGAAGATGGTAGCCGAGTTCCCACTTTTTGGGAGTCCGTTTGGCGCAAGACATCAGTCTTTGTGATAAGCTTGTCAAAAAGCATCAGTCTTCGTGACAAGGCTCCGCCACCAGGGGCGATTGATTGGTGGCCCGCTTCAATTTGAGCCAATGATCTAGTTCTGAGTCGCCCGATTTTTAGGGGGTAAGGATCATTCTAAAAAATCTGACCCTCCCTCAATATAGGACGTATTAGAAAGGAAGAGGTGGAGCATGTTGATCGAGTGTGCAAGGGAATCGCCTTTCATCCCGGAGCCCGATCCACTTCCTCAAAACACCACAGTGGAGAAAGATATTTTCTACTTCTACTGCGTTCTGCTGGAGTCCATCTAGTCGGGTCTTGTTGCCTCTCTCCTGGAGGGCTTCTTAGGGATCGCTGCAGCGGGTGGTGTTCGTCTGGCTTTCTTAGGGGAATGGAAAGCTGCTGATGATATGGCTACCTGGCTACCTGTTGCTGTTGACACTCCGAGAAGACAAAATTCCCAAGCAGCACTTCAACCGGTCCGAACGATGTCTAACTTATCGACACTTTCAAAAGATAAGTCGCAGACAGGCTGAAGACCTGTCCATCCTTAATGGACAAGATGGTGATTTGGACTCCACTGATCCTGTCCCGCCCTACTTCTCAAAATACACTGAAGTGGAGACGCGATGCGAGTCGGCGACGCATATACGCAAGGAGAATACCTCACGCATACGCGCTAAGCCTTAAGTAATTCGGAACAAGCTATATGAATCTACTAAAATAAATCATGATCACTGCAATACTACATATAGATGTCCACACATGATAATACATGAAATAAGAAATGGAACAGAAGCTAAGTCTGTATACAGGAATCAAAAAATAATCGCAGGAATAAAGGAAGGCAAGAGGGATAAGAATATCAGAATCAGGTAGAGATAAACTCCAGGTCCTTGCAAAGAGTACGATCTTCACGAACACCTGGTCAATGAAATAAACATCCAATATCTGGATTACAAATCCAGGATCGTCAGAAAGCGACCCAATGAGTGTATAAGAAAAGGGGAAGGTGCTCGTGCATATAATCAGTGTGTACATATATCATAACATGATAAAATTGAAACTGAAAGATAACTAAATCATAGCATGAACAAGACTATGAACGAAAATATAACTCATATCATGATAAAAGAAAACAACTGATGACAAAGAGATGTGAATCCTAACATATATCTCTAGCCTGGTTGATTGTTATTAACCTAACTAATGTAGTACTTAGCTGTGTCTCATACCACAACCGTTTTCCCACATATCAAACAAGATTATCATTATTGTAACTGCCTGCCAATGTAGTGTATGTATTTTGGAAGGGTATCGTGCATGACCAGCACCACAGTCTAACACCCCTGGCGCTGAACCAGGACAAGCGCAAGGCTCTAATAACTGAAGACCACAACCCCACACGAAAAGGCAATTAGTGTGGCGCCGTAATCCGGACATAGCTCTGATAACTGACAACTGAATAGGTAGCCAGTACTACCTTGGTTCCCCATGGTGGTGTTGGCCAAAGGCCCATCACTCTAGTTTTGATGATGATTAACTCATGTAGTTATAATACTAATGATCTTGTGTTAATTATTTTCAGATTTGTAATCATGATCTTAGTAGGTGTTTAGCTTCAACAAAGGATTTAAAAGTCAAGTTTTGGAGCTAGCACATGGTGATTCAAGAGCTTGTGCATCAAGACCACATCAAGTACTCAAGAGGAGTCTACCTCATTGGATCAAAGTTTTTGGACCAAGTCAAAGAAGGAGAAGAAGATTTTTAAGTGAAGACCTTCAAGAGAAGACTTGTGTCTAGGTTTGTTTTTAGTAAGATTTTGTTGTTAGATAAAATGAAAAAGATAGATTAGTTGGTGGATTGCTCAAGTATCATATACACTCACACACAAGATTTAGATGTGTTTCATAAAAGAGATTTCATTTTGGAAAATACCGTTTTGATTTTTGAGCTTCAAAGTATACATGTTTTTATCAAAACTTTATTTAGAGCTAAATGACAAAAACATAGATATTTCATCATATATGTGTAGTGGATCATATCCATACACTAAGCTTTAAAAGTATTTAGAATATCATGTTTTTATATTTGGAGAAGTTTTGAAAAAATCGGTTTTCTATTTGGAAAAATTATTTTGGAAAAATACAGATTTTTGCCTTAAGCAAAACTTTCATATTACAAAAATAGTTCAAAATATTTGTAACATGTTTGATTTTTACTCAAACATGTTTGTATATCAAAGTATAATATTGAACTTGTTTTTGTAGATTTTTAGAGAATTTATGGGATTTTATTGAAGGTAAAATGACAAGTTTTTAATCCCTATAATGTGCAGGACCAGCCTTCTGCCGGTCGACCAGGCGTTCGATCGATCCAGAAGTCGGTCGACCACTCGGTCGACCGATGTGCACAGCTTGGGCTAGTCGACCGCATGGTCGATCGCCAGAGAGCCTCTGCTCTCTGGAAATGGCCCGGTCGACCGGGCGGTCGACCGCTAGGTCATTGCCCAGTTTCTGGTCGACTGGCCAGTCGACCGATCTGCCCAACGGTCAGAAAATATCGATCGTTGGCGGTCGACCGGGCGGTCGACCGTCAGCAGACAGATTTGCTGACTTAGCCTCCAACGGCCATATTTTGGAGCCTATTTATATAGGGCTCTCTTGGACTGTTTTCTATAAGATTTGAAATGGATTTTCAAGCTAGATTTTCATACATCTTTTAATGTTTATCTTCACTTGTTTAAGAGACAATATTTCCATATCAAAAGGAGAGTTTTCAAGAGTGTTTTGTAAAAGTGATTTCTTTGAGTTTTTTCACCATCAAATCAATCTAAGTTTTTCTCACACACACTTGAGCTTTCTATTGCTATATCAATCCTATAGGGATCTTTGTTGCGAGCGGATTTTAGGTGATCTAAGTGTTGTGATCACCAAAGTATTCATTTTTGTATTTGAGGAGGCGAACTTGCGGGTTCGCGGTGTTTCGAGTTCTAATGAGAGCTCAGTGTAGAGGTGCGACCTCGGCAAGCTTGCGTGCTTGCGTGTGTAGTTCTTGCGGGAACAAGAGAGGGACTAGAGAGTCCAAAGGAGTTCTATTGTGAACTCGCTTGTAGGTGTTGCGGCACCGAGTGATCCAGTGGGATCGGTGTAAATCCTTCATAGTGTTGAAGGCGGGGACGTGGAGCAAGGGTGCTCGAACCTCGAAACAAATCTCCCGTGTTTACGATTGCTCTCTCTGTCTCTCACTTGTGTTTATATCTTGCATGCTTATATTGCCTTTATCTTTACTTGCTTGATATATTTGTGCTTATATTGTTATATGTTTGGGGATTATTTGCTCACACTTGTATTCAACCAAGAGAGTCATAGCGGCACCTCAACTCTTATCTAGAGTAATCTTGAGGAGATAGTCCAGAGCCCTTCACGGGGAATCCGGCTACACTCTTAGGTTATACTTGGTGTGTTGTGCATAATAGTTTTTAGTTTGCATAAATAGTTTTTAATTCCGTATTAATTCACCATTAGATTAGCTAGTCACCTATTCACCCCCCTCTAGGTGATTTCAGGTGGAACCCACAACTCGGTATACCATAATAGGTCCTCCCAAAATACACGACATGTATTATCAGGCAATTACCCCTTCCCCTGAGTTATGGTATCTTTTATTAACAAACAACGATATAAGTTATTATTAAGAGTAACCGATAACTTCGACCACTGTTAGTGTCAATACTAGCTGATATTGACAACTAACAACTGATATCTGACAACTGAGAACTGACAACTAATAACTGACATCTGTCATAATATACTGGAGATATAGAGTTACTAACCATAAGTGGGACAATTATAAGATCGAGTCCAGTCTCAGGTATACTACAACTAATCCAAGGTCAAAAGTGGCAAACATCAACATATGAAATAACGCAGATAAACACTCAGATCAACTACATAATTAAAGTAAATGCTCACTGATGCCTCACGAAGAGATATAGGTAATCAAACTGGTAAAATATAACAGAATGTCACATAAAATGATACAAGTAACATATGGACGCCTACTGACAATGGTAAATAAGAAAAATACATAAGAACATACACTTACATGAAATGACACGGGTTTGGAACCGAATCGCCATTTGGTCTTCACTGCACGAACCGGTATGGATCTCTGGATCATCCCATAGATCGGTCTTTGATTCTCCAGTGCATCGGGTCCTCTGCGAACACAGATCCAAGTCTCCTGCAACTGGTTCGGATCTCACCAACGGGTCCGTATTGCTGTGCCACGCAACCATACATGCACAAATACGCAAACACAAACATATACACATGATTATTCACAAGCATATATGTATGCGCACATACACTAACATGTACACAGAACCCACACATACTCATATACATACACGCATACATTCACATTCACACACATCTTAAACTACATACATGCAATTTAACACACACATACACGCACATAGCATGCAAGCATATTAATATACACACACCCACATGTAAATAATTATAACACACATAATTATAAATCATAATTAAAACACACATATATAATTCTACACACACACTAATTACATACTACACATGCTAATCTAATACATACATAATATATATATATATATAGAAAGAGAGAGGGAAGATATAAAGAGAGAGTTACCCATGGGAGGAGTTGCATACGACCGAGATTGGAGTGGTGCATGCTCCAAGGGATGTTGAGCTCGCGGGAGATCGGGCGAAAGTCGAGGAGGCATGGTGCTCGACTCTAGGATGCCGTGGATGGAGATCGGTGGTGACGCAGCTCATCAGAGAGGTGATTGAGGGGTGCTGCGGCCTAGACTGTTGGGGCTGCTAGAGATGCGCAAGGATGGAGGGAAGCTCGACTGAGGAAGATAGGGGCTCGGCTCCGGCCATAGGCTGCCAGGAAGAAGGTTTGGGTGCTTCGAGAGGACTCTGGGCTTCACCGCGAGGAGGAGGAGGCGCGCATGGTGAGAGGGGAGACTGAAGTGGTAGAGGCGCCCATGGGTGATGCTCGAAGGTTGATCACGGCACAGATGTGGGTGGCTGGCTTACTCTCTGGCAGAGGGGAAGAAGGAGTATGCCGGGGGGTTGCCATGGCAGAGCATGGGTTGCCGGTATGCTCGGCGAGGTTGTTGGTCTGTGCAAGGAGGTGCGCAAAGGAGGGGATCTTTGGTGGAGGAGAGAAGATACACCCGCTGTAAGGGGGTTGCGGCGAGTGGCTCGGTTGGGAGTGGCTTGGTTGGGAGAAGACGACCAGGAAGCCCAGGGGCTGGGCGTGGAGTGGTTGCTACGGCAAGGCAAAGGTTGGGAGTTGGAGAAGATTCACAGGTTTGTGGGGACTTGGGTGACGACATCATGTAGAAGGAGATGGGGATTAGTTTAGGGTCGGGGTTAGGGGATTAGATGAAGATTATATATAAGGTTAGTGGTATTGGGTATTGGGTATAGGTTGGATATGGGTATGGATATGGGTGAAGCTTAATGAGTTTGGTTTTGGGTAGTGGGCTATAAAAGTAATGGGTATAGACTATTTGGGTTATAGGATTGTGATAAATGGGTAATGGGTAATGAGATAGGAAACATAGAAATAGAAAATTACTACACATAAATAATAATAGTACTATTATTAGTAACAATAATTAACCATAACATTAATAATAATAATAATAAATTCTAATAACAACAATAACAATAATAGTAGTAGTAACTAATAATAAAAAAAACAAGAATCATAATTAGTAATATTAATAGCAATTAGTAACACTAATAATAAAAATGATAATAATCATAATAATTAACCCTATAATAATAATAAATAATAATAATAGTAATAATAATAATAGTAATGAGAATTAACAACTATCACTACCACTAATATTAATGCTACTATTAAAATAAATAAATAAAATAATAGTAACACTATTAATAATTAATAAACACTAACATATAATAATAATAACACTAATAGTAATAATTAATTAAAAATATTGATAAGAAGTAATGATAATTATATATAGAGCCAAAATACCATTTACCATCTTAAAAATAATCTGTATATTTAATAATAATAATTACTAAAAATCAAGTTAACAAATAATAAAATAACCAGTAAAACAAAATAAATACTTAGAAAAATAAAAATACAGTATTACTAACTAGGAATGTAATATTCTACCACCTTATAAAAATTTCGTCCCCGAAATTTTAATAAAGCAGGGAATGCTAAAAGAAATCAGAATCAAGGAAAGAAAATGCTAAGCTTCAAGTCACTTCTCAGCACATCATAAATCCTCAACGCTTCCGCTGCGCTACTTTGACTTCTGTTATTGGTTTCAGCATGGAGTAACCAGTTTCAAGAGACATAATCAGAAATGTAGAATCGGGTTAGAGAATGAAAATCAAAATGGAGTTTCATATCACTTTAAAAGGAGAGTTGAAAACAGGGATATTGAAAGATCAAAGAGATGGATTTTCAAAGAGAGGATGATCAATTCACAAGTGGACTGAATATCATAATATGGATAGTACATGTATATAGTAGTGTAACTATAGCTCGTTTCAAGTTACTAGTAAGAACTAGGCCTTCTTGAGAATATCAAAAGATAAAAAGTCATCATTGCTAGCCGAAAACCTAGGCTCTGATACTAAGAAAATCCTATCACGCCCCGCTTTCTAAAATACGCTGAAGCAGAGACGCGACGCGACGCATATACTCAAGGAGAATACCTCACGTATACGCGCTAAGCCTTAAGTAACCCAAAACAAGCTATATGAATCTACTAAATCATGATCATTGCAATACTCCATATAGATGTCCACACATGATAATACATGAAATAAGAAATGGAATAGAATCTAAGTCTGATATACAATCAATGATTAATCACAGAAATAAAGGAAGGTAAGAGGGATAAGAATACCAGAATCAGGCAGAGAGAAACTCTGGGTCCTTGCAAAGCGTACGATCTTCACGAACACCTAGTCAATGGAATTAATATCCAATATCTAGATGTGCAAATTCAGGGTTGTCAGAAAGTGACCCAATGAATGTATAAGAAAAAAGGAAGGTGCTCATGCAGATAATCAGTGTGTACATATATTACAACATGATTAAACTGTAACTCAAAGATAACTGAATCATAGCATGAACAAGACTTTGAACGAAAATATAACTCATATCATGATAAAAGGAAACAATTGATAACAAAGTGGTGAAGCCTAACATATGTCTCTAGTCTGGTTGGTTGTTATTAACCTTGTAGAATCACCTAGAGGGGGGGTGAATAGGTGATGGCTAATCTAATGGTCACTCAATGCCAAATAATGCGGAATTAAATACTATTATGACCTAAACAAACTATTTAAACTAAACACCACGTATAACACAAGAGTGTAGCTGAATTTCCCGTGAAGGGCTCTGACTAACTCCTCTAAATTCCCCTAGATAAGGGTTGAGGTGCCGCATTGGCTCTCTTGGTTAAATACAAGTGTTAGCAAACAATCCCCAAGCATATAACAATTAAACACACAATATATCAACCATGTAAAGATAAGACAAGTAATAGCATGCAAGATATAAACAAGAGACAAAGAGAGAGAGAGAGAGAGAGAGAGAGTGAGCAATCGCAAACACAAGGGATTTGTTTCGAGGTTCGAGCACCCTTGCTCTACATCCCCGCCTTCGACACACGAAGGATTTCCACTATGCTTGATCCCAATGGATCACTTCTCGGTGCCGCAACACCTACAATCCCTCGGACTCTCTAGTCCCGTACACACCGCAAGCTCTCTAGCTCGCCGAGGCCGCACCTCAAACAAAGAGTTCACACACGAACTCGAAACAACCGCGAACGCACTCGTCCGCCTCCTCAAGAAACAAGAAAAGATCTCTTGGTGATCTAAACACTTTGATCACCAATAAAACTCTCACAACAAAACCCTATTGGTAGATATAGCAATGGATGGCTCAAAGTGTTGTGTGAGAAAACAAGGATTGAATTTGTGGAAGAAAACTCAAGAAATCTCTTTTAAACACTCTTGATAAAAACTCCCCTTTTGATTGGAAGAATTAGCTCTCAATTTAGTGGAGAAAACTCTTTTAATGAAGTGGGAAAAACTGGCTCAAAGTCCACAAGAAAATATTAATCAAAACAGCCCCCAAATGCCCCATTTTATAGAGCTAGGAAAACTAGCCGTTGGGGTCTGACAGAGCTGTCGGTCGACCGCCCGGTCGACCGGCAACGGTAAGAAATTCGACCGTTGGGGCTGCGGTCGACCGGTCGGTCGACCGAGGCCAGGATACAGAGAGCAAGTCTCTCTGTCCGGTCGACCGGTCGGTCGACCGGGGCCTTTCCAGAGAGCAGAGCTCTCTGGACGGTCGACCGGCCCTCCTGCCAGAACTGGGCGTGCATGTCTGTGCACGTCGGTCGACCGGCTGAAGCCAGGCAGCACAGTCAAGGGGATTTAAAACTTGGTCTTTTTGAATGAAATAAAATCCCATAAAATCACAGAAAATCTACAAAAATAGTTTTACCAATATACTTTGATAAACAAACATGCTTGCACAAAATCAAGGCATGTTACAAATGATTTGGACTATTTTTGTAATATGGAAAAATTGGCTCAAATGAAAAACAGTATTCTCCAAAACTTGATTTTTCCAAACTTCTCCAAATACAAAAACAAGATATTTAAACTCATTTGAAGCATAGAGTGTATGGATATGATCCACTACACAAACATGGTGAAATATCTATGTCTTTGACATTAAGCTCTAAATATGGTTTTGATTAAAACATATAAACTAGAATACCAAAAACCAAACATGTATTTTCTAAATAGAAAATCTTTTGTAAAAAACAAAACTATCAAGAGTGTGTGTGTATATGTACTTGAGCAATCCACCAACTATTCTATCCTTTACATTTTTCTAAAAATAAAATCTTACTAAAACAAACCTAGACACAAGTCTTCATCTTCTTGAAGTCTTCACTCGAAACCTTCTTGACTTGGTCCAAACACCGTGCAAGCTCCAAAACTTGACTTCAAATCCTTTGTTGAAGCTATGCACCTACTAAGATCTTGATCATAAATCTGTCACTAATTAAACACAAGATCATTAGTACTATAACTACATGAGTTGATCATCATCAAAACTAGAGTGATGGGCCATTGGGCCAACAATCTCCCCTTTTTGATGATGACAAATCTCATGAAGTTATATATGCATGGATTAAAGTAAAGCTTCAAAGAAACTCCCCATTAACTCATGCATAACAAATAAATAATAAATATGCAATGTATGCTCATAAACATGTATGCAAATCTAGGAGATAAATATGCCAATCAAGCATAAAATAAATCAAATTCTTTTTCTCCTATTTGCAAAACAAAACATATATGCATAAACACAAATACTACTCCCCCTTTAGCAAGGAAAACAAATACTTCTCCCCCTTAAGCAAGAAAAACATGCATATATCTCAAATACTTCTCCCCCTTTTTGTCAATCATCAACAAAGGGGTTAAAGTAAAAACAAAATCAACAAATAAATTTTCTTTCAAATAAATCTTTCTCCCCCTTTTTGTCCGAAACAAAGAACCAATGAAGGGGTAAACTCAAATCAATAAATAGTTATATGCGATATACATTCATGAAGAGGAAGACGCTAAGTTAACTTCCCTACACATATGCATTACATGAAGAAGGGATGACAAGCCCCAATTCACATAACACATATTATGTAATGCATAAGAGGAGATGTGAAGCTCCCCCTACACACGTGTACCACATAAAGAAGAGTTGTAAAGCTCCTCAATATACAATACACTCAACATGAATCTATATGTAGAAGAGATGTTAAGCTCTCCTTGCATATAGGCAATACAACTCAAAAATATTTTGATTTTTCTTATAAAATAAAATTTTGAATTTTCTCAATAAAACAAATCTTGAGAATTTTTCTTAAAATTTTTATTTTCTTATCATAAACAACTTTGTGCTTTAAACATGTAAAAATCAATGTTAACTCAAGCACAAATAACTCATATATATGTATGAAAAATGAGTATACCAATTGAAATTGATACATACATATATAAGAAAACAAAATATGAGTATATACAAAAATAGAGTCAAATTGATACCAATTGAGATGATTCAATGATACCAATTGAAACAATAATAGGATCATGTGTATAACTCATAAAACATTGAAGAATAAATAACTAGTTAAATTAATTTTTGAAAAACTAGTTAAAGATCCTTTAAAAAACATGAAACCAAATCATATGTATTTCATGAATCATACCAAATACACAAGAGTTGACACTCAAAAACGATAAGGCTCATAAAAGTGTTCATGAATCAAAGTCATGACAAAACAAATGAAGTATGAGTGTTCAATAATCATGTAAATAGCATTTTCATGAAAATATTCATTTAGGCTCAAAAAGAACATGAATCTTTTATTTTTATCAAACAAAACATAAAAATTCATTTTTCATTAAAAACAAAAACAAACTTCTAGGTATATGTATGATTTATCTAAATCTAACAATATGCATACATATCCCAAACATAAAAGAGTCTATTAAAGGTATTTGCATGAAGGCAAGAGACTCACGGGTATACATGTATATTTATTAGATTTGAATAAAAATTACATATACATGAAGTAAAACATGAAAATTGGCAAAACAAGTATAAATGAAAGAATCATCAAAACTAGCCTATACATGTGCATAAAGTGAGTACAAATTGTTGGCCCGAAGGCCCATCACTCTAGTTTTGATGATGATCAACTCATGTAGTTATGTTTACTAATGATCTTGTCAGATTTATGATCAAGATCTTAGTAGGTGTGGAGCTTCAACAAAGGATTTAAAGTCAAGTTTTGGAGCTAGCACCGGTTGATTCACGAGCCTATGCATCAAGACCACATCAAGAGTTGAGCTCGTTGGATCGTGTTTGGACCAAGTCTAGATGATGAGAAGACTTCAAGGGAAGACTTCAAGATCAAGACTTGTGTCTAGGTATAAGATTTTATTTTTTAGATAAAATGTAAAGGATAGAATAGTTGGTGGATTGCTCAAAAACATATCACACACACACACTTGATTTAAATGTCTTTTCATAAAAGAATTTTCAGTTTAGAAAAGACTTTCATTTTGGAAAAATACTTTTTGGTTTTTAGAGTTTCTTATATGCATGTCTTTTATCCAAAACCATATTTAGAGCTTAATGCCAAAAACATAGATATTTCATCTTAATTGTGTAGTGGATCATATCCATACACACTATGCCTTAATGAATTCAAAATATCTTGTTTTTGTATCATGAAGAAGTTTGGAAAACAAGTTTTAGAAAAATACTAGTTTTCATTTGAGCCATATTTTCTAAGTTACAAAAATAGTTCAAAACATTTGTAACATGCCTTGATTTTGTGCAAGCATGTTTGTTTATCAAAGTATAACATCAAAACTATTTTTGTAGATTTTCTGTGTATTTTATGAGATTTTTATGTGAGCCAAAAGATCAAGTTTTAATCCCAGATTTTCTGTTCCAGGCTTCAGCCAAGTCGACTAGTCGACCTACCAAGTCGACTAGGACTGAAGTCAGTCGACCGGCTCGGTCGACCGACGTGCACAAACGTGCACGCCTTGACCTGGCAGATGGCCGGTCGACCGACCCAGTCGACCGGAACTGAGAGCAGTGCTCTCTGTTTATTTCGGTCGGCCGGGCGGTCGACCGGAGGCTCCAACGGTCGGATTTTTGACCGTTGGCGGTCGACCGGCCGGTCGACCGTTAGGCCTGACAGACCTCCAACGGCTAGTTTTTCTAGCCCTATAAATTTGGGGGTTTGGGCATTGTTTTTCACCAAGATTTTAGGAGAGCTTTGGGCCAGTTTTTCTTATCCTTTTAAAAGAGTTTTCTCCACATATTTGTGAGCAAATATTTCCTATCTAAAGGGAAGATTTTATCAAGAGTGTTTAAAGTGATTCTTTGAGTTTTCCTCCACCTTTCTCATCCTTATTTTTCTCACACTACACTTGAGCATCCATTGATTATTCATTCTATAGGAGTGTTGTAGTGAGAGTGCTTTTAGGTGATCAAAGTGTTGTGATCACCAAAGATCTTTTCTTTGTACTTTGAGGAGGCGGGCAAGTGTGCTCGCGGTGGTTTAGAGTTCAGTTGTGAACTCTTGGTTTGAGGTGCGGCCTCGGCAAGCTTGTGGGGCTTGCGTGTGTACGGGACTAGGGAGTCCGAGGGATTGTAGGTGTTGCGGCACCAAGGAGAGATCCATTGGGATCGAGCATAGTGGAAATCCTTCGTGTGTCGAAGGCGGGGATGTAGAGCAAGTGTGCTCGAACCTCGAAACAAATCCCTTGTGTTTGCGATTGCTCACTCTCTCTCTATCTCCTTGTCTATATCTTGCATTCAATTATAGTGTTTATATTTATATGCTTGATATACTTGTGTGCTTAAATCGTTATACTTGCTTGGGTTATTTTGCTAATACTTGTATTTAACCAAGAGAGCCAACGCGGCACCTCAACCCTTATCTAGGGGAATCTAGAGGAGTTTGTCCAGAGCCCTTCACGGGGAATTCGGCAACACTCTTGTGTTATACGTGGTGTTTAGTGTAAGAGTTTTAGTTTAGGTCTTAATAATTTTACTTCCGCATTTTTTGGCATTAAGTGACCATTAGATTAGCCATCACCTATTCACCCCCCTCTAGGTGAACTTACACAAATGAATATGAAGTGCAAACAAATATAAATCAATTTGTTGCTCACTATTTGTACATGTATAAATCCAAGTTTTAATAAAAACTACATTTAAACTAGTATTTACCACATGAAGCACAAAGATAATGAAAACATGAACATGCTCAAAATATTATATTAAAGGAAAGCATGTAAACTAATCTAGGAGTTTAGAAATAGTTACCAGACCAAAGAACTATTCCAAATCTCTAAACATGGTGGTTATCCCACCAAAACTCCTTGATAGCGGTGCATCAAATATGTGTCCATCGAGTCCATGTGCAACCACCACCAAGGCACCAAATCTCTCACGTTTTGTGAGAGCCCTCACCTACATCAAATACAAAAGGTGGGGACTTTGGTACCCATTTTCTTTTGGGTCCTTGGGGGTTAGCTTTGTAAGGAACCCAAACATTTTTATTATTAGCAAAATTTAAATGATGCATCTTATCAAAACAAAACTTTGCTAAATGGCCTTTGCGGCCACAATGTGTACACTTGTACACCTTAGAATGCTTATGAGTGTGTTTGTGATCGTGACGTGCAACATAAGCAAATGCATGATGATGATGTGCATGAGAATGTGGAGTTTGTTTCTTTGAAAACAAAGACTCCAATCTAGAGTGATTAAATGCACATGAGCTCAAGGTTGAGCTCAAACAATTCATTTTATTTTTCAAAGCATTAATCTCATTTGTGGTGGCATGTAAAGCATGATGAGATATAAAACTATTTTTCTTGTTCTTTTTAGAAACAAATTCTTTTTCTTTTCAAAAATTTTTCTTTTCAAAGAAGTGTTTTCATTAAAAGCAATTTCTTTTTGTTTTTCCACCTAAGTAATTTTATTTTTCAAACTAGTGTTTCCTTCACACAAAACATTCAATTTGGACATCAAGGAAATATTCTCATTTTTCAAACATTCATTTTCTTTTTCTAAACATGCAATTTTATTTTTAAAAGAATCATTTTCTTTATGCATGCAATCAAAATTCTTTTTCAAATTTTTATTATCTTTCTTAAGCATGTCATATTTTTCAAGTAATTGTTGACAAAATGAAGCAAGTTCATCATATGACATGTCATTATCTTCTACCTCGGATTCGGTAGTTATCTCAAGGGGGTTATCCCCTTGGACCATGTAGCACATGTTGGAGATGTCGCTTCCAACATCCGAGTCACTCCCCGCATAGTATTGATCATTTTCGCCAAGGGAGAGGAGGGTGTTCCAAACTACAAAAGCCAAATCAAGATTAGCAACCCTAAATAAATAATCATCATTTAGGGTAGATCTTAAAGCATGTAGGACTTTTGCATTAGCCTCAATATTCTTACCATTTAAACAATATGCATCATTAGTTGTGGCAAGATAGACATGAATGCCTAGGGCTTTGAGGTACAAAGACATCTTAACCTTCCAAATTTGGATATTAAGAATGTCAAACATGGGTGGTGACATGAAGTCCATGGTGTGTGTATAAATATTGTGATTAGCCTAAAAAGAGGATCTTTAACTCTAGGTTGTAAGACCCAAATTTAGAGCACTTGGCTCTGATACCAATTGTAGAATCACCTAGAGGGGGGTGAATAAGTGATGGCTAATCTAATGGTCACTCAATGCCAAATAATGCGGAATTAAATACTATTATGACCTAAACAAACTATTTAAACTAAACACCACGTATAACACAAGAGTGTAGCCGAATTCCCCATGAAGGGCTCTGGACTAACTCCTCTAGATTCCCCTAGATAAGGGTTGAGGTGCCGCGTTGGCTCTCTTGGTTAAATACAAGTGTTAGCAAACAATCCCCAAGCATATAACAATTAAACACACAATATATCAAGCATGTAAAGATAAGAAAAGGAATAGCATGCAAGATATAAACAAGAGACAAAGAGAGAGAGAGAGAGAGAGTGAGCAATCACAAACACAAGGGATTTGTTTCGAGGTTCGAGCACCCTTGCTCTACATCCCCGCCTTCGACACACGAAGGATTTCCACTATGCTTGATCCCAATGGATCACTCCTCAGTGCCGCAACACATACAATCCCTCGGACTCTCTAGTCCCGTACACACCGCAAGCTCTCTAGCTCGCCGAGGCCGCACCTCAAACAAAGAGTTCACACACGAACTCGAAACAACCGCGAACGCACTCGTCCGCCTCCTCAAGAAACAAGAAAAGATCTTTTGGTGATCTAAACACTTTGATCACCAATAAAAACTCTCATAACAAAACCCTATAGGTAGATATAGCAATGGATGGCTCAAAGTGTTGTGTGAGAAAACAAGGATTGAATTTGTGGAAGAAAACTCAAGAAATCTCTTTTAAACACTCTTGATAAAAACTCCCCTTTTGATTGGAAGAATTAGCTCTCAATTTAGTGGAGAAAACTCTTTTAATGAAGTGGGAAAAACTGGCTCAAAGTCCATTAGAAAATCTTAATCAAAACAGCCCCCAAATGGCCCATTTTATAGAGCTAGGAAAACTAGCCGTTGGGGTCTGACAGAGCTGTCGGTCGACTTCCTGGTCGACCGGCAACGGTTAGAAATCTGACCTTTGGGGCTGCGGTCGACCGGTCGGTCGACCAAGACCAAGATACAAAGAGCAAGTCTCTCTGTCCGGTCGACCGGTCGGTCGACCGGGACCTTTCCAGAGAGCAGAGCTCTCTGGACGGTCGACCGGGTCGGTCGACCGGCCCTCCTGCCAGAACTGTGGCGTGCATGTCTGTGCACGTCGGTCGACCGCTCGGTCGACCGGCTGAAGCCAGACAGCACAGTCAAGGGGATTTAAAACTTGGTCTTTTTGAATGAAATAAAATCCCATAAAATTACAGAAAATCTACAAAAATAGTTTTACCAATATACTTTGATAAACAAACATGCTTGCACAAAATCAAGGCATGTTACAAATGATTTGGACTATTTTGTAATATGAAAAAATTGGCTCAAATAAAAACAGTATTTTCCAAAACTTGATTTTTCCAAACTTCTCCAAATACAAAAACAAGATATTTAAACTCATTTGAAGCATAGAGTGTATGGATATGATCCACTACACAAACATGGTGAAATATCTATGTTTTTGACATTAAGCTCTAAATATGATTTTGGTTAAAACATATAAACTAGAATACCAAAAACAAAACTTGTATTTTCTAAAATAGAAAATCTTTTGTAAAAAACAAAACTATCAAGAGTGTGTGTGTATATGTACTTGAGCAATCCACCAACTATTCTATCCTTTACATTTTATCTAAAAATAAAATCTTACTAAAACAAACCTAGACACAAGTCTTCATCTTCTTGAAGTCTTCACTCGAAGCCTTCTTGACTTGGTCCAAACACCGTGCAAGCTCTAAAACTTGACTTCAAATCCTTTGTTGAAGTTATGCACCTACTAAGATCTTGATCATAAATCTGTCACTAATTAAACACAAGATCATTAGTATTATAACTACATGAGTTGATCATCATCAAAACTAGAGTGATGGACCTTTGGGCCAACAAACCTAACTAATGTAGTACATAGTTGTGTTCCCATACCACAGTCATTTTCTCACATATCAAATAAAATTATTGTTATTGTAGTTGCCTTCCAATGTAGTGCATGTATTTGGAAGGGTACTATGCATACCAAGTACCACAGTCTAACACTGTTTGGTGGAGGAAAAAATTGAAGATCGAGAAAAAATTCTTTATTTGATAGTAAAGAAAGTTACAGCGGATCAATAATCCTCTTACAAGAGAGGGGAGATATTCAAGCTTGAGTCTCCCCTTTGTTTAGTGCCGGGTTCTTGATATGGCGGTGGAAAGTGAATCTTGTTTTCCGTTGACCAGGTGAACGTCAGAACCTTTTGGGAATTCTCCTTAGATGGTAGACGAAGTAACACAGCTTTTGTCCACCAGGGATCTCAAAGAGATTGTAGGCAAAAATTAACTTGTACGCAGCAAGTTGTTAGAAGAGTTGAACTCTCTCTTTCCTTTTTCCTTCCCGTTCTTTCGACCCTTTCTTTTTTTTCTCCACAGCAAACTGGGCTATTTATAGAGGTTTCAGGGGGTGAACGTGTCCCCTAAAAACACTCCATAATGGGGGTTAACTCCCTCACTATGTGGGCAGTAAGTGACCCAGTAATGAGGGCAGTTATAACTGAGATGCAGGTTTTGAGCCTTGCGTTCTGCTACTGAAGTAATGCTTGTGGGACGCGGGTTTCTAGCTCTGCATCAAGCTTCGTGTGAGATGCGGGCTTTGAACTCTGCGTCTTGGCACTGCAATAATGTTGAGATACGGGTTTCAACGCTCGGGTCTATGGTCCTCGCAGTGATGCTGAGACGCGAGTTTCAACCCTCATATTTTGGTGCTGCGTTGGTGGCTATGATTAACCTTGCATCTGGAGTTTGGATTCTGCTTTTGGATGATTTGTCTTCAGTGATTTTAGACAGCCTACAGAACCCCTTCCAAATTTTTCGATATTCCGCGGTTGACTGGAACGGATTTCGAAATACTTTGGATTCTGGTTGAATGCATACTTCTCATGATTGGACTGACAATCATTTGAGATACTCTGAGCTTGATCGCATTTGGAATATGGTCTTCATGAGTGTACTGTAAACCCTTTGAATCCGCCAGAAATGATCGTGGCGAGTGTCTAGATACGCAGTGTAGACCTCCTCAGTGCTCTGAGCTAGTTGTTGGTGTACTTTAAACTAGGGGTGAACAGTCATCTGCTTGTGCCAGTCTACTGTTGAACTGATTTGCAGAAGCAAAGACTAAATGCAAGTCTTGTAGACGCAGGGATCATGTTGCTTTAAAAGACGCAGTCCTTACTTGGAGTGGGGACACATCTATTAGTTTGCTGAAGAAACGCGGCTCTTGGAGAAACACGATCTTTGAGATGAAGACGCAGCTCTCTACCTGTTTAATTAGGCATAGCCTTGGCCTTGCTGAAGAGGCGTGACCCTTGGGGGACGCAGCTTTTGTTGAATCGGTGTTTTGTGCGCGTTGCCATCTGTCCAGCGAAATTGAGGGGACATCTTTCCTTTGGCGCGCGAATTTTGCATTGCATTTAATATGCACGCCACGCGTCGGGCGGGGATTAGGCCTCGAGCCAAGCGCCGCGTATCTCTGGAGATCACTGTGCCTATAAAAGACAACAGTCTTTCAAGAGTCATCATTAGACTCTTCTTCTTCACCGAGCATTACATTTAGGGTTAAGAAAAGCTTGAAGCTTTTTCTATTTTCACCGTCTTCGACACTGATTTTACGGTCGAAATGGCAAAACTAAGCATGTGGCTTCGTCCTCGAGCACTGCTACTCTTGAGACTCTGATGGGCGTTTCTTCCACGCAGGAGGCCCCTATTTCAGGTAGTAAAACCATCTGATTTGGTTTTCGCCATTGAAGGGGTTTAAAGAGTTCTTTTAACTCAGACGCGGACCTTTTTTTTATGATTCTCGCGTCTTGTAAGATTAGACGCAAGTTTTATTGAATCTCGCGTCTGAGTCTGATACTTAGAAAATTTTTTCTAAGTTCTGGGTTTGAAATGCAGGCTACATGCAAGCCTCATATTTTTGAGTCTAGACGCGAATTTTGCTGATTTCAGCGTCTGGGCTCATTCTTGCGTTTGAATTTCCAAGCACTTAGCCATTTTCTTTTAGATTTTTGACTAAGTGTCATTTTCATTACAGTGCGATACTCCTCCAGCCCTCTATCCAAGAAGTGTCATTTTGGGCACGTAGGTGGCGCCGATAGAAATCTGACCTTCGTGCTTTAGAAAATCGTTCCTGTGACTTCCGGTAAATCAAAGGAGCGAAGGGAGAGGATCATCAAGGCCAGTATGGTGACCCTTCGGGAAATTATCTCCGATGGATTGTTTGAGACGGATTCCCATACTTTGTTACGGAAGCCTGCTTTCCTCTTTGGTGATGACATCGATGAGGACGATAGGATTTTGCATGATGGAAATTACAAGTGGCTCCGTCAAATAGGGAATAAGCGGTTCTTTCTTCCCAACATGGAGAGGATGTATCCCTTGTCCTATCTACAACATATGTCTGTTCATCGTGCGATGGATTGGGATCTTCCCCGGTTTGTCTCCAGCGTCTCTCTTAGAAGATTAGGTGCCAAGGAAGTATATTCTGTAGGCCATGGGAAAGATGTTTTTAGTTTATTTCAGGGTTAGTTAGGCCTGAGTATTCGAAGGGAGAAACTCCTCAGCTTGGCGCTACTTTCATCAACCAGTTTATGAAAGTTAGGGGTGATTTTCCCGTCGACTTTCGCCTGCTCGGGTGGGTTCATTCCACCAACAAATCCTGGTGGGGTAGGATGGTTGGATTTGTGCTTGTTGAGCTCGGGGCTCTGCTGCAGCAGGTGGGGCTATATCACTCGGTCAGGGCTGTACAGTATGACCTCCCGCAAAGTTCTCACAATTTTTATGGTGTCCTAGAGCATTATAACCCTTTGATAGGCACATTTTTTACTCCAATCGGAGAAATGGGGCTCGCCCTTCATGAACTGTGTGAAGTCTCAGGGCTTGTTATGGGAGATGCCCCTTATGAAGAATACGTCCCGACTTCTGAGGAGCTTCATCTTCTGAAGAAAGAGGATCCTCAGGTATATGAGACGTATTGGGTAGTGCTGTGCCACTTCCACATCTGCGGCCAAATATCCTCCTGGAGGAACAGGGGTGTCAAGCAGATGTCCTGGGTAAGCTATCTGTTCAATGGCATAAATGAGAAGGATAGCCTGGTGACTAGTCTAGCCCATTGTACTGACGAGGAAATTGCTGAGAGGATCGATGCCTCTGCAAGCTCTTACACTACTGAGTCGAACGAGGATACTTTCAGACCTGATACGGTCTTTAAAAGTTTTCATCACCAGGCCCGAGTTTCCATTTCTGACCGGGCTCTATTGGCAGGCTTCCTCATGCTGTGGCTGAAACGTTGTGTAGTTCCAACACTGCCACATGAAGTAATTATTGCCGATGTAGTATACCCGACAGTTTTGCTTGCCTACGGAAGGTTTATCGCCCTCCTTCCAGCAATGGTGGTCGGAATTCAAAGTGGGTTACGTGCTCTGGTTAAAAGCCTGCGCCAAGTGGAGGCCGTTGTCGACTCTGTGGGCAGGCCAGAGGTTGATTCGGAGGGAAGGCCGAGAGTGAAGACCCCTAACCCCAGGATCGAACTTCCATATACGTACTTGATGGCTTGGTACGTTATGCTGCCCTTCATTGATGACAGCAGTGTCTCTTTCTGCAGGTTTTGTTCCTTTTGTGTAGAAGCTGAAAAATTCGAGCTGGTCTTGCTATTACATGTTCTATGTTCAAAAATGTTTTCTGAATGCTTCGAACTATCATCTCGACCGTTGCTTCCCCGAGATTGCTGGTGCGTCTTATGGAGATAAATTTGCCGATCTTGCGGGACCAGATGATTTCACATGGCTGCCATCGGGAGTCTTCTGGTGGCTGATTAATATTCGGCCTGGATATTTGATCTTCCGGCAACGGAATTCATGTACGATCGAGCCTTATATGCCCAGTCGTTTCGCTCGACAGTTTGGCTATGATCAATTGTATATCGGCAACCCCAATGCTAACCTCTCCTTCAGCGGTAATTTATTTGAAGGTGCTCGGGCATGGTACTACAGCGTGGCTGGTGGGACAAAAGCTATTTTCAGCCTTCCTCACAAGACGCCTAATTGTTATACTAGCCTCAGCTTCTGTACCTGGTACTCCTGGCTAGTAGGATGCCTGGTTTCAGAATAAACCCCTCTTGCATTAAGAGCATCGAGGCATCTTATAAGGACAAGTTGGAGTCCAACAAACGTATGCGAGGTATGAACGAATATCAGGAAACCGAGAAGGAAACAGGAGGTGAAACAGGGATGGGACCAAAGGCAGCATGACCCAAGGGGCAGCCCGTTAAAAAGAGTCGGCAGGCTGTGTCCAAACGTTCCCACAGTTCTGCTTCCAAGGTCGAGCCTATCCCAAAGAATGCTAGAAGGGAATCAGAGGTTGAAGCTTCAATGCCCAAGGTAGTTCCTTCTAGTGTAGAGGAGCAGAGGGAGGAAGAGGAAGATGAAGAGGAGGTCCCCATTCTTCGTCCTCACGGTCTACGCACCAGGGGCCACGTGATCTTGGAAGAGGGGGAACTTGCGGGTGAGCCTGTCATGGTTGAAGAGGTCGAACGACCTGAAGTTGACTTGGTAGGGAGGGATGACGTTGAGATTCTGAGGGTCTCAACTCAGCCTGGGCCTTCTTCAGCTCATGGGAGAAAGGTGGAGGTGTAGTAGCCTGGGTCTCCTAATGTATTGATACCTACCTCGCGGGTTGTCGATCCCAGCCCTACTACTGGGGTACTCAGCGGTAAGGTCTCGATTGCTGAGACCTCTTGTGTCGAACTGTCGTCTTCATCGTCTGAAGAACATGGATATTATTCTGGCGAAGAAGTCGATTTTGGCGATGAACCCGCTCTCCTGATACGAGCAAATTCTCGCATATCTCGGAGGAAGAGATACGGGGATGTGACCCTGTGACGGTTTTGCCGATAGCAATAATTGCTGCTATTGAGGGTATTTTCTTTATCTTCTTGAACCGATTCCTCATCAAGTTAGGGAAGAGTTCTGACATTTTCTTTTGATTTTCTTCACAGGGCTGGCTGTCGATAGTGAAGCCACAACTTCTTCTCATATTGAGGAGATAATCCAAGAGCTGGCCCAGTAGGAGGGCCTTGAGGCTCCTATTATCGAAATGCCTCAAGAGAGTGTGACCGTCGAGGTCAGGGAGGCCTCAACCCCACACGACCTATCTAGAAATTTGCCGTCTTTAGATCCTCAACTTGGTAAGAGAATACTGACGCATTGGATATTCTCCTTTTTATTGTTATCACTGCCATTTTAATGGTGTGGTTTGCAAAGAGCACTGGGGTAGCTCAAGTAGAGGATCCTGCGGCAAGCATTGGCGCAGAAGATAGCACAGTTCAAACTTCGGCCGGGGAACCCAATGCTGTAGGGGTTTGCTGTTGCAGTGGAAGCTGCTACGACAATAACTGTCCCGGAGGTATTGGTAACTACCTCAGTATCTGACGAACCTATCATCGGCCTCACCCCTGCGCAAGTTGAACTGGTTCCCGTCTCTCATCCTGTCATGGAAAGGGGGTCCGGGAGTATATCAGCAGGGTTATCTCCAGCTAACGACATCATGGAAGAGCTAGCACATCAAATGGTGCAACAATTTCTTACTTCCATGAGATCTTGTGTTGACCTGATCCTTTCTGCGGGCAGTTCTTTCGAGTTTGCCCGAATACTTCTCGAAAATCAGATCGAGAACATTGGTCATACTGGGAGTCCTTCGCAGGCTAAGGCATGCCTGATGTTGGTTGAGCAGCTAGGGAACCACCTGAAGGAGCTCAACACTCTGGAGAATGCTAGCTCAGTAGATGAGGCTCGCCAAAATTTTGATTGAAGCTTTACCTGCACACAAAATACAGAATTTTAGATCTAAGAATAAAGATGTGCAAGTGCTCAATTCTTACCGCTATAGCAAGTGGCTATGCGGGTCGTGATCCACAAGGAGGGTTTGCGATAGAAGCGTTCAAGGTTTTTCTTATTGAAATCTTTTTGAAGACAAAACGAAAGTTCTTCTTTGTTTTAAAGAAATGAAAATGAAAACGAGTTATGTTAAGGTTAGAGAGAAAATGGTAGAATGAGAAAGTGGAAAAGAATGGAGAATGACTATTTACAAAGAAATGGGAAAGAAAGCGACTATGTACAAATGAGTTGGGAAAGAAGTGATTTGGAAGATATGGCGTTAGTGATTTAATTTACAGAAATAAAAGAAAAGAAAGAAGATGAAAGAAGTACTCACCTAGTTTGGTTGATGACTTACCTGGAATCCTTGCATGTTCTACCTTGCTTTGGAGGCGTTCAACGCATAGGTCATAAGATCGAGCTCAGTCCCTGTTCGCATTATATCATCAAGCCTTGCAAGAATGAAGTGATACGGATCTTGAGGAGGAGAACGTCTTCATGAAGTATCGTTGGCACTCACAAAGGCTTTTGTATACTTATACTTCTGGATTCACTTGCAAGCTCATCAAAAACAAAAGAGGTAAAGTAGAAAGAGGAAGAAGAAAACAAAAGAAAATACGAACATAAACAAATGTTTACCTTTATTGCTTCCAGAAACAATGGAAGAAAGGAGGAGGGTACATCAGTGTCACTCTCAACATAAGCCTCTCTCTCTTACTTACATGAATCTTCATCTAACCTAAGCTTATATACAAATTACATAAAAAGAAACGAAAAACCTAAACTACAAAGAATGAAAACTAGGCTAAATCCTATCTCTGCATGGTCGTCCTATTTTGCTCAGCTGAAACCTGTATTTATAGGTAAAACCCTAACAGGTAAGATCCCGGAAAGATTGGGGGAGCAAACACTCCCCTAACTCTTTAACCAAGCCGCGGAAACGCGGCTTTGGCCGCGTTTCCGCGGCCAGGGTGTGGCCAGGTGGCCACACCCTGTTGGTGGGTCTCCCTGATTTATCCTTCTGCATTTATCTTCAGTTGGTTTTCTCGTTTGATTCCAGGATTGTGACGAAATGGCCTTTGATTCTTGGCTTTAACCGATCGATTCTGAGATAATTCTTCTCAACCGGTTTTCAGCCTCTTGATTTTGCCCTGATTTACTGAGCTCGAATTAATTCTGATTTAATTCAGAATTTGGTGGGCTTTTGAGCTCATTTCTCTTCATCTCCTTAAGGAATGGGCCTGCAAATAAATTAAACATTTAATTAGGACAATGCAGATTTTATTCTATAATAAGTATGGAAATATGATACTAAATATGCAACATTAGTGACCAATCAGACGACACTAAGTAAGCTCATTGCCGCTCAAGAACATGAGTGAAACGAGATGGAGGAACAAATAGCTGAAGAGGCCCGCCATCTCGAGCATTTCCAGGCTGACCACCAACGACTAATTGGCGATTCAAGGGAATCTGAAATCGTCATCCAGAGTGCAGAGCAAGTTATCACCACTGCTCGGATTACTATTGCCAGGGCGCAAGCCTTGATTGAGGCCAACGAGCAGAAACTTGTTGCTGCTAGAAAAAGGCTGGAAGAGCTCGAGAATGCTAGGGCACAGGTTCAAGAAAACCTCTCTGCTCATTCCTCCAAGTTAGAGTCTCTTCGGCGCTACTGGCTACGAAGAGGATTTTTGTCTGAAGAGTAGTTGTGGGTCCAAGCTCTAATGGAGGCTGAAAGGGCACGTCAGCACGAGATGCATCGCCTCTGGGAACAAATCCGTTCTTTGGCAAAGCAAGATTATTGACCTTCTTCTCGTTTTTTTAACTCCATTTGTCAAACAAGAGTGTCTGTATTACTTTTATCATTTTTGAATCAAATAATAAAAGTTTTCAAGTTTTGTTTCATCTTTATCCTTGCTGTCCGTAGTAGATGAACTCGGTTTTCATAATCGTAATCCTTGGCTGTTTATGAAAATGCAGTCTTTAGTCGTTTTCATGAATAATAAACTCAGGCTGAACTGAGTTCTTGAGTGAGACACGATTCTCATTTGTAGTGGAGACGCGATTCTGGAGGCGCGATTCTGGGAGACGCGACTCTGACTCGTTAACAGATATGCCATTCAGGCTCATCAAGGAAGACTCACGAAGCTCTCTTTTTGATAAGGACGCAACTTTATGGAAGGACGCGGATCCATGGACGCGGTTCTTGATTCTGTCAGGATGCGGCATTCAGGATGTAGTGGAGACGCGGTCTTAGGCTCCTTAAGACTGACGCATAGATCTCAGCTAGTTGATGGGGACACGGCACTGGCTCAATAGAGACGCGGCTCTGGTCCCTTGATAGGGCGCAGACTCGGGCTGTGCTGAGTTTATGATGGAGCTGTGACGTTCATCTTTCAATGGAGGCGCATTTCTAGGCTCCTCGAGCATGACGCGGGTGTTCTCTGGTTGTTGAGGACACAGACTTTAGGATGCAGCTTTTAAGTCTTGTGAATTAGTGTGAACTCAAGACGCAATTCGGTGGACCAGCTTGCTGAGGAAATACGATTTTGGACCACTTCAGAAAACGCGGTTGTGGCCCCTTCAGTAGGAATGAAAGGAACGCAGCCTTCGGGTTCATGAAAGGACGCGACCTTTGAGTCTTGCGCCTGACGCAGCCTCCTAAGCGTCACATGCAGCCCGTCTTAAAGATCTGGTTGGATCTTAAATGCCAAGTCGGCGTTGACGATTGGGGACTTGTTTCCTCCGATGTTTCCCGAAGCGGCAATCCACGCTTCAGCTCCTTATTGGGCTTTGACGTTCGCGCAGGAATTAAGAATGATGGCTCTGATTTTTATGCCATTAATTGTAAGCCTCATGGCTTGCCTATAAATAGGACTCATTCCCTTAACAGTCCATTGCTTAGACTGTTTCCCTTAAGAGCATGCACTCTGAGGGTCTTCGTCTTGACTTGTCCTTCTTCCCTTTAAGACGATATGTTCCAATGAACAGAAGAACTCAAAGCTTTCATGCTTTCCTTTAATCTTTTCAAAGATTATCGCTGTCAAATGATTTCAAGATCAAAATGCATCACTTTAAGTACCTTTTACGGTTGCGCTTTGATGCATAAAGTTCAACCTCTAGAGGGTTCTCCTTCGGGTAAGAACCACTTGTCGCCATGAAATACTCAGTCCCGCTGAGTTTCTCTTTTCTTGCCCCTCAAAGAGATTCGATCTCTTGATCTTCTCTGGAAGTCTGACTGATGCGCCCGTTATTCGGAAGTCACGTCTTTTAGACTTCTTGATGAAGCACGAGTCGATTGACTTTAGATTTTAACTTAAAATTCTTTGAATGCGAGTGTGATGAACTCTGTACTTGGATCTTGAGATGCGAGCTTTGTACACAAAGCCCGCATTTGAGGTTCTTTATTTAAAGAATCTTAATTCTTTCGGGGCCCTTGGACTTGGATGTGGCAACTCTCGTTTCTCAAACGTGATGTGGCGACTTCTGCGTCTAGTCTACCTTGCGACTCGTATTTTAGATGTGGGTCTGAAACCAGACCGCGTTCAGATCTGTGCGCGTCTGAAGTCCACAACTTCTACCGCGTCGGCTGATTGGTACACAATTCTGCATATTTTACCACATAATTCCCATGCATATTACAAATAAAAATATGATTTTTACTCATATTCTCTCTATTTTTGCAGGTCCACATCTGAAATGAGAAAAAGCCCAAAATCTCTTTAATTAGCAATAATTAAAGAGATTAATTCAAAAGCCCAAAAGAGCCCAAGATTTGAATCCAGGATCTAGAGAATTCCTCGCGCCAACTCAATCTTTCAGAAGGCCACGTGGATAACAACCTCGTAACAAACTCACAACAGAAAGTTGTTGGCCAACGGCCACAGAACTGCCGCAAGTTGCCGCGTTTCCACCGCAAATCTAGGGCCGTTGGGCGCCAGATTTTGCCAGCTGTCCCATCTTCTGGATCCTTCTCCTGAGGCTTATAAATACTTCACTTGGACCTGCGAGAAAAGACGGAAGAAGAATAGAAGAGAGAGAGAGAGATTAGAAGTTGTAATTTTGTATTTTTCTCTAGGATTTTAGTTCTTTAGATCTCCTTCTTCTTCCCTAGAAATTCTGCAAAAGAGAGTTGTAAGAGAGAGAGCTTGTGTACATCAAGGAGTGACAACTTGTGAAGCAAGGATTGATCCATTCTCTTCTTCTCTACTTGAGCATTTTCTAGTAACTCTTGCTTTCTTTACTTCTAGTTTTACTTTACTTGCAATTTTATTCATGCTTTGTTTTACTTTTCTAATGGCTAGTAGCTAATTCTTTCTTCTCATGGCTAGCTAACAACTTACCTTGCTAACTACTAACTCATGGGTGATTACTATCTTTAATCTTGCAAAAGTGTATGATCTTCTCTTCTCCGATGGGTTACTTTCATGCTTGGCAAGTATCTTGTTGTAATTCTCCATATGATTCATGTGTGCCTCATTTAGAGCCTTGTCTTTGAACAAGTGCCTTGATGGAACATGGAGATGGATCACCAATATGCTATTTGTTGTACAACTTCTTTATGTCCATTAATGAATGTTGTATCCTCTTCCTTAGCATCCCTTGAGTGTAGCTCTTTTGATTCCATTATTGAAAGTCTAATTTGTAGGCCAATGACATCTATGAGGCTACAAGACAAGTCCAAGAATGATCACCCGTCAATCAAAGTGGGAAAGTAATTAGACCAACACGCAAGACAAATCCTTGCCGATGAATCAACATGAGGCATGCATTCACCATCACGGAGTTTAGTAAGTTTAGCAAGGAAGTAAGGTTAGCTAGCCATGGTTTTCTTCACCTTCAAAGTCTTCTAAAGTTTTCTTTTCTTTTAGTTGTAATTCCAAAGCCAATCTTCTTTTTGATTTCTTTTCCTTTTATTTCCATCATGCACAAATCAACCACTTCTTTCACTTTCTTTTTCATGCTTCTTGCATTTGTGTAAATAACAAAGAAGAATCTTCGTTTTCTTGCTTCACTACGAACCGTAACGCTTCCATCGCAAGCTCTCCCTGAGAATCGACCCGGTATAGCCTTTGCTATAACGGAGATTGAAAGGATACATTAACCATTTGAAATACATTTGTGGAATGATCAAGCACTAAGGTTGATTCTAAACCTTATCTCTTTTACATAATATCTGTGCAATCTACCACACTATCTTTTCCCGATCAAATTTTTGGCGCCGTTGCCGGGGAGAGCAACGGTTTTTGGTTTAAAGTGAAGAACTAAACGCATTTTCTTCTCTGTTGCAGGTTACAGGTGAAGAAACAGAAAACATAGCATTGCAGTAACATATAAGTGGACCTGGGCCTCTGCTCGTGAAAGCAGAGACCAGGATCCCTCAGTTTTGTCGCAGAATCTCGGCCCCAGCCGCAGATTTGCGGCAATCCTGAGTTCACTACTGACAAGTTTTCTGCAGGGTCTTCAGCTTTGCAAAATACAGCTTCTGCAATAATTCTTTTCTTGTATGCTTCACCATACTCCTGCTAATTATAATAAACAGTAAAACATTGGTTGAAACGTTAAAAATTGTTTAGATATTTGCATCTCTAGGCACGTGTCTTTCAATTCCTTTACTTTTACTGTTGAAGAGTGCTGGAGGCAAGGTACGTGCGCATTGCATATTGACTAGGACTCACTCTTTGTTTGATTTAAAACGCTTTGAGTGAACCTTGTTTGTTTACATCGTACACTTGCACAAATCAATTCTAAGGGCATTACCCATAAAAAGATAAGGTGGAATTTTATCACCCCTTCCTTAGCCTGAAAACCACCATCCCAAGCACTCACAATCCTAAGCTTCTAAATAAAAATTTGCTAGACATTGGCCCGAGGGACATCTCGGACTCACTTAGGAGATTATCCTAAGGGGGAAAGTGTTGGAAATTGACTTTTGTAAAATCAGTGTCTAGGAAAGGGATTGAGGGCCGAAAGCCCGAAGGTTGCTGGTTACTTAATTAAGGAACGTCTCTGACGGAAAACCTCCCACCAACCTTGCCCTTCCCTGGCTGATTAGCTTATAGTCAAAGTCTACACTAAACCTCCTGTGGACGGTCTAATCTGTTAGGAGTCGTCTAGGTCCAGGAACTCTAGAAGCTTGGATTGATTTTTCTTTTATTTGTTTGTTATTTTCATTTTTCTTTTTTTCGCTGGTGTGATCGGTGCACGTTGTTTGTGATTGTATATGCGAGAGTGGTTTCGTGATCCTAATTCTACACTTGCACTTACACAACCACTTCACATTATGGAAACAACGTCTCACTTCAAGATCGATTTTATCCGATTCGCACCTCCCTTCCATCTTGCATTCTTCTCCCCGAACCTAATGGAAATCACTTCGAGCTGAAACCGTAATTCATTAATACACTTCCCCGATTTCATGATCTTGAGTCTGAGGACGCGTACCTATTTATTCGTGAGTTTGAAGAGGTATGCCAAATGATGAGAATTTTCCAGTTAACCGAGGATGCTGTTAGGTTAAGATTCATACCGTTTGCACTTAAGGATTTAGCTAAGAAGTGGCTTTACAATCTTCCCGTCAGTTCCATATCTTCGTGGGAGGATTCTGTAAAGGTCTTTCTTAACAAATTCTATCTATCCACAAAATAGCCCTCATGCGCAAGAATATCATGCAATTCAAGCAGGAACCTAATGAACCTTTCTGGAAGTATCTTGAGCGTTTCAAAGACCTTCTAGCCCTATGTCCTCATCACGGCATAGAGAAATGGCGTTTATGCCAGATTATCTATGACGGTTTAGATTACCAAACGAAAACCCTCCTTGAATCCATGTGCCAAGGGGAATTTTTGAGGAAAGATGAGCATCAGGGGTGGGATCTCTTTGAAACCCTAGCTGAGAAAACCATTCAGTGGGAGTCATGCCCTGATAAATCCACTCCCACCACTTTCAGAACTGGTACACACTCCATAGAATCCTCTATAGCCGCAGAAGCCAAGATCACACAATTGATGAAGAGAATAGAACTGCTTGAGTCTAGGGGAAATTCTGTTGTAAATCAGGTCAACCCATTACCTGTCATCAAACCGGGTTGCACCTACTGTCATGACCTTAACCATGTCTTTGAGGAGTGTCCTTTGTATCAGCCCCAATCATATCAGGAGAACCTGAATGCAGCTTTTACCAGACCCCCATACTCCAACACATACAATTCGGGATGGCAGAACTATCCAAATTTTTCATGGAGTCAGTCTGGTCCAGATCATCATAGACCATCACTTCCACATCCATATAATGCTCAGTCTCACCCATCCAGTTTCAATCATAATGCACCAATTTTCATCCATCTCAAATTCCACTACAATCACAATCATATCAAAATCCACAACACTATCAATCACAATTCCAGTCTCCATACCCTCAACATCCACCCCAGAAATATTCAGATGATAAAATATCAGAGTTGATGAAAATGATAGAATCCTTAACTAAGACCCAAGCTTCAATGATGAACCATCAACAACAGGATATGGATAGAATTCAGGTCCAATTAGAGCAATTGGCTAATGAGAGACAAAAAGGTATGCTTCCAAGCCAGCCAGTGCCAAATCCCAAACATCACTTCCCTTTGAATGAAGTGGAAGATTCAGGACCCAGTCAATGTCATGCTATTCATACCCTGAGATCTGGTAAACAAGTTGATAATAAGGTTTCTAGTCAACCATCTCATCCAGTACCAAAGCCAACACCTCAAATCCCAATACAACCAACTTCTGACAACCCATCTTCTAGTACAGAGCCATCCACTTCAAAAGCCAAGGGTAAAGAAAAGGTAGATGAGCAACCCTATAAGCCTGTTGTACCATTTCCAAATAGGCTTACAAATAACAAGACAAATGCTCACATGGAGAAGATAAAAGAAATGTTCAATAAGGTCCAAATCAATGTCCCTCTTCTTGATGCCATACAACAAGTGCCATCATATGCCAAATTCTTAAAGGAAATGTGCACCAAGAAGAGGAAAACACAAGTCCCTAAGAAAGTCTTCCTTGCATCAACCATCAATGAGCTGCTCAATGGTCCAATTCCTGTAAAATACAAAGACCCAGGGAGCCCCACCATTTCATGCATCATAGGAAAGACTACAATTAATAGGGCACTTCTTGATTTGGGGGCCAGCATCAATCTCCTGCCTTTCTCTGTGTACCAACAATTAGGGTTAGGTGATCTTCTCCCTACCCAAATGACCATACAATTGGCTGATCGCTCTGTCACTAGACCCAAGGGGGAAATTCATGATGTCCTTGTCAAAATTGGGGAATTCATTTATCCTGTTGACTTTGTAGTCCTTGAAACAAAACCTGTGTCAAATTCCAATCAAAGGGCTCAAACTCCTGTCATTTTGGGACGACCATTCCTGGCTACTGCAAATGCCATCATTAATTGCCGGAATGGATCAATGAGGTTAACCTTTGGTAACATGACTCATGAACACAATGTCTTCCACACACAACCTCGTAAAACAAAAGATCAAACATTTGAGGTTAGCTTCATTAGTAACAATTATGAGGAAGAAGGTGAAGATCCAAAAGATGAGTCACAATCTGGTGATTCTCTTATCCGAGTACCCTTTCAACAGGGGAAAGTTGATTTGGATATTTTCACCTTTAATGAGCCAACTGTGAATATATCCGAACCTCCGATTGATATTTCCTTTGAAGACCTGTTTGCTGATGAGATCATGTATCTAGATGAGTCAACTCGGGGTAGGTTAGCTGAGTGTCCACTTCCGGATGTTGACCTTGGTTTTGAAGAATTATATGGAGAGGAGCTGAAATTCCTTAACATTGGAAGTGATGAGATTCAGAGTGAGAGTGGTGATAAGGAATTTTTTAGTGAACAATGTGGTGGAATGAGGGTGAATGATACTAATAAAAAATTGAATCTGGAAATACCTACGGCTAATCAAATAATTCATACCGTTTCCCAACTAAGCTCACGAAAGCAGACGCACTGGAATGATGGGAAACGGGCCAGAGGAAAACGACCAAAAGCCTAGGTAATGGTTACACTTGTATATACTCTTTGTAAATAATTTTTTGCACTTTTTTGTAAATAAAAGTTTCTTACCTCTTACCTATTTCATGCATACATATATCATGATGCATTGAGGACAACGCATGAAATAAGTGTGGGGGAGGGTTTACTAACATAGAGTTTTTAGATTTTCTTTCTTTTACATTTCTTTTACAAAAATAGAAATAAAATAAAAAAATATAAAAAAAATAAAAAAAATAAAAAAAATAAAAACTTTTTGAAATAAGAGACAAAAGTTTTGATCTATTTTTAAGAAAATTAAGATGTATCTTAGAAATTAAGAAAGCCTTAATTATGACATCTTAAACCTAGTTGAAATAATAGATCTTGTTTGAAATTATAGGCTAAGTAAGTAAAATTGGGGAGATATTTTTATCTTGAATTTTTTGCCTTAGAAAGTATGCACTTCACATTTACACATTTCTAGGATGGAAACAAAGACCAAAAAGGCCATAAAAAAAGAAAAAGAAAAAAATAATATATGTGAATAAAACATCACTTATTAAGCTGGATAACTATACCTCAAGAAGCATAATTAGTCACGCCTAACGGTGGTAAAGGAAATAAATAATCCCCTTTAGTTTCGTGGCCTTTTTCACTCGAGTCCTTAAACCCGAGGGATGTTTTCTCATCTGGTGCCCTAAGACCGACTGGTTTGGGAGTCATCGGTTATAGGCTCGTTACATGGGTGAACTAGAAAGCCTAAACTAAGGGAAGAAAAAAGAGAAAAAGAAAATAAATATATATAAATAAATGGCTTGATGGTTAGAGTTGAAATCCCAGAAATCTTCACTGTCACGGTGTGCATACTATCTAGGTTTTATGAAAGATAAAGTATTCAATCCAATTTTGAATTCTTACCTTAATTGAAGACAAGATCCTGCATGGAGACTAAGTTTAAGGGAGAATGATTATAGGTGGACTTATGACCTTAGATCACTTATATTTTTACAAAAATAGTTCGAAAACATGTCTCTCTTTCAAAATGAATTTTCAAAACACTAACATTTGTCTTCTTTCTTTATGGATTTTGTGGGTGCAATCCGCTGAAAACCCTCAGGAGACAACACTCCTCCTCTAGGGTAACCTAGAGGTTTAACGGCTTGTTGCACATGCTCAGTGCAATCGTGTCACCTGCGAAAGTGGTGTAATAAAATTGGTAGTATAGTTTTTTTCTTTTCTTTGTTTTGCTCGGGACGAGCAAAAGAATAAGTGTGGGGTGTGATTGGTACACAATTCTGCATATTTTACCACATTTTCCCATGCATATTACAAATAAAAATATGATTTTTACTCATATTCTCTCTATTTTTGCAGGTCCACATCTAAAATGAGAAAAAGCCGAAAATCTCTTTAATTAGCAATAATTAAAGAGATTAATTCAAAAGCCTAAAAGAGCCCAAGATTTGAATCCAGGATCTAGAGAATTCCTCGCGCCAACTCAATCTTCCAGAAGGCCACGTGGATAACAACCTCGTAACAAACTCACAACAGAAAGTTGTTGGCCAACGGCCACAGAACTGCCGCAAGTTGCCGCGTTTCCACCGCAAATCTAGGGCCGTTGGGCGCCAGATTTTGCCAGCTGTCCCATCTTCTGGATCCTTCTCCTGAGGCTTATAAATACTTCACTTGGACCTGCGAGAAAAGACGGAAGAAGAATAGAAGAGAGAGAGGAGAGATTAGAAGTTGTAATTTTGTATTTTTCTCTAGGATTTTAGTTCTTTAGATCTCCTTCTTCTTCCCTAGAAATTCTGCAAAAGAGAGTTGTAAGAGAGAGAGAGCTTGTGTACATCAAGGAGTGACAACTTGTGAAGCAAGGATTGATCCATTCTCTTCTTCTCTACTTGAGCATTTTCTACTAACTCTTGCTTTCTTTACTTCTAGTTTTACTTTACTTGCAATTTTATTCATGCTTTGTTTTGCTTTTCTAATGGCTAGTAGCTAATTCTTTCTTCTCATGGCTAGCTAACAACTTACCTTGCTAACTACTAACTCATGGGTGATTACTATCTTTAATCTTGCAAAAGTGTATGATCTTCTCTTCTCCGATGGGCTACTTTCATGCTTGGCAAGTATCTTGTTGTAATTCTCCATATGATTCATGTGTGCCTCATTTAGAGCCTTGTCTTTGAACAAGTGCCTTGATGGAACATGGAGATGGATCACCAATATGCTATTTGTTGTACAACTTCTTTATGTCCATTAATGAATGTTGTATCCTCTTCCTTAGCATCCCTTGAGTGTAGCTCTTTTGATTCCATTATTGAAAGTCTAATTTGTAGGCCAATGACATCTATGAGGCTACAAGACAAGTCCAAGAATGATCACCCGTCAATCAAAGTGGGAAAGTAATTAGACCAACACGCAAGACAAATCCTTGCCGATGAATCAACATGAGGCATGCATTCACCATCACGGAGTTTAGTAAGTTTAGCAAGGAAGTAAGGTTAGCTAGCCATGGTTTTCTTCACCTTCAAAGTCTTCTAAAGTTTTCTTTTCTTTTAGTTGTAATTCCAAAGCCAATCTTCTTTTTGATTTCTTTTCCTTTTATTTCCATCATGCACAAATCAACCACTTCTTTCACTTTCTTTTTCATGCTTCTTGCATTTGTGTAAATAACAAAGAAGAATCTTCATTTTCTTGCTTCACTACGAACCATAACGCTTCCATCGCAAGCTCTCCCTGAGAATCGACCCGGTATAGCCTTTGCTATAACGGAGATTGGAAAGGATACATTAACCATTTGAAATACATTTGTGGAATGATCAAGCACTAAGGTTGATTCTAAACCTTATCTCTTTTACATAATATCTGTGCAATCTACCACACTATCTTTTCCCGATCAAATTTTTGGCGCCGTTGCCGGGGAGAGCAACGTTTTTTGGTTTAAAGTGAAGAACTAAACACATTTTCTTCTCTGTTGCAGGTTACAGGTGAAGAAACAGAAAACATAGCATTGCAGTAACATATAAGTGGACCTGGGCCTTTGCTCTTGAAAGCAGAGACCAGGATCCCTCAGTTTTGCCGCAGAATCTCGGCCCCAGCCGCAGATTTGCGACAATCCTGAGTTCACTACTGACAAGTTTTCTGCAGGGTCTTCAGCTTTGCAAAATACAGCTTCTGCAATAATTCTTTTCTTGTATGCTTCACCATACTCCTGCTAATTATAATAAACAGTAAAACATTGGTTGAAACGTTAAAAAATTGTTTAGACATTTGCATCTCTAGGCACGTGTCTTTCAATTCCTTTACTTTTACTGTTGAAGAGTGCTGGAGGCAAGGTACGTGCGCATTGCATATTGACTAGGACTCACTCTTTGTTTGATTTAAAACGCTTTGAGTGAACCTTGTTTGTTTACATCGTACACTTGCACAAATCAATTCTAAGGGCATTACCCATAAAAAAGATAAGGTGGGAATTTTATCACCCCTTCCTTAGCCCGAAAACCACCCTCCCAAGCACTCACAATCCTAAGCTTCTAAATAAAAATTTGCTAGACATTGGCCCTAGGGACATCTCGAACTCACTTAGGAGATTATCCTAAGGGGGAAAAGTGTTGGAAATTGACTTTTGTAAAATCAGTGTCTAGGAAAGGGATTGAGGGCCGAAAGCCCGAAGGTTGCTGGTTACTTAATTAAGGAACGTCTCTGACGGAAAACCTCCCACCAACCTTGCCCTTCCCTGGCTGATTAGCTTATATTCAAAGTCTATACTAAACCTCCTGTGGACGGTCTAATCTGTTAGGAGTCGTCTAGGTCCAGGAACTCTAGAAGCTTGGATTGATTTTTCTTTTATTTGTTTGTTATTTTCATTTTTTCTTTTTTTCGCTGGTGTGATCGGTGCACGTTGTTTGTGATTGTATATGCGAGAGTGGTTTCGTGATCCTAATTCTACACTTGCACTTACACAACCACTTCACATTATGGAAAACAACGTCTCACTTCAAGATCGATTTTATCCGATTCGCACCTCCCTTCCATCTTGCATTCTTCTCCCCGAACCTAATGGAAATCACTTCGAGCTGAAACCGCAATTCATTAATACACTTCGCCGATTTCATGGTCTTGAGTCTGAGGACGCGTACCTCTTTATTCGTGAGTTTGAAGAGGTATGCCAAATGATGAGAATTTCCCAGTTAACCGAGGATGCTGTTAGGTTAAGATTCATACCGTTTGCACTTAAGGATTTAGCTAAGAAGTGGCTTTACAATCTTCCCGTCAGTTCCATATCTTCGTGGGAGGATTTTGTAAAGGTCTTTCTTAACAAATTCTATCCTATCCACAAAACAGCCCTCATGCGCAAGAATATCATGCAATTCAAGCAGGAACCTAATGAACCTTTCTGGAAGTATCTTGAGCGTTTCAAAGACCTTCTAGCCCTATGTCCTCATCACGGCATAGAGAAATGGCGTTTATGCCAGATTATCTATGACGGTTTAGATTACCAAACGAAAACCCTCCTTGAATCCATGTGCCAAGGGAAATTTTTGAAGAAAGATGAGCATCAGGGGTGGGATCTCTTTGAAACCCTAGCTGAGAAAACCATTCAGTGGGAGTCATGCCCTGATAAATCCACTCCCACCACTTCCAGAACTGGTACACACTCCATAGAATCCTCTATAGCCGCAGAAGCCAAGATCACACAATTGATGAAGAGGATAGAACTGCTTGAGTCTAGGAGAAATTCTGTTGTAAATCAGGTCAACCCATTACCTGTCATCAAACCGGGTTGCACCTACTGTCATGACCTTAACCATGTCTTTGAGGAGTGTCCTTTGTATCAGCCCCAATCATATCAGGAGAACCTGAATGCAGCTTTTACCAGACCCCCATACTCCAACACATACAATTCGGGATGGCAGAACTATCCAAATTTTTCATGGAGTCAGTCTGGTCCTGAGCATCATAGACCATCACTTCCACATCCATATAATGCTCAGTCTCACCCATCCAGTTTCAATCATAATGCACCAAATTTTCATCCATCTCAAATTCCACTACAATCACAATCATATCAAAATCCACAACACTATCAATCACAATTCCAGTCTCCATACCCTCAACATCCACCCCAGAAATATTCAGATGATAAAATATCAAAGTTGATGAAAATGATAGAATCCTTAACTAAGACCCAAGCTTCAATGATGAACCATCATCAACAGGATATGGATAGAATTCAGGTCCAATTAGAGCAATTGGCTAATGAGATACAAAAAGGTATGCTTCTAAGCCAGCCAGTGCCAAATCCCAAACATCACTTCCCTTTGAATGAAGTGGAAGATTCAGGACCCAGTCAATGTCATGCTATTCATACCCTGAGATCTGGTAAACAAGTTGATAATAAGGTTTCTAGTCAACCATCTCATCCAGTACCAAAGCCAACACCTCAAATCCCAATACAACCAACTTCTGACAACCCATCTTCTAGTACAGAGCCATCCACTTCAAAAGCCAAGGGTAAAGAAAAGGTAGATGAGCAACCCTATAAGCCTGTTGTACCATTTCCAAATAGGCTTACAAATAACAAGACAATTGCTCACATGGAGAAGATAAAAGAAATGTTCAATAAGGTCCAAATCAATGTCCCTCTTCTTGATGCCATACAACAAGTGCCATCATATGCCAAATTCTTAAAGGAAATGTGCACCAAGAAGAGGAAAACACAAGTCCCTAAGAAAGTCTTCCTTGCACCAACCATCAATGAGCTGCTCAATGGTCCAATTCCTGTAAAATACAAAGACCCAGGGAGCCCCACCATTTCATGCATCATAGGAAAGACTACAATCAATAGGGCACTTCTTGATTTGGGGGCCAGCATCAATCTCCTGCCTTTCTCTGTGTACCAACAATTAGGGTTAGGTGATCTTCTCCCTACCCAAATGACCATACAATTGGCTGATCGCTCTGTCACTAGACCCAAGGGGGAAATTCATGATGTCCTTGTCAAAATTGGGGAATTCATTTATCCTGTTGACTTTGTAGTCCTTGAAACAAAACCTGTGTCAAATTCCAATCAAAGGGCTCAAACTCCTGTCATTTTGGGACGACCATTCCTGGCTACTACAAATGCCATCATTAATTGCCGGAATGGATCAATGAGGTTAACCTTTGGTAACATGACTCATGAACACAATGTCTTCCACACACAACCTCGTAAAACAAAAGATCAAACATTTGAGGTTAGCTTCATTAGTAACAATTATGAGGAAGAAGGTGAAGATCCAAAAGATGAGTCACAATCTGGTGATTCTCTTATCCGAGTACCCTTTCAACAGGGGAAAGTTGATTTGGATATTTTCACCTTCAATGAGCCAACTGTGAATATATCCGAACCTCCGATTGATATTTCCTTTGAAGACCTGTTTGCTGATGAGATCATGTATCTAGATGAGTCAACTCGGGGTAGGTTAGCTGAGTGTCCACTTCCGGATGTTGACCTTGGTTTTGAAGAATTATATGGAGAGGAGCTGAAATTCCTTAACATTGGAAGTGATGAGATTCAGAGTGAGAGTGGTGAGAAGGAATTTTTTAGTGAACAATGTGGTGGAATGAGGGTGAATGATACTAATAAAAAATTGAATCTGGAAATACCTACGGCTAATCAAATAATTCATACCGTTTCCCAACTAAGCTCACGAAAGCAGACGCACTGGAACGATGGGAAACGGGCCAGAGGAAAACGACCAAAAGCCTAGGTAATGGTTACACTTGTATATACTCTTTGTAAATAATTTTTTGCACTTTTTTGTAAATAAAAGTTTCTTACCTCTTACCTATTTCATGCATACATATATCATGATGCATTGAGGACAACGCATGAAATAAGTGTGGGGGAGGGTTTACTAACATAGAGTTTTTAGATTTTCTTTCTTTTACATTTCTTTTACAAAAATAGAAATAAAATAAAAAAAATATATAAAAAAATAAAAAAAAAAAAAAAAACTTTTTGAAATAAGAGACAAAAGTTTTGATCTATTTTTAAGAAAATTAAGATGTATCTTAGAAATTAAGAAAGCCTTAATTATGACATCTTAAACCTAGTTGAAATAATAGATCTTGTTTGAAATTATAGGCTAAGTAAGTAAAATTGGGGAGATATTTTTATCTTGAATTTTTTGCCTTAGAAAGTATGCACTTCACATTTACACATTTCTGGGATGGAAACAAAGACCAAAAAGGCCATAAAAAAAAGAAAAAGAAAAAAAATAATATATGTGAATAAAACATCATTTATTAAGCTGGATAACTATGCCTCAAGAAGCATGATTATTCACGCCTAACGGTGGTAAAGGAAATAAATAATCCCCTTTAGTTTCGTGGCCTTTTTCACTCGAGTCCTTAAACCCGAGGGATGTTTTCTCATCTGGTGCCCTAAGACCGACTGGTTTGGGAGTCATCGGTTATAGGCTCGTTACATGGGTGAACTAGAAAGCCTAAACTAAGGGAAGAAAAAAGAGAAAAAGAAAATAAATATATATAAATAAATGGCTTGATGGTTAGAGTTGAAATCCCAGAAATCTTCACTGTCACGGTGTGCATACTATCTAGGTTTTATGAAAGATAAAGTATTCAATCTAATTTTGAATTCTTACCTTAATTGAAGACAAGATCCTGCATGGAGACTAAGTTTAAGGGAGAATGATTATAGGTGGACTTATGACCTTAAATCACTTATATTTTTACAAAATAGTTCGAAAACATGTCTCTCTTTCAAAATGAATTTTCAAAACACTAACATTTGTCTTCTTTCTTTATGGATTTTGTGGGTGCAATCCGCTGAAAACCCTCAGGAGACAACACTCCTCCTCTAGGGTAACCTAGAGGTTTAACGGCTTGTTGCACATGCTCAGTGTAATCGTGTCACCTGCGAAAGTGGTGTAATAAAATTGGTAGTATAGTTTTTTCTTTTCTTTGTTTTGCTCGGGACGAGCAAAAGAATAAGTGTGGGGGTGTGATTGGTACACAATTCTGCATATTTTACCACATTATTCCCATGCATATTACAAATAAAAATATGATTTTTACTCATATTCTCTCTATTTTTGCAGGTCCACATCTGAAATGAGAAAAAGCCAAAAATCTCTTTAATTAGCAATAATTAAAGAGATTAATTCAAAAGCCCAAAAGAGCCCAAGATTTGAATCCAGGATCTAGAGAATTCCTCGCGCCAACTCAATCTTCCAGAAGGCCACGTGGATAACAACCTCGTAACAAACTCACAACAGAAAGTTGTTGGCCAACGGCCACAGAACTGCCGCAAGTTGCCGCGTTTCCACCGCAAATCTAGGGCCGTTGGGCGCCAGATTTTGCCAGCTGTCCCATCTTCTGGATCCTTCTCCTGAGGCTTATAAATACTTCACTTGGACCTGCGAGAAAAGACGGAAGAAGAATAGAAGAGAGAGGAGAGATTAGAAGTTGTAATTTTGTATTTTTCTCTAGGATTTTAGTTCTTTAGATCTCCTTCTTCTTCCCTAGAAATTCTGCAAAAGAGAGTTGTAAGAGAGAGAGAGAGCTTGTGTACATCAAGGAGTGACAACTTGTGAAGCAAGGATTGATCCATTCTCTTCTTCTCTACTTGAGCATTTTCTAGTAACTCTTGCTTTCTTTACTTCTAGTTTTACTTTACTTGCAATTTTATTCATGCTTTGTTTTGCTTTTCTAATGGCTAGTAGCTAATTCTTTCTTCTCATGGCTAGCTAACAACTTACCTTGCTAACTACTAACTCATGGGTGATTACTATCTTTAATCTTGCAAAAGTGTATGATCTTCTCTTCTCCGATGGGTTACTTTCATGCTTGGCAAGTATCTTGTTGTAATTCTCCATATGATTCATGTGTGCCTTATTTAGAGCCTTGTCTTTGAACAAGTGCCTTGATGGAACATGGAGATGGATCACCAATATGCTATTTGTTGTACAACTTCTTTATGTCCATTAATGAATGTTGTATCCTCTTCCTTAGCATCCCTTGAGTGTAGCTCTTTTGATTCCATTATTGAAAGTCTAATTTGTAGGCCAATGACATCTATGAGGCTACAAGACAAGTCCAAGAATGATCACCCGTCAATCAAAGTGGGAAAGTAATTAGACCAACACGCAAGACAAATCCTTGCCAATGAATCAACATGAGGCATGCATTCACCATCACGGAGTTTAGTAAGTTTAGCAAGGAAGTAAGGTTAGCTAGCCATGGTTTTCTTCACCTTCAAAGTCTTCTAAAGTTTTCTTTTCTTTTAGTTGTAATTCCAAAGCCAATCTTCTTTTTGATTTCTTTTCCTTTTATTTCCATCATGCACAAATCAACCACTTCTTTCACTTTCTTTTTCATGCTTCTTGCATTTGTGTAAATAACAAAGAAGAATCTTCGTTTTCTTGCTTCACTACGAACCGTAACGCTTCCATCGCAAGCTCTTCCTGAGAATCGACCCGGTATAGCCTTTGCTATAACGGAGATTGGAAAGGATACATTAACCATTTGAAATACATTTGTGGAATGATCAAGCACTAAGATTGATTCTAAACCTTATCTCTTTTACATAATATCTGTGCAATCTACCACACTATCTTTTCCCGATCAACCCTAAACTTTTCTGTTTCTGACTTAACAGAATTTTAGGCCTTCTGTACCGGTCATCCCCGCGTCTGAAGTATACAACTACAATCACGTTTTCCCTTCAGCTTTTCTGTTTCTGTCTTAACAGAATTTTAACCTTCTGGTTTTTGTTTCTTGCAGGCAGTTTTAGTCAGTCTTTTGCATCTTCGATGGGCCCTTGGGAGAATATTTTGACCAGCGAACTTGTTCGATGGTTGAGCACTGGAGAAATCAAGGCTCCTGTTCATGGGCGAGGAGGATTTGCGCGACTTATGACATCCGTCAAGACCTTATTGGACATGATGCACCAGCAGTGCCCCCGGGTTTGTCATGGTCACAGTGGGTATGGTGGTGGGTATGGTCCTCTTGCAAGTCACGGAAAAGAGGACGTCACCTGTAAGGTCTCGGATCCTCCCTTCACCAATCTTACCCCCAGAAGTGACATCGACGAAAAACCCATGCTCATTAGATGACTTTCTGGTGGTGGAGATGTTCATCAATGAAGGATCATGGCCCACACCAGTTGATCGGGTGGAGTCAGAAGGTTCTGCTGCATTTTGACCTCAAGAAACACCATTGTTCTCGGTCGGTGATGGGCTCCTTCAATGTTTACATCATGCATCATGATGTAACCAGCATCCGATCATCTCAACAGTGCTCAGCCCTTCTTCGGCGCTCTTCCAAACATCTTGTATTTGGAGTAGTGTAATACCTTAAGGAGTGAGTACAACCTTTTACTGAGAGAGAGGGACTTCTTTGTACTCCTTTATTGTAACACCCAATCTTATTGTATAAGAGAGCGTCTTGTATCACTTTCTTATGTTTGAATATAAATAAAAGTGACACTTTTTCTTGTCTTCTTCTATTGTCTTGAATTCCTTTTTTGCATTGAAAATCAGACAAATAGAAGTAAAGGATCTTTGGCTTGCTAAAAATATGTGATAATCTTAACGAGTCAAAGTTTGGAAAAAATCCTGTTTTAGGAATTTAAGAATGCCGTCAGAGGTGCGATATTAACTTGACAGGAGTAAGATGGTTCTTGTGGACCTGCCAATCTATAAATGAGAAAGACAAGTGAAATTTGTACCCCCCACGGAGGATGAGTTTTCATCAGAGGTTTGGTATTAACTTGACTAAGACCCAGCTGGGGATTTAATGAAAACACTGTTAACGGTGTAATGTTAACATAACAATATTTTTAGGTGGACTTGTTATTCTGTTGACAAGAATAACAAGTGAGACTAGACTCGCGGGGAATCTAGGAGAACCTTTACCATTAGAGGTGTGATATTAACTTAACGGGTTGAATTAAATCTTGTCAGAATTGTGATGTTAACTTGACAAGGGTGTGAGTCAGAGGTGTGATATTAACTTAACTCATGAGTGTTTCAGCTTCATTTGGGAAAACTAAAAGTGTCACTGTCATAGGTGTAATATTTAACTTGACAGTGAGGGTAATGCTAGAGGTGTAATTTTGAACTTGGCATTGGTCATCTCGATTTCGACCAGGAAGTCCGAGGGAAAGTCATGGCCATAGGTGTATTGTTGAATTTAGCAATAAACTGGACGCTAGAGGTGTGATGTTAAACTTAGCATCACTCATCTTAGCTTCTATATGCAAGCTTGAGGAAAAGTAACTATCAGAGGTTTAATATTGAACTTGGCAGCAACTCAATCACTGTTAGAAGTATAGTGTTAAACTTAATAGTAATTTGTCAGAGGTTCATTATTAACCTGACAATAATCAATTTGCGATATGAGCAATTTTGAGGATTTATCATTCTATTGATGAGAATTGATAAGTGAAGTTTGAAATGTCAGAGGTGTAATGTTAACTTAACAAATACGAAGACTTGCTATTCCATGTAGAGTGGTGATGATTATCCCATTCTTGTTCATAGTACTGGGATTGGGGCATATTTTGATTCGGATAAGACCAATCTGGCATACTTGGTTGGTTAGAATTATGTAATGCTGGGTTGGTAATATCCGAATTGAAGGAGGTTGGGGTGAAATATGGATTTGAGTTATAATCAGAATAATTGTAATTATAATCCATTTTCACAAGAACAAACAAATAAACAATCAAGAAAATAAAAAAAATCTAGCCTATGTTAGGGTAGAGCTTAGACCTAGACGACTCCTAACTGTTAATTATCCACAGGAGGTATATTGCAGAACCTGACCACAAGTTAATCGGCCAGGTAGGGGCAAGATTGGTGGGGGGTATCCGTGCCTAAGCAACGGGCCTAATTATGCCAAACCACCAGCCTTCGGGGTTTCGCCTCTCAATGCTCCACTTTAGACACCGATTTGGCAAGAGTTAACTTCTAACAACTTTCCCCTTAGGTCAATTCCTATTTGAGTCCGAGATGTCCCTAGGGCCAACGTCTACTCAATTTTATGTTAGGCTGGGTTAGTGAGTGAGGAGATAATTTTTGGGCTAAGGAAGGGTAATGACTTCCCCACCTTATCTTGTTTAAGGATATGCCCTTAGTCTTTTTAGTGCAGTGTACAAGTATAAAGCAAAAGGTAACATTCAAGCAATATGAATCACTCAAAATATATTTCCTAAATTATATGCAATGCACACATACCTTGCTCCAGCACTCTTCAACAGTAATGTAAAGAAACAAAATAGACAAATGCCCTAAGATACAAGAGTCTAAACGTTTTTTAGCATTTACAAAGCAAAAAGTTACTTTTGATTAGAAATATGTACAGAGTGAGTTAAACAGATAAACTAATAACTGCAGAGAGCCAATCTATGTAAAGCAACCTGCAAGAGACTACAGTTAGTTGTTCACCACAGTTGTGAGCTCTCATTCTCTGCCTTCTTGGGCAGAGGTACAGAGTAGCAATATGTCCACTGCAGCTCCTAGTTTTCTGTAATTAGCCTCTTTACATCAAAACAGAGAAGAAAAAGAGTAAAACTGTTAAAGTAAATCAAGAAGAAAGAAAACTTACTGTCCCTCCCCGGCAACGGCGTCAAAATTATGATCGAGCCAATCCTGCACAAAAAAATATAGAAATTTAGAACAATGCTAGGTCCTCAATTCTACCATGTAGCCTAGGGCTAACGGGTCGTGATCCACAGGGAGGGACAGCGATGGAAGCGTTATGTAAGTTTCTTCTTTTAATTTACTAAAACTAGTTAATACTTATCTTCTCAATTTATAAAAAGGAAAAAAATGTTAAGTTAAGTTAAGAATAAGATAGTAGAAGAAGAGATGGTGGTATCGTTGTTGTTTTATCTATAAAAGAAAAGGAGCCAAAAGGAGATAAAAAAAAGTGTTGATGCAAAAATCAAAAATAAAAAAAAAGAAAAATATTTACCTCTACTGTTGAACCATAACAAAGACTTACCTCAGCATGAAGTAAAGCAAAGCAAATAGAAAAGAATAAAGAAAGTAGGGCTTCGGCAAGATCGAGCACAATGAAGAAAAGTGGGAAACCTCCATTGATTGTCACCTTCAATATAAGCTTCTTGAAGAAAAAATTACAATAGTGTCACTCTACAATAACTCTTCCTCTCTTTTGATCATGTAACTCTCTTTAGCCTAAAAATAAAATAAAAAATAAAAATTACATTGAAGAAGAAAAGAAAAACCTAAACTAAAGCTCTCCCTGAGATGGTCCTGCTCTGCCTTTGAGGTATGAGGGTATTTATAGGAGAAAACCAGAGGGATAGAACGTGTATGAAGATAGGAAGAGTTGGATATTTTTGAATTGATTCTTCCCTTATCTCCAAACTTGATTTGATTTTGTTAGAACATATTTCGATGAAGACTTTTGTGAAGCATTTCATTTGGAGCTCTAACACATGACGAATCAAGAGTTCTACATGATCAAGATGTCCTAAGGAGAGTTGATATAATGTATTTTGTAAAGATGAAATAGCATGTAAAAAGCCTTGACACACACACACCATATCAATGTCCATTAGTCGACTAATACCTATGACAAGTCGACTGATTGAGGCTAAACCTGCACAAAAAATACGGATTTTCAGATCTTATAATAAAAACGTGCAAGTGATCAATACTTCCGCTATAGCAAGTGGCTAATGCGGGTCGTGATCCACAAGGAGGGTTTGCGATGGAAGCGTTTACAGTTTTATTGAAATCGTTATAAAAACCAAACGAGAGTTCTTCTCTATTTTAAAGTTAAGAAAAAGGAAAAGAAAGTTAATGGTTAAAGTAAGAAGAAAACGAGAGATGAAGAAGGAAGAAAATCAGAAAACAATGAAGCGAATATGTACAACTGAAGTGGAGGAAAAGAATGGAAACGATTGGGAAGAAGTGGTGAAAGAAATCGTGTTGGCGATCTATACTATAGCGATAAAAGAAAAGAAAGAAAGCTAAGAATTACTTACCTAGTTTGGTGATGACTTACTTGGAAACCTGCGCAAGTTCTACCTTTGCTTCGGAGGCATTCAACGCATAGATCATAAACTTGAACTCAGTCCCCGTGCACATTATATCGTCAAGCATATGAAGTACGAAGTGATGCGAAGCTTGGAAGAGGAGATCGTCTTCATGAACTATCGCTGGCTCTCACGTAGCTTAGTGATACATGCTTTGGACTTCACTTGTAGACTCAACACATAAAACCAAGGTGAAGTAGAAGAGGAAAACGAAAAGCAAAACAAATGTAAAGTAAAGATACAAACATAAACAAATGTTACCTTTATTGCTTACTGAGACAATGAAAGAAAGGAGGAGGAGTACATCGGTGTCACTCTCAACATCAGCCTCTCTCTCTTACTTACATGAATCATCATCTACCCTAAGCTACATACAAGTTACATAAAACTAAACTACAAAATGGAAAAACTAGTCTAAAATCCTAATCTGCATTGACGTCCATTTTCAGTGCACAATATGGCCTTTTATAGGCAGAAACCCTAACAACCAGAATCCCGGGGAGGTCGGGGGAGTTCACGCTCCCCGTAACTCCCCAGGATTGCCGCAAAAACGCGGTTTTTGCCGCGTTTTTGCGGCAAGGGTGTGGCCAGATGGCCACACCCTGTTGGTGGGTCATCCCGGGATCTTCTTCTGGCTTTATCCTTTGTTGGTTTCTTCGTTTGAGCTCCGGATTCTGACGAAATGGCCTTGGATTCTTGGCTTTAACCGATCGATTCTGAGAGGATTCTTCTCAACCGGTTTCAACCTCTTGATTTTGCCCTGATTTTATGTGTGCGAATTAACTCTGATTTAATTCAGAATTCTGGTGGGCTTTTGGGCTCATTTCTCTTCATCTCCTTAAGGATTGGGCCTGCAAATAAATTAGACAAATAATTAGGACAATGCAGGCTTTTATTCTAAAATAAGTATGGAAATGTGACATTAAATATGCAACATTAGTGACCAATCACACCCCCATACCTATCTTTTGCTCGTCCTCGAGCAAAACAACTAAACTATACTAAGGATTATTGGACCACTTTCGCAGGTCACGCGATTGCACTGAGCATGTGCAACAAGCCGTTAAACCTCTAGGTTCCCCCTAGAGGACGAGTTTTGTCTCGTGAGGGTTTTCAGCGGATTGCACCCACAAAATCCATAAAGAAAGGGAAATAAAGAGTTAGTATTTTCGAAAAGCATTTTGAAAGAGAAAAATATTTGAAATAAGATTGTAAGATCTAAGCAATCTATAAGTTATAGGAAACCCGAATCTTTCATTCCTAAACTTAGTCTCTATTCAAAAATTTGTTATCAATCAAAGTAAGGAGTCAAATTGTACTTCTCATCTAGTCTATTACTTTACCCTAAGTCATATGCACCTTGTGACTGTGAAAATTTTGACTAAGGGTTCATTAACTCTAACTCTTATGCCTTATTTATTTATATATATACTTTTTTTTTGTGGTATTATTCCTTAGTTCTATTAGGCTTTCTAATCTGCCCATGTAATGAGCCTCTAATCGATGACTCCCAAACCAAACGGTCTTAGGGCACCAGGTGAGAAGACACCCCTTGGACTTAAGGACTCGAGCAAACAAGGCCACAAAACTAAGGACTTTATTATATGAATCCCTTTTAGGCGTGAATACTTATGCTTTATTAGGCACAAATACCCAGCTTAATCAGAGGATCTAATCATCTTTCGCATAAATACTAAGGCTTGCTTAGGCCAAAGCACCTAGCTAATCAATAATTAGATTTATTCATCATTTTTTTTTGAACTTATCTAATTATCTTTCGCATAAATACTAAGGCTTGCTTAGGCCAAAGCACCTAGCTAATCAATAATTAGACTTATTTTTTTTTTTTATATATATTTTTATAAGGCATAAGAATCATTGTTTTTGAACCCTAAGTGTGTAAGTGTATGAAGTGTGCATATTTCATCCAGGTAAAGATCAAGACCAAATTACTTTGACAAATTATCTTCCTAACTCTAAAAATCAAACAAATAATCTTCTTTTGACCAAGTATAAGAAATCATAATTTGGATTTTCCTATTCCTTAAAATTAACTTAATTTCTTACAAAAATAAGTCAAAATATTGTTTCTATTTTTCAAAAAGTTTTTAAAAGTAAAGAAAAATGTTAATTTTTTTTTGTTTTTTAAAGAAAAAAAGAAAAGTTATGTTAGACCCTTCCCCACACCTATCTCATGCATTGTCCTCAATGTATGAATTAATGCATAGATGCATGAAAAAGACGAAAGGGAAGGAAAATGTTACCTTAAGGTGGTGGTTCCGGTGGTGGTCTGATTGGTCCACGAAACATGGCCCAATCCACTTTTCTTGGGTCTCGAAGGAACCCACCAGCACTATCTTTAATATAACCCATTAAAATTGTATATCCATGAAGGATTTTTATTAAGTATGTGACCCCATCTAATTTCCATATTCCATAACTAATTTCGGAGTCAAATTTATCAACCACCTCGTCCCAGAATGGAGTATGAAATGATAGAACAGTTGACTTGGACTCAGGAAGGACAGGAACTAATACCGACTCAGGAAGGTGACTTAAGTCAAGTAAAGGTTCAGGAGTCGAAATAGGTTCAGAAATTGGGTCCAAGTCAAGAAATTGAAACTCCAGTCCACATGTATTTTCTAACAATGGAATGTGACTTAATGTGGGTGATTCCAGTTCATGAATGATAGGTGGAGGAATCAAAACTGACTCTAAAATATTACTCAAGTTTGGTAACACAACAGGAGTCAAGATTGATTCAGAAAGCTGAACGGATCACAGATATGAGAATCTAGGTCACATATCTCATTGACTTCAATATCAAAAAATTGAGAACTTGCCAATTTGTCAATAGGATCTTCAAGAGTGTATAATTGGTCAAGTTCAATATGATCCTCACAGATGGGTGATTCAATTTCATTATGGATTGGTACAGGATCCAATGTTGACTCGGGGAAAAGATCGAAATCAGGTGAAGATACCAGAGTCATTATTGAATCATGAAGAAGCATTGAATCACTAAGTTGGGGTTCAAGATCATATTCATTCTCAAGTTCTATTTCAGGAAAAGGAAAACTTGCTAAACTATCAATATCTTTTTCAAAATTTGGAGTTTGGGCAAGTTCAAGTGGTTGTTCTGAAATGGAATCTTGATTTCCAAAACTACATGACTCTTCGGCTCTAACAGAATAGTTAGTGACATCAGGACGGTGGGAACGTAGAGATTCGACCATCATATCTATGTCACGATTACGAGTGTTTTGAGCCTGAGTCATGGCTTCAAGCATCTTTTCATAAGTGATATGTTCATTGTTTTGATGAAAAGATGAAGAATTGTCTTGGAAGTGGTAGTGAAATCGTGAGTCCATCAGATTTTGGGATTTGTGTTTGGACTCACGCATACTCATTTCCGTAATTGATGGTTTCCTATTTTGGACGGGTGGAACTGAGTATGACTCTTGGAAATATTATGGACTAGGTGGAGAAGAAGGACAAGGTGGTTGGAAATTATGCTCGGGGGAGGTGAATCCCCACTGACTCGGTGAAGAGTTAAAATCATTATGGAAATTATAGTTATTAGATGGGGGGTATGGGTCATATTGATTCGGATAAGACCAATCCGGCACACTAGGTTGGTCAAAGTTATGATATGTCGGGTTGGTAATATCCGAAAATGAAGTCGGCGTGTAATATGGATTATTATTGTAGTTGAAAAAATTATTATTATAGTCTATATCACACAATAGAATACAAACAAAGAAAAACAAACAAATAAACAAAAAAAAAAAAAATTCTAGCCTAAGTTAGGGTAGACTTAGGACCTAGACGACTCCTAACTGGTTAGACTGTCCACGGAGGTCTAATGTAGACTTTAACCACAAGCTAATCAGCCAGGTCAGGGCAAGGTTGGTGGGAGGTTTTCTGTCAAAGACGTTCCTTAATTAAATAACCACCAACCTTCGGGCTTTCGGCCCTCAATCCCTTTCCTAGACACTGATTTTGCAGGAGTTAGATTCCAACATTTTTCCCCCTTAGGATAATCTCCTAATTGAGTCCGAGATGTCCCTAGGGCCAACGTCTACTCATTTTAAGTTAGGCTTGGGTTAGTGAGTGCTTGGAGATGATTTTTGGGCTAAGGAAGGGTGATCAAATCTCCACCTTATCTTGATTTGGGTTTTGCCCTTAGAATTGATTCGTGCAAGTGTGCAAGATATAGAAAAGTAGCATTCAAAAGCAAAATCACCCAAGAATGTTTCCTAAACTATATGCTATGCATACATACCTTGTCTCCAGCTCTCTTCAACAGTAAAGTAAAAGAATTGAAAAGACTTGTGCCTAGAATGCAAATGTCTAATCAATTTTTAACTTTCAACGAATCTTTTACTGTTGATTATTAGCAGGTTTATGTTATGGCATATAAAAGAAAATAGAGTTGCAGAAAGCTAGAATTTTGCAAAGCAAGCTGCCCTGCAAAAAGATGGTTAGTTGTGCACTCCTCCTTGCCGCGAAAACGCGGCAAAAGCCACGAAAGCGCGGCAATTCAGAGGGTCCTTGGTCTCTGTTTTTTGGAACAAAGACCCAAGACCACTTATATGTTTCTGCAATCCTTTATTTCTACTTTGCTTGCCCTGAACCTGCAACAGAGAAGAAAATTCGTTTAGCTCTAAAAAAAATTCAGATTTCAAAAAAAAAAAAAAAATTTCAGATTTCAATAAAAAACATGTTACCCTCCCCGGCAACGGCGCCAAAGTTTGATTGAGGCTAAACCTGCACAAAAAATACGGATTTTCAGATCTTATAATAAAAACGTGCAAGTGCTCAATACTTCCGCTATAGCAAGTGGTTAATGCGGGTCGTGATCCACAAGGAGGGTTTGCGATGGAAGCGTTTACAGTTTTATTGAAATCGTTATAAAAACCAAACGAGAGTTCTTCTCTATTTTTAAAGTTAAGAAAAAGGAAAAGAAAGTTAATGGTTAAAGTAAGAAGAAAACGAGAGATGAAGAAGGTGGAAAATCAGAAAACAATGAAGCGAATATGTACAACTGAAGTGGAGGAAAAGAATGGAAACGATTGGGAAGAAGTGGTGAAAGAAATCGTGTTGGCGATCTATACTATAGCGATAAAAGAAAAGAAAGAAAGCTAAGAATTACTTACCTAGTTTGGTGATGACTTACTTGGAAACCTGCGCAAGTTCTACCTTTGCTTCGGAGGCATTCAACGCATAGATCATAAACTTGAACTCAGTCCCCGTGCACATTATATCGTCAAGCATATGAAGTACGAAGTGATGCGAAGCTTGGAAGAGGAGATCGTCTTCATGAACTATCGCTGGCTCTCACGTAGCTTAGTGATACATGCTTTGGACTTCACTTGTAGACTCAACACATAAAACCAAGGTGAAGTAGAAGAGGAAAACGAAAAGCAAAACAAATGTAAAGTAAAGATACAAACATAAACAAATGTTACCTTTATTGCTTACTGAGACAATGAAAGAAAGGAGGAGGAGTACATCGGTGTCACTCTCAACATCAGCCTCTCTCTCTTACTTACATGAATCATCATCTACCCTAAGCTACATACAAGTTACATAAAACTAAACTACAAAATGGAAAAACTAGTCTAAAATCCTAATCTGCATTGACGTCCATTTTCAGTGCACAATATGGCCTTTTATAGGCAGAAACCCTAACAACCAGAATCCCGGGGAGGTCGGGGGAGTTCACGCTCCCTGTAACTCCCCAGGATTGCCGCAAAAACGCGGCTTTTGCCGCGTTTTTGCGGCAAGGGTGTGGCCAGATGGCCACACCCTGTTGGTGGGTCATCCCGGGATCTTCTTCTGGCTTTATCCTTTGTTGGTTTCTTCATTTGAGCTCCGGATTCTGACGAAATGGCCTTGGATTCTTGGCTTTAACCGATCGATTCTGAGAGGATTCTTCTCAACCGGTTTCAACCTCTTGATTTTGCCCTGATTTTATGTGTGCGAATTAACTCTGATTTAATTCAGAATTCTGGTGGGCTTTTGGGCTCATTTCTCTTCATCTCCTTAAGGATTGGGCCTGCAAATAAATTAGACAAATAATTAGGACAATGCAGGCTTTTATTCTAAAATAAGTATGGAAATGTGACATTAAATATGCAACATTAGTGACCAATCATCGACTAATAACATGTGTAGTCGACTTGACCCAAACCCTAGTCGACTAGTCAAGTGTCCAAATCAGACCCAACTCTCTGTTTCTGCATTAGTCGACTTGACAGTAAAATGTAGTCGACTAATAGCAAAGTGTAGTCGACTAATCCCTTGCCCCTAGTCGACTAATAGCTGGTCCAGTCGACTTATAAGTAGTTGCAGTCGACTTGATTCAGTTATCCAGAAAACTGTCAGTCCAACGTATCTTACCCTAGTCGACTTATAGTCAAACCTAGTCGACTTATAGTAGGAAAATTGCCTAGTCTAGTCGACTAACTCCATAGGCAAGTCGACTATTGGCAGTTTCTGACTGTTGGACAGTTTTCGTTATCTGGTCTTTTGTGCAACGAATTCCAACGTTCCAATTGTTTGAATTGCACCTATAACTACCCTAACTTACCCTAGTCTTCAGCTATATAAAGAGTAGTTAGTCCAAAGGCCAAATATCAAGAAAAATCTTCAGTTTTCCAAAGCCAAAATTCTGTCAAAATCTGAAAACTGTTTTTCCAACTTCTGTTCTTCACCAAAAGTCATTTTCCAACTTCTGTTCTTCACCAAAAGTCATTTCCATTGTGAAGTTCTCTGAAGTTTCTCCTATACTAGACCTTGTCCACGTTCATACACAGTACCAAGGCTTATAGGAAAGTTGTAATACTCAAAGCAAGCATTGTACACGGGTGGCTTCTTGGTGTAGAGGCAGTTGTACAAGGTGAAGTTTATTCTCTTGGTGGAAGAGAAGGTGTTCTCTTAGTGGAAGAGAAGGTGTACACATTTGGCAAAGGGGATTTGTCAAGTGGTGTGCATGGTTGTGATTTGGGTATACAAAATCAAGGATAAAGGAAAATCTCAAGCGGGTGGCTTGGGGACTGGATGTAGGTCACGAGGACCGAACCAGGATAAATCTCTCTTGTTTGCGTTTGTCTATTTTTTGAGATTTGTTTTCCTTTTTGCAAGTTTATTTATTTGCTTAACGTTAATCCTTCTTGTTTTTATTTTGTGTTGACTTGGGTATTTTTAGATCTATAATTGCCAACAGAGATAGTTCCGCATTTGACATCATCTCCGGGACCAACAGATTTATCCAGAAATTCAATTCTGATCTGCAGGCTATTGCGTTTTGATTGCTATATTACTTATCAACTGATAGAATTGGAAAGAGTGATCAACAGAAAAATTATATCCCTTTAAGTCTTCTTTCTGTAGCATCTTGAATCATTAGATTTGACCTTCGATAGTGAAAGTTATGATTAAAATGTTAAACTGTATCCAGCCTGAATCCAAATTTAAATTGCTTCATCTCATCCGTTGATCTTCTCTCTATCTATTTATCCTCTTTGATTTTCAGTTTATCTTCTAGAATTGATAAGATATTCACTTATCTTCAGCGAAACAGATAAGGTCTTCAAACAATCCATTTTTTTTTTGTAATGAGATGATATTATCTTATCTGATATATCCAGTTTTCAGATAAGATAGCTTCTAGAACCTTTGGATTTGAATCGATCCCCTTTCTTTTGAACTTTTGAATTTAATTGGATAAATTTCATGATTATCTTCTCCCTATCATACCCTGCATGAATTAGGACATTAAGACAAGTTATTTACAATATTCATTACAGAATATATGTAGGAATATAATAATATTTATGTAATATATGTGTCCAAACACACCCCACACTTATCTTTTGCTCGTCCTCTGATAAAACAAAGAGAGAAAAAAACTAAACTAACTCACTTTCGTAGGAATCACGGTTGCACTTAGCACGTGCAACAAGCCGTTAAACTTCTAGGTTACCCTAGAGGACGAGTTTTGTCTCGTGAGGGTTTTCAGTGGATTGCACCCACAAAATCCATGATGAAAAAGAAATAAAGTGTTAGTATTTTTGAAAATGAATTTTGAAAGGAAAAAATATTTGAAGTATTAATGTAAAATTTCAAGTAATCTATAAGTCATAGGATTATCAAAATTTAGTCATTCCTAAACTTAGTCTTTATTCAAAAACTTGTTTTCAATCAAGGTAAAGATTAAAATTGTATTTCTCATCTAGTCCATTATTTTACCCTAAGTCATATGCATTTTGTGACCGTGAAAATTTGGCTCAGGATTCATCAACTCTAACTCTTATGCCTTATTATTTTCCTTTATTATTTTTTAAATTTATGACGGTAATATCCCTTAGCTCTATTAGGCTTTCTAATTCGCCCATGTAACGAGCCTTAGTCGGTGACTCCCAAACCAGACGGTTTTAGGGCACCGGGTGAGAAAGCACCCCAAGGACTTAGGACTCGAGCAAACAAGGCCACAAAACCAAGGATTTTTATTTATGTGAACCACTTTTAGGCGTGAATACTTATGCTTTATGAGGCACTAACACCCAGCTTAATCAGAGGATTTTTTTTTGATATATGTATATATATATTTTTTATATAAGGCATAAGAATCTTTGTTTTAGAACCCTAAGTGTAAGTGTGTAAGTGTATAAAGTATGCATATTTCATCAAGATAAAAATTAAGACTACATTACTTTTCCAATTTTTCTTCCTAACCTCAAAATCAACAAATAATTTTATTTTGACCAAGTGTAAGAAATCCTAATTATGATCATCTTATTCCTTAAAATTAACTTAATATTTTTACTAAAATAAGTCAAAGTATTATTTTCCATTTCAAAAAAAAAATTTTTTTTAATGAAATATTTTTTTTTTAAATTAGTGAAATTAGCATGTTAGTAAACCCTCCTCCATACTTAACTCATGCATTGTCCTCAATGTATGAATGAAATGCAATAATACATGAAAAAGGACGAAGGGAAGGAAATTGTCACCTCAAGGTGGTGGTTCCGGTGGTGGTCTCATTGGGCCAAGCGTTTCTGCCCAATCTAGATATTGTGGATTTTCATGAAACCCACCTTTCATCACCTCTTTCTTATTAACATTTTTATAATCCCCAATATGAATAGGATCATGTAAGATCCTAGCATGAAATTTTTCTCGGTTATATGACCAGTCTTGAGATATCATCACAGAGTCATATTGATCTAAACCTTGATCCAATAATGTAATGTGATTTTGTGGAATGGATGATTTGGGCTCAACAATAAAGGGAATGGGAACCGATTCAGACTCGGGAATAAAACTCAAATCAAGTTTAGATTCGAAAGTAGGAGTTGGTTTATGAGTTTGGTCCAAATCATAGAATTGAAGTTCACATTCATTTCCTAATAATGGAATGTGACTATCTAAAATAAGTGGTTCATGTTCAAGCTCTATAGGGATAGGAATCAGTGTTGGCTTCAGAATTAAGTCCGAATCGGGTAAGGATACCGGAGTCAACATAGATTCAAAAAGTGGAATTGAATCACAATATTGAGAATCGGTATCACATTCATCTTCAAGTTCAATCTCATTGAAATGAAAACTTGCCAATTTATCAATGGGTTGATATTGGTCAAGTTCAAAATTTTGTGGTGAAATTGAGTCTTAGTTAAAATCTTCAAGATGCCATGATTCTTCGTCAATATGGCTAGGGGAATCAGGTGTGGTCGAAAATGTGTTAGGTAGAGTTTCCTCATTCCTATCACTAATTGTATTGACCAAATGACTCACTTTTACTTCTAGCATATTGATAGATTGGAGACGATCCATTTGGGATTGAATACTATCATTATGGGACTGAATCATGAATTCCATAGTCTTTTCTAAGTCAACCGGTTCTTTTTGTTGTGGTTGGACTTGAAAATTAGAGTAAGGATCTTGAATTTGGGAATTATTTGAGAGAATTGAGTCCGCTATGATTTGTACTTGTCGTATGGACTCAAGGAAGGCTTCAAAAGTCTTTTCTAAAGAAGATTTCTCTTCTATAGGTTGGTCTTGGTATGAATTATATGAAGCGGTTTGTTGGTAAGGTTGTTGATAGTAAGACTCGGGGGAGTTGTATCCCCACTGATTCGGTGAAGAGTGGTGATGATTATCCCATTCTTGTTCATAGTATTGGGATTGGGGCATATTTTGATTCGGATAAAACCAATCTGGCATACTTGGTTGGTTAAAGTTATGTAATGCCGGGTTGGTAATATTCGAATTGAAGGAGGTTGGGGTGAAATATGGATTTGAGTTATAATCAGAATAATTGTAATTATAATCCATTTTCACAAGAACAAACAAATAAACAATCAAGAAAATAAAAAAATCTAGCCTATGTTAGGGTAGAGCTTAGACCTAGACGACTCCTAACTGTTGATTATCCACAGGAGGTATATTACAGAACCTGACCACAAGTTAATCGGCCAGGTAGGGGCAAGATTGGTGGGAGGTATCCGTGCCTAAGCAACGGGCCTAATTATGCCAAACCACCAGCCTTCAGGGTTTCGCCCCTCAATCCTCAACCTTAGACACCGATTTGGCAAGAGTTAACTTCTAACAACTTCCCCCTTAGGTCAATCCCTAATTGAGTCCGAGATGTCCCTAGGGCCAACGTCTACTCAATTTTATGTTAGGCTGGGTTAGTGAGTGAGGAGATAATTTTTGGGCTAAGGGAGGGTAATGACTTCCCCACCTTATCTTGTTTAAGGATATGCCCTTAGTCTTTTTAGTGCAGTGTACAAGTATAAAGCAAAAGGTAACATTCAAGCAATATGAATCACTCAAGATATGTTTCCTAAACTATATCCAATGCACACATACCTTTGCTCCAGCACTCTTCAACAGTAATGTAAAGAAACAAAATATATAAATGCCCTAAGATGCAAGAGTCTAAACGTTTTTTAGCATTTACAAAGCAACAAGTTACTTTTGATTAGAAATATGTATAGAGTGAGTTAAACAGATAAACTAATAACTGCAGAGAGCTAATCTATGTAAAGCAAGCTGCAAGAGACTACAGTTAGTAGTTCACCACAGTTGTGGGTTCTAATGCTCTGCCTTCTTGGGCAGAGGTACAGAGTAGCAATATGTCCACTGCAGCTCCTAGTTTTCTGTAATTAGCCTCTGTACATCAAAACAGAGAAGAAAAAGAGTAAAACTATTAAAGTAAATCAAGAAGAAAGAAAACTTACTGTCCCTCCCCGGCAACGGCGCCAAAATTATGATCGAGCCAAACCTGCACAAAAAAATATAGAAATTTAGAACAATGCTAGGTCCTCAATTCTACCGTGTAGCCTAGGGCTAACGGGTCGTGATCCACAGGGAGGGATAGCAATGGTAGCGTTATGTAAGTTTCTTCTTTTAATTTACCAAAACTAGTTAATACTTATCTTCTCAATTTATAAAAAGGAAAAAAATGTTAAGTTAAGTTAAGAATAAGATAGTAGAAGAAGAGATGGTGGTATCGTTGTTGTTTTATCTATAAAAGAAAAGGAAGTGATTGGTCGCTAATGTTGCATATTTAGTATCATATTTCCATACTTATTCTAGAATAAAACTTTGCATTATCTTAATTAATTGCTTAATTTATTTGCAGGCCCATTCTTTAAGGAGATGAAGAGAAATGAGCCCAAAGCCCACCAAAATTCTGAATTAAATCAGAATTAATTCGCACTCAGTAATCAGGGCAAAATCAAGAGGTTGAAAACCGTTGAGAAGAATCCTCTCAGAATCGATCGGTTAAAGCCAAGAATCCAAGGCCATTTCGTCAGAAACCTAAACTCAAACGAAGAAACCAACTGAAGATAAATGCAGAAGGAAATCCCAGAGAGACCCACCAACAGGGTGTGGCCATCTGGCCATACCTTGGCCGCGGAAACGCGGCCAAAGCCCCGTTTCCGCGGCTTGGTTGGGGAGTTAGGGGGAGCGTTTGTTCCCCCGATTTTCCGGGATCCTCCTCGTGTGGGTTATGCCTATAAAAAGGCAGTCTTTGCGTTGAAAAATGGACGACCATGCAGAGATAGGATTTAGACTAGTTTTTCATTTTGTAGTTTAGGTTTTTCGTTTCTTTTTATGTAACTTGTATGTAAACTTAGGTTAGATGAAGATTCATGTAAGTAAGAGAGAGAGGCTTATGTTGAGAGTGACACCGATGTACCCTCCTCCTTTCTTCCATCGTTTCAAGCAATAAAAGGTAATATGTTTATGTTCTTCTTTACTTTCATTTTCTTTTTCTTCTTCCTACTTTACTTCTTTTGTTTTTGATGAGTTTGCAAGTGAATCCAGAAGTATAAGTATACAAAAACCTTTATGAGTGCCAACGATAGTTCATGAAGACGTTCTCCTCCTCAAGATCCGTATCACTTCATTCTTGCGCCGCTTGATGATATAATGCGAACGGGGACTGAGCTCGATCCTATGATCTATGCGTTGAACGCCTCCAAGCAAGGTAGAACATGCAAGGTTTCCAGGTAAGTCATCAATCAAATTAGGTAAGTATTTCTTCAACCTTCTTTCTTTTCTTTTATTTCTTTAGCATAGATCGCCAACACGATTTCTTTCACCACATCTTCCAAATCGTTTTCACTCTTTTTTTCCAATTCATTTGTATATAGTCATTCTCCGGTTTTCTTCACCTTCTTCATCTATCGCTTTCTTTTTAACTTTAACCTTTAACTCTTCTTTCATTTTTATTTCTTAAAACAAAGAAGAACTTTCATTTTGTTTTCATAAAGATTTCAATAAAGACTTTGAACGCTTCCATCGCAAACCCTCCTTGTGGATCACGACCCGCATAGCCACTTGCTATAGCGGTAAGAATTGAGCACTTGCACATCTTCATTCTAAATCTGAAATCCTTTATTTTTTGTGCAGGTTTTGCCTCAATCAAAATTTTGGCGCCATTGCCGGGGAGGGTAACGTTTTTATTGAAATCTGAATTTTTATTGAAAATTTTTTAGAACTAAAACGAATTTTCTTCTCTGTTGCAGGTTATAGGGAAAGCAAAGCAGGAAATTAAGATTGCAGTAACATACAAGTGGTCTTGGGCCTCTGCTCTAGAAAGCAGAGACAAGGGCCCTCTGATTTGCTGCGTTTTCGCGGCCAAAGCCGCGGATCCGCGGCAAAGAAGAGTTGACTACTAATAGGTTTTGTGCAGGGTTGCTTGCTTTGCAAAAACATAGCTTGCTGCAACTTTATTTCTTATATTCCATCACCATAAACCTGCTAATAAACCAACAGTAAAATACTTGTTGAAAAAGATAAAAAAATTTGATTAGACGTTTGCATTTTAGGCACGTGTCTTTTCAATTCATTTATTTTTACTGTTGAAGAGTGCTGGAGCAAGGTACGTTCGCATTGCATGTAGAATAGGACTCATCTCTTGGTTGATTTTCATTGCTTTGAGTGAATCTTATTTACATATCTTGTACACTTGCACAAACTTATCTTAAGGGCACTAACCCATAACAAGATAAGGTGGGGATTTAATCACCCTTCCTTAGCCCAAAAATCAGATTCCAAGCACTCACTAACCCAAGCCTAACTAAAAATGAGTAGACGTTGGCCCTAGGGACATCTCGGACTCAATTAAGAGATTATCCTAAGGGGGAAAGGTGTTGGAATTTGACTCCTGCAAAATCAGTGTCGAGGAAAGGGATTAAGGGCCGAAAGCCCGAAGGTTGGTGGTTATTTAATTAAGGAACGTCTTTGACGAAAAACCTCCCACCAACCTTGCCCTGACCTGGCTGATTAGCTTGTGGTCAAAGTCTGCATTAGACCTCCCGTGGACAGTCTAATCAGTTAGGAGTCGTTTAGGTCATAGGTCTACCCTAACTTAGTTAGAATTTTCTCTTTTTATTTGTTTGCTTATTTGTTTGTTTTTTCTTTCTTTTTTGTATTCTATTGTGTGATATGGCTTATAATAATAATTTTTTCAACTTTAATAATAATCCATATTACACACCGAGTTCATTTTCGGATATTACCAACCCGGCATATCATGACTTTAACCAACCTAGTGTGCCGGATTGGTCTTATCCGAATCAATATAACCCATGCCCCCAATCTAATAACTATAATTTTCATAATAATTTCAACTCTTCACCGAGTCAGTAGGGATTCACCTCCCCCGAGCATAATTTTCAACCAACTTGTCCCCCTTATCCACCTAGTCCACAATATCCCCAAGAGTCATACTCAGTTTCACCAGTCCAAAATAGAAAACCATCAATTTTGGAAAGGAGTATGCGTGAGTCCAAACAACAATCACAAAATCTGATGGACTCACAATTTCACTACCACTTCCAAGACAACACTTCATCTTTTCATCAAAACAATGAATCCATCAACTATGAAAAGATGCTTGAAGCCATGACTCATGCTCAAAATGCTCGAAATCGTGACATAGATATGATGGTCGAATCTCTACGTTCTCACAGTTTGACCAGTTCTGATGTCACTAACCATTCTGTTAGAGCTGAAGAGTCATGTAGTTTTGGAAATCAAGATTCCATTTCAGAACAGTCATTTGAACTTGCCCAAACTCCAAATAATATTGATAGTTTGGCAAGTTATCCCTTGCCTGAAATCAAACTTGAAAATGAATATGATCATGAACCCCAACTTAGGGATTCAATTTTACTTCCTGATTCAATAATGACTCCGGTATCTTCACCTGATTTTAATCTTTTCCCCGAGTCAACATTAGATCCTGTGCCAATTCATCATGAAATTGAATCACCCATTTTTGATGATCATATTAAACTTGACCAATTTTATACTTTTGAAAATCCTATTGACAAATTGGCAAGTTCTCATTTTTTTGATATTGAACTCAATGAGATATGTGACCTAGATTTTCAAATCTGTGATCCAGTTCAACTTTCTGAATCAATCTTGACTCCTGTTTTGTTACCAAACTTGAGTAATATGTTAGAGTCAGTTTTGATTCCCCCACCTATCATTCCTGAACATGAATCACCAATATTAAGTCACATTCCATTGTTGGAAAATCAATGTGGACTTGAGTTTCAACTTCTTGACTTGGACACACTTCTTGAGCCAGTCTCGACTCCTGAACCTTTACTTGACTTAAGTCACCTACCTGAGTCGATATTAGTTCCTATACTTCCTGAGTCCAAGTCAACCGTTCTATCATTTCATGCTCCATTTTGGGACGAGGTGGTTGACAAATTTGACTCTGAAATCAGTTATGGAATTTGAAAATTAGATGGGGTCAAATACTTAATAAAAATCCTTCATGGATACACAATTTTAATGGGTTGTATTAGTGAAATTTCTGGTGGGTTCCTCCGAACCCAACGAAAAGTCGATTGGGCCGCATTTCGTGGACCAATCAGACCATCACTGGAACCACCACCTTAAGGTAACATTTTCCTTCCCTTTCGTCTTTTTCATGCATCTATGCATTAATTCATACACTGAGGACAATGCATGAGATAGGTGTGGGGGAGGGTTCTAACATAACTTTTGTTTTTCTTTTTATTAAAAAAAAATTAACATTTTCTTTACTTTTAAAAACTTTTTGAAAATAGAAACAATATTTTGAAATATGTTTTTGTAAGAAATTAAGTTAATTTTAAGGAATAGGAAAATCCAAATTAGGATTTCTTATACTTGATCAAAATAAGATTATTTGTTTGATTTTTAGGGTTAGGAAGATAATTTGTCAAAGTAATTTAGTCTTGATCTTTACCATGATGAAATATGCACACTTCATACACTTACACACTTAGGGTTCAAAAACAAAGATTCTTATGCCTTAAAAAAAAAAAAAAAAAAAAAAAAAAGAAATAAACAAATCTAATTATTGATTAGCTAGGTGCTTTGGCCTAAGTAAGCCTTAGTATTTATGCGAAAGATGATTAGATAAGTTTGAAAAGAAAAAATATATATATAAAAAATCCTCTGATTAAGCTGGGTATTTGTGCCTAATAAAGCATAAGTATTCACGCCTAAAAGGGATTCATATAATAAAATCCTTAGTTTTGTGGCCTTGTTTGCTCGAATCCTTAAGTCCTTGGGGTGTTTTCTCACCCGGTGCCCTAAGACCGTTTGGTTTGGGAGTCATCGATTAAAGGCTCGTTACATGGGCAGATTAGAAAGCCTAATAGAACTAAGGAATAATACCACCAAAAAATATATATATATATAAATAAATAAGGCATAAGAGTTAGAGTTAATGAACCCTTAGTCAAAATTTTCACAGTCACAAGGTGCATATGACTTAGGGTAAAGTAATAGACTAGATGAGAAGTACAATTTGACTCCTTACTTTGATTGATAACAAATTTTTGAATAGAGACTAAGTTTAGGAATGAAAAATTCGATTTTCCTATAACTTATAGATTGCTTAGATCTTACAATTATATTTCAAATATTTTTCCCTTTCAAAATGCTTTTCGAAAATACTAACTCTTTATTTCCCTTTCTTTATGGATTTTGTGGGTGCAATCCGCTGAAAACCATCACGAGACAAAACTCGTCCTCTAGGGGAAACTTAGAGGTTTAACGGCTTGTTGCACATGCTCAGTGCAATCGCGTGACCTGCGAAAGTGGTCTAATAATCCTTAGTATAGTTTAGTTGTTTTGCTCGAGGACGAGCAAAAGATAGGTATGGGGGTGTGATTGGTCGCTAATGTTGCATATTTAGTATCATATTTCCATACTTATTCTAGAATAAAACTTTGCATTGTCTTAATTAATTGCTTAATTTATTTGCAGGCCCATTCTTTAAGGAGATGAAGAGAAATGAGCCCAAAGCCCACCAAAATTCTGAATTAAATCAGAATTAATTCGCACTCAGTAAATCAGGGCAAAATCAAGAGGTTGAAAACCGGTTGAGAAGAATCTTCTCAGAATCGATCGGTTAAAGCCAAGGATCCAAGGCCATTTCGTCAGAAACCTGGACTCAAACGAAGAAACCAACTGAAGATAAATGCAGAAGGAAATCCCAGAGAGACCCACCAACAGGGTGTGGCCATCTGGCCACACCTTGGCCGCGGAAACGCGGCCAAAGCCATGTTTCCGCGGCTTGGTTGGGGAGTTAGGGGGAGCGTTTGCTCCCCTGATTTCCCCGGGATCCTCCTCGTGTGGGTTATGCCTATAAAAAGGCAGTCTTTGCGTTGAAAAATGGACGACCATGCAGAGATAGGATTTAGACTAGTTTTTCATTTTGTAGTTTAGGTTTTTCGTTTCTTTTTATGTAACTTGTATGTAAGCTTAGGTTAGATGAAGATTCATGTAAGTAAGAGGAGAGGCTTATGTTGAGAGTGACACCGATGTACCCTCCTCCTTTCTTCCATCGTTTCAAGCAATAAAAGGTAATATGTTTATGTTCTTCTTTACTTTCATTTTCTTTTCTCCTTCCTACTTTACTTCTTTTGTTTTTGATGAGCTTGCAAGTGAATCCAGAAGTATAAGTATACAAAAACCTTTGTGAGTGCCAACGATAGTTCATGAAGACGTTCTCCTCCTCAAGATCCGTATCACTTCATTCTTGCGCCGCTTGATGATATAATGCGAACGGGGACTGAGCTCGATCCTATGATCTATGCGTTGAACGCCTCCAAGTAAGGTAGAACATGCAAGATTTCCAGGTAAGTCATCAATCAAATTAGGTAAGTATTTCTTCAACCTTCTTTCTTTTCTTTTATTTCTTTAGCATAGATCGCCAACACGATTTCTTTCACCACATCTTCCAAATCGTTTTCACTCTTTTTTTCCAATTCATTTGTATATAGTCATTCTCCGGTTTTCTCCACCTTCTTCATCTATCGCTTTCTTTTTAACTTTAACCTTTAACTCTTCTTTCATTTTTATTTCTTAAAACAAAGAAGAACTTTCGTTTTGTTTTCATAAAGATTTCAATAAAGACTTTGAATGCTTCCATCGCAAACCCTCCTTGTGGATCACGACCCGCATAGCCACTTGCTATAGCGGTAAGAATTGAGCACTTGCACATCTTCATTCTAAATCTAAAATTCTGTATTTTTGTGCAGGTTTTGCTTCAATCAGGAACCAAAAAGAGATAAAAAAAAGTGTTGATGCAAAAATCAAAAATAAAAAAAAATAAAAGAAAAATATTTACCTCTACTGTTGAACCATAACAAAGACTTACCTCAGCATGAAGTAAAGCAAAGAAAATAGAAAAGAATAAAGAAAGCAGGGCTTCGGCGAGATCGAGCACAATGAAGAAAAGTGGGAAACATCCATTGATTGTCACCTTCAATATAAGCTTCTTGAAGAAAAGATTACAATAATGTCACTCTACAATAACTCTTCCTCTCTTTTGATCATGTAACTCTCTCTAGCCTAAAAATGAAATAAAAAATAAAAATTACATTGAAGAAGAAAAGAAAAACCTAAACTAAAGCTCTCCCTGAGATGGTCCTGCTCTGCCTTAGAGGTATGAGGGTATTTATAGGAGAAAACCAGAGGGATAGAACGTGTATGAAGATAGGAAGAGTTGGATATTTCTGAATTTGAATTCTTCCCTTATCTCCAAACTTGATTTGTTTATCCAGAAATTCAATTCTGATCTGCAGGCTATTGGCGTGTTCATTGCTGAATATCACTTATCAATTCTGATCTGAAATTCAAACCAAAATTCAATAACTACTTCCTTGGTCTCCAAATCAAGCAAAGGAAGGATGGGATTTTCATCAACCAAGCCAAGTACACGAAGGAACTTATCAAGAGATTTGCGCTTGAAGGGGCTAAGACAAGCAAAACTCCCATGACAAATACCACAAAGCTTGACAAGGATGAACAAGGTACAAGTGTAGACATTAAGCTTTACCGTAGCATGATTGGTAGCTAGTGTATTTAACAAAGACATTATGTTTTGTGTATGTCTTTGTGCTCGATTTCAATCGTGTCCTAAAGAATCCCATTTGATTGCGGTAAAACGCATTATTAGATACCTTAAGGGCACTATTGAAATAGGTTTGTGGTATCCGAAGACCGGACAATTTTTCATGACGAGTTTTCGGATGCCGACTATGCGGGTTGTAGAGTGGATAGGAAGAGTACAAGTGGAACATGTCAATTTCTTGGTAATTGTCTTGTTTCTTGGTCTTCCAAAAAGTAAAATTCGGTAGCCCTCTCAATCGCCGAGGCGAAGTATATTTCGGCCGGAGCTTGTTGTGCACAAGTTCTTTGGATGAAACATACTCTCCTTGACTATGATTTGCATTTTGACTATATCAAAATATTTTGTGATAATACTAGTACTATTCATATGACTAAAAATGCAAATCAACATAGTAAGACTAAGCACATTGACATTCGGTATCACTTTCTTAGAGATCATTATGAGAAAGGTGATATTGACATTGATTATGTTTCTACCGACTTTCAACTTGCCGATATTTTTACAAAACCACTAGACTATGCTAGATTTTCCTTTATTTGTGGTGAATTGAATGTTTGTGTTATGGATTCATGAAGATTTTTTTTTTAAAAAAAATGTTTACCCTTTTTGATGTATGACAAAAAGGAGGAGAAAAAGTTAGTTTTGAGTTTTAAGTAATAACAAGTTAGTTTTGAGTTTTAAGTTATAACAAGTTAGTTTTGAGATTTAAGTTTTAAGTTATAACAAGTTATTTTGAGTTTTGGATTTTGAGTTATAAAAGGTTAGTTTTTGAGTTAAGAGTTTTGAGCAATATGTTTTGTATTCCTATGTTTTTTCTTATGCCAAAATTCTTAGTTTCTACCTTTTATGTATATAGCCATTCATTTATATAGCATGATTTGAGGGGGAGCTTCCAAGCTCCTTTCCCATTTTTTAAAAATAACTCATATGTTTTGTCATCATCAAAAAGGGGGAGATTGTTGGCCCAAGGTTACAATCAACCGGTTTTTGAGTTTTGATGATTACAAAACATATATAGTTATTTGTACTAATTATTTTTAGTGTTTAAGTGTGTTTCAGGGTTCTAAGGATTCATGAAGTGTTCTTCCCTAAAAAAAAAGGTTGTTTTGACTCAAGTTGGTTCATTTCGGGTTCAAGGTATCAAGCTATTCAAGATTGCATATGGAGAAGCCCACTTGAAGACCTTGTAGTCACCTAGAACCTTTGTAAGAATTAGTTTGTTAAAGAATGAGGTTATGATAAGTTGGCTCAAGAAAACACACACACTTTATTTTTCAAAATACAGTTTTTGTTTTGGTAAATTGATTTAGGTGCATGTCTTGTTTAATATACATGACACAAAATATTTTACATTTTTACATCTTGTTTATATCATGTATACCAACCCTTATAGTATGCTACTTAATCATATAGCCCTACAAAATTATTTTGAAAATTTTTCAAAGTTTAAAAAATTTCCTAGAAAAATCCTGTTTCAGGCCTGTCGGTCGACCGCCCGGTCGACCGGATCCATTTCAGGCTTGATCGGTCGACCGGACCGGTCGACCGAGCCTTGTGGTCAGGGCGTGCACATTTGTGCACGTCTGTCGGTCGACCGGACCGGTCGACCGACTGAAAGCCCTTTGCTCTCGGGTTTTGTCGGTCGACCGGGCCAGTCGACCGACAAAACAAAGAGAAATTTTTTCTTTGGCTGCTGGTCGACCGGACCGGTCGACAGAGTCCAACGGCTAGTTTTCCAATGGACTGTCGGTCGACCGGGCCGGTCGACCGACAGCCGCCAGCAGCCCCAACGGCTAGTTTTCAGAATTTTAATCATTTGATTTGAGTGAGATGTTTTGATCTGATCTCTCTGAATTTTTGGGGGCTACTTCCTGACCTATTTGGCTAGTTTTAATCATGTTTAGCTTTCCTCTAATCCCTATAAATAGAGAGCATTGGTCACTTGCTAAATTCAAGAAAAATACCCATTGTTTTCAAGTTTAAAAGAAAGAAAAGTTTTCAAAGCTTTCAATTTTCTAAGTGCATTCTTGGTTACTATTTTTCAGTTGTGTTTCAAGCTATTTATTACTACCTTACAACTGAATTTTTCTCACTACACTTCTTGAGCCAAAAATCCTTCTCATTCTATAAGGAAGTTGTAAGAGAGAAGTTTGTGGTCTTGTTGATCACTTTGTTACTTGTTTTATCTTGTGTTGAGATTCCTCTTCGGTAGAGGATTGGATTGGTGGGAGTTCGGTACTCCGGTCTTTGGTAGACCTCTTGTAATTTGGAGTTCGGTACTCTGGTCTTCGGTAGACCTCTTGTAATTTCCTCAGTGGATATAGTGGAAACCCTTCACGGTGGTGAAGGCGGGGACGTAGAGCGGTGGCTCGAACCTCGAAACAAATCCCTTGTGTTTGCGATTGATTTCCTTATTGCTCTTTATTGCTTTACATTTTTATCTTGTAATATCTTTTGTGTGCACTTCATTATTGCATCCATTTCATTACTTGCATTTTTCAGTCTTTACTCATCACAACAAGAAAGCAATTACGCGCCTCAACTCATAATCTAGAGGAATTAAAGAGGAGAAATTCTAGAGCCCTTCACGGTGAATTCGGCTTCAATTTCTTGTTTTGAGTGACCGTTTGCATCATACTTTCATACTAAGTTTAAAAAGATCTTTAGATTAGCATTAACACCTATTCACCCTCCCTCTAGGTGTTTTTTAATTGGTATCAGAGCATTGGTCTCTAGACTCTTGGCTTAACAACCTTAGAGAGATCCTATATTGCTAATCACTATTCTTTGTTCATCCTCATTCACTTAAATATGGCCGAAGGAATTAAGACCCCACCCAAGTTTGATGGCCTTAACTTTCCCATATGGAAGGTTAAGATGACCGTGTTTTTGCAATCTCTAGGAAGCCGGGTTGCAAAGGCGGTGACCAAACCATTTAGTGCACCCACCGGTGATGAGGACACTTGGTCCGATATTGACACAAAAGAGTTTGATGCTAATGCTAGGGCACACTATGCCTTGCTTCAAGCTCTTAATGACGATGATATTTCTAGAGTCATTCGTTGCAAATCCGCCCATGAGATTTGGACTCACTTGCTTGTCACTCATGAGGGAACTTCACAAGTAAAGAGGGCAAAAATTGACCTTCTTCGTTCCCAATATGAAAATTTTTCTATGCAAGAGAATGAAACCATAGATGATATGGTTACTAAATTTACAAAGATTACTAATGAACTTTCTTCTTTAGGTGACGTCATTGACAACGACCAAAGAGTAAGGAAGATCATCTGTGCACTCCCTCCATCTTGGGAAGTCAAAGCCACTACCTTGAAGGAACTCAATGACAAGGAAGAGATGGAGCTTATAGGTCTCATTGGGAACCTCAAGACCCATGAGATGGAAAGAAAAGCAAGAGAATAAATGGCTCCTTCCAAGAAGAAAGTTATTGCCTTCAAGAGTTATTCCACATACTCTGATGAAGATGGTGAAGAAGAAGATGATGAAGAGCTTTCTCTTCTTGTAAAGAACGTTCGGAGAATGTACAACAAGGCAAAGTTCCAAAATAAAAAGAGATGGCAAGGTAAAGAAGAGAAGAAAATCATTTGCTTCAATTGCGGGAAGACGGGTCACATTGTTGCAGAATGCCCGGATAAAGTCAAGCCCTCCAACTCCAAGAAGCCATATAAAAAGAAAGCTTTAAAGGCTACTTGGGATTCGGAGAGTGAATCCGATGAGGAAGTCGACACCGCCAACATGTGCTTCATGGCAAATGAAAGCACAAGTAAGATAACTCCCAATACTTCCATTGATTGTGATCTATCCATGGATGAACTAGGAGAAGCTTTTGAAGAACTATCTCATAACTATGATTTTCTCAAAAAGAAATATTTGAAAATGAAAAAGGAAAATAAATCTCTAAATCATAAAGTTTCACTTTTACAAAAGAAAAGGAGAAATTGCTTTCTACTCTTGTTTCTACACAAAAGGATTTTGATAACTATAAAATTTCTTGCAAAGGTAAATTTTCACAAATTAATGAAAATGAAATTTTCATGCTTAAAGAGAAAATTGATTCATTAGGAATTGTTTTGAAAAAAATGTGAATTTGATAAGAATAGACTAGAGGCTATGTTTCCTAAGAAACAAGTCCCAAAGAAACATTCACATGCTATTCATGTTCATGTTCATAAATCACAACCTTTACATCATGCTAAACACTCTAAACATGCCCACACTCCACACACACATCATGCATTCATGTATGGTAAAGTCTTTTCATGCACATATTGTGGCCGTAAAGGTCATTTGGTTAAATTTTTCTATGATAGGCTTAATGCTTCACATAATAATGTTTGGGTTCGGAATACTAACTTTCAAGGACCCAAGAAATTTTGGGTACCAAAGTCAACGAATTTGTTAAATGATATAGGTACATTCCAAGGCCCAACGACGTAAAGGATTGTGGTATCTTGATAGTGGTTGCTCAAGGCACATGACTTGGGATATCAACAACTTTGCAACCCTATCAAGGTACCATGAAGGTGGCACTGTCACCTTCGGAGATGATGCCAAAGGAAAAATCATTGGTATTGGTAATGTTAAACTTGGTACATCCCCTTTAATAGAAAATATTGTTTTAGTTGATGGCCTCAAGCATAATCTCTTGAGTGTTAGTCAACTTTGTGACAAAGGTTTTGATGTTGTTTTTGATAACCTAGCTTGTAAAGTTTTTGATAGACAATCCAACACATGTACATTTTCCGGATTTCGTGAAAGCAATGTATACATGATTGACATGTCTAATATGCTATGCAATGCTACTTGTTTGAAAGCCCTCAATGATGACTCTTGGTTGTGGCATAGAAGATTAGGACACATTTCTTTTGACTATCTATCTAGATTAAACAACAAGGAAATGGTGAAAGGTATTCCTTTTTTGAACTTTGAAAAGGACCGTATTTGTGATGCGTGCCAACTTGGGAAACAAACCAAGTCCTCTTTCAAGTCAATCAAAGATATCATGACAACACGTCCCTTGGAGTTGATCCATATGGATTTGTTTGGTTATACTCAAACCAAAAGTCTAAGTGAGAATCGTTTTGCTTTTGTTTTAGTTGATGATTTCTCGCGTTTTACTTGGGTTCTCTTTTTAGAACACAAAAATCAAGCCTTTTCATATTTTCAAGCCTTTAAGAAAAGAGTTGAAAAGGAAAAAGATTCTTCTATTTTAAGAATAAGAAGTGATAGAGGTGGTGAATTCAATAACCAACCCTTTACCACTTTTTGTGAAGAACATGAAATTAAGCATGAACTATCTTGTCCTAGAACTCCACAACAAAATGGAGTTGTTGAGAGGAAAAATCGGACATTACAAGAGATGGCTAGGACAATGATAAATGAATATGGTCTCCCTCATTATCTATGGGCCGAGGCCGTTAACACATCTTGCTACATATCAAATAGAGTTTTCTTATGCAAAAATACTTCAAAAACATCTTTTGAGATTTATTTTTCAAGAAAGCCAAATGTTTCATACTTTAAAGTTTTCGGTTGTAAATGTTTTATTTTGAATACTAAAGATAATTTAGGTAAATTTGATACAAAGTCTTATGAAGCAATTTTTGTTGGTTACTCTAATACTAGTAAAGCTTATAGAGTTTTCAATAAGTCCTCCTTGACTATTGAAGAATCTATACATGTAAAGTTTGAGGAATCTAATGTGTTTGTTGAGAATGTTATAGAAATAGATTCCCTAAATGAAGACATGGAGCAAATTACTTTGAAGGACACCTACTCTTGAAGACATGCCAAAGGGTGATGAAGGTAATGAAGTTCAAGAAAATGAGGATCAAGGAAATGAAATTCAAGAAGTTGAAGTGGAGACTACTCAACCACTTTCAAAAGATTGGAGATTCAATCCACATCATCCCAAGGATCTAATTATAGGTGAAGTATCAAAAGGGGTAACTACTCATTCTAAACTTCATGATCTTTGTGGGCACTATGCATTTATTTCTCACTTTGAACCAAAGAACATCCTCGAAGCCGAGGGCGACTCATATTGGTTGCTAGCCATGTAAGAGGAGCTCAATCAATTCGAGCGCAACCAAGTTTGGCATCTTGTTCCTAGGCCCCACGATAGACCAACAATTGGTACTAAGTGGATCTTTAAGAACAAGTTGGATGAGTCGGTAAATGTTATTAGGAATAAAGCTAGGTTAGTGGCCCAAGGTTACACTCAAGTCGAGGGTATCGATTTTGAGGAAACTTTTGCACCCGTAGCACGGCTTGAAGCCATAGGATGACACTTGCATTTGCTTCTTAAAGATTTTAAACTTTTTCAAATGGATGTAAAAAGTGCCTTCTTAAATGGATTTATTGTAGAGGAGGTGTATGTTGAACAACCCCCCGGGTTTGTTGATCCTACACATCCGGATTTTGTTTTCAAACTTGACAAAGCTCTTTATGGTTTAAAACAAGCCCCTAGGGCTTGGTATGAAAGACTTTCTTCTTTTCTAATTTCTAATGGTTTTAATAAAGGAAAAATAGATACTACTTTGTTTACAAAACATGTTGAAAATGATATACTTATAGTTCAAATATATGTGGATGATATCACATTTGGTTCTACTAATGAAAATCTTTGCAAAGCTTTTGAATCATGCATGAAGGAAGAATTTGAGATGTCTATGATGGGTGAGCTTAACTACTCCCTTGGTCTCCAAATCAAGCAAAGGAAGGATGGGATTTTCATCAACCATGCCAAGTACACGAAGGAACTTATCAAGAGATTGGTCTTGAAGGGGCTAAGACAAGCAAAACTCCCATGACAACTACCACAAAGCTTGACAAGGATGAACAAGGTACAAGTGTAGACATTAAGCTTTACCGTAGCATGATTGGTAGCTTGTTGTATTTAACGGCTAGTAGGCCGGACATTATGTTTTGTGTATGTCTTTGTGCTCGATTTCAATCGTGTCCTAAAGAATCCCATTTGATTGCGGTAAAACGCATTATTAGATACCTTAAGGGCACTATTGAAATAGGTTTGTGGTATCCGAAGACCGGACAATTTTTCATAACGAGTTTTTCGGATGCCGACTATGCGGTTGTAGAGTGGATAGGAAGAGTACAAGTGGAACATGTCAATTTCTTGGTAATTGTCTTGTTTCTTGGTCTTCCAAAAAGTAAAATTCGGTAGCCCTCTCAACCGCCGAGGCGGAGTATATTTCGGCCGGAGCTTGTTGTGCACAAGTTCTTTAGATGAAACATACCCTCCTTGACTATGATGTGCATTTTGACCATATCAAAATATTTTGTGATAATACTAGTACTATTCATATGACTAAAAATACAAATCAACATAATAAGACTAAGCACATTGACATTCGGTATCACTTTCTTAGAGATCATTATGAGAAAGGTGAATTGATATTGATTATGTTTCTACCGACTTTCAACTTGCCGATATTTTTACAAAACCACTAGACTATGCTAGATTTTCCTTTATTTGTGGTGAATTGAATGTTTGTGTTATGGATTCATGAAGAAAATTTTTTTTTAAAAAAATGTTTACCCTTTTTGATGTATGACAAAAAGGGAGAGAAAAAGTTAGTTTTGAGTTTTGAGTTTTAAGTAATAACAAGTTAGTTTTGAGTTTTAAGTTATAACAAGTTAGTTTTGAGATTTAAGTTTTAAGTTATAACAAGTTATTTTTGAATTTGGATTTTGAGTTATAAAAGGTTAGTTTTTGAGTTAAGAGTTTTGAGCAATATGTTTTGTATTCCTATTTTTTCTTATGCCAAAATTCTTAGTTTCTACCTTTTATGTATATAGCCATTCATTTATATAGCATGATTTGAGGGGGAGCTTCCAAGCTCCTTTCCCATTTTTTAAAAATAACTCATATGTTTTGTCATCATCAAAAAGGGGGATATTGTTGGCCCAAGGTTACAATCAACCGGTTTTTGAGTTTGATGATTACAAAACATTTATAGTTATTTGTACTAATCATTTTTTAGTGTTTAAGTGTGTTTCAGGGTTCTAAGGATTCATGAAGTGTTCTTCCCTAAAAAAAAGGTTGTTTTGACTCAAGTTTGTTCATTTCGGGTTCAAGGTATCAAGCTATTCAAGATCGCATATGGAGAAGCCCACTTGAAGACCTTGTAGTCACCTAGAACCTTTGTAAGAATTAGTTTGTTAAAGAATGAGGTTATGATAAGTTGGCTCAAGAAAACACACACACACTTTTATTTTTCAAAATACAGTTTTTGTTTTGGTAAATTGATTTAGGTGCATGTCTTGTTTAATATACATGACTCAAAATATTTTACATTTTACATCTTATTTATATCATGTATACCAACCCTTATAGCATGCTACTTAATCATATAGCCCTACAAAATTATTTTGAAATTTTTTCAAAGTTCAAAAAATTTCCTAGAAAAATCCTGTTTCAGGCCTGTCGGTCGACCGGCCGGTCGACCGGATCCATTTCAGGCTTGACCGGTCGACCGGACCGGTCGATGGAGCCTTGTGGTTAGGGCGTGCACGTTTGTGCACGTCTATCGGTCGACCGACTGAAAGCCCTTTGCTCTCGGGTTTTGTCGGTCGACCGGGTCGGTCGACCGACAGAACAAAGAGAAATTTTTTCTTTGGCTGCTGGTCGACCGGACCGGTCGACCGAGTCCAACGGCTAGTTTGCCAATGGACTGTCGGTCAACCGGGCCGGTCGACCGACAGCCGCCAGCAGCCCCAACGGCTAGTTTTCAGAGTTTTAATCATTTGATTTGAGTGAGATGTTTTGATCTGATCTCTCTGAATTTTTGGGGGCTACTTCCTGACCTATTTAGCTAGCTTTAATCATGTTTAGCTTTCCTCTAATCCTATAAATAGAGGGCATTGGTCACTTGCTAAATTCAAGAAAAATACCCATTGTTTTCAAGTTTCAAAAGAAAGAAAAGTTTTCAAAGCTTTCAATTTTCTAAGTGCATTCTTGGTTACTATTTTTCAGTTGTGTTTAAAGCTATTTATTACTACCTTACAACTGAATTTTTCTCACTACACTTCTTGAGCCCAAAATCCTTCTCATTCTATAAGGAAGTTGTAAGAGAGAAGTTTGTGGTCTTGTTGATCACTTATTACTTGTTCTATCTTGTGTTGTGATTCCTCTTCGGTAGAGGATTGGATTGGTGGGAGTTCAGTACTCCGGTCTTCGGTAGACCTCTTGTAATTTGGAGTTCGGTACTCCGGTCTTCGGTAGACCTCTTGTAATTTCCTCAGTGGATATAGTGGAAACCCTTCACGGTGGTGAAGGCGGGGACGTAGAGCGGTGGCTCGAACCTCGAAACAAATCCCTTGTGTTTGCGATTGATTTCCTTATTGCTCTTTATTGCTTTACATTTCTATCTTGTAATATCTTTTGTGTGCACTTCATTATTACATCCATTTCATTACTTGCATTTTTCGGTCTTTACTCATCACAACAAGAAAGCAATTACGCGCCTCAACTCATAATCTAGAGGAATCAAAGAGGAGAAGTTCTAGAGCCCTTCACGGGGAATTCGGCTTCAATTTCTTGTTTTGAGTGACCGTTTGCATCATACTTTCATACTAAGTTTAAAAAGATCTTTAGATTAGCATTAACACCTATTCACCCCCCTCTAGGTGTTTTTCAGGGAGTACTATCCCCACTCCAGCTATGACATGTCCTTGCGGACTTGTTCTTAATGCACCGTCGAAGAAGAGTCGCCACACTTGTCTTTCAAAAGATGTCTGGGTCAGACTAACTTCAGCGACCTCGTCTGGGAGATCCTCGTAAAATTCGGTCGCCCTCGGATCTAGATGCTCAGCCAGGAAATCCGCCACCGCTTGTCCCTTCACGGCTTTTTGTGGTAAAAAATGCATTTCATATTGGGATAGCAGTATGGCCCATTTTGCCAATCGCCCGTTTAATGACGATGGCTTTGTCATGAGTAACCTCAAAGGGTTAACCCTTGATATGACGTTTATAATCTGGCCCACCAAGTAATGTCGCATTTTCTAGACAGCAAACACCAATGCCAAACATTCCTTTTCGATCGGGTTGTATCGATGTTCGGCCCTGATCATAGTCCTACTCAGATAATAGATTGCTTGTTCGTATCCTTGATCATTATCCTGGGCTAGTAAAGCTCCTAGGGAATGATCCATTGCTCGAAATATATCAGGAAAGGTTTTCCAGACACCGGAGCTGCAAGGACCGGTGGTTGCATGAGGTATCATTTGATCTCCTTGAATGCTTGTTGGCAAGCATCATCTCAAATGAATGAGACACCCTTTTTCATCAATTTGGTAAAGGGTTGGCATCTTCCAGAGAGGTTTGAGATAAACCTTTGGATGTATGCCAGTCGTCCTTACAATCCACTAAGCTCCCTGAGGTCCTCGGAGGTTGCATCTCCTGGATAGCGCGAACTTTTTTCGGGTCTAAATGAATTCCTGTGGAAGTTATCACAAACCCTAGGAATTTGCCGCTGGCCACCCCAGGAAGGATTTGGTGAGGTTCATCTTCAACTGGTGTGCCCGCATGATTTCGAAGATTGTCTTCAGATCGGTTATGTGATCACCTTTGGTGCGACTTTTCACTACAATGTCGTCAACATAGTATTCCACTGTTTTACGCATATGCTCATGAAAAATTACATTCATAGCTTTCTGATATATGGCCCCCGCATTCTTCAATCCAAAGGGCATGACAGTATAGCAGTATACCCCCAGTGGTGTCCTGAAAGAAGTATGTTTTTCATCATCAGGATACATTTTGATTTGATTATACCCTGAGAATCCATCCATGAAGAAATTCGCTCAAACCCGCATGTGTTGTCAATCATGACATCTGTGATTGGGAGAGGGAATTCGTCTTTGGGGCAGGCCTCATTTAGATCACGGAAATCAATAGAAATCCGGATCTTTCCATTCTTTTTGGCAACGGGGACGATATTGGCTATCCAATCAGGATGTTGCTCTTCCCTAATGAAGCCAGAGTCTATGAGTTTTTGACTTCTAACTAGATTGCTTCCATTATTTCTAGACGGAACCGTCGTTGCTGCTGTTTGACTGGCTTCACGTCTGAATTAATGTTAAGGCGATGCATAGCCACTCGAGGATCAAGCCCAGGCATGTCCTCGTAGTTCCAAGCAAAAAACATCTATATACTCTCGCATAAGAGATATTAAATCTTCTTTCTCGGAGGGTGATAGGCTTTCGCTTATAAAGATGGGCTTAGGATTAGCCTCATCTCCCAGATTAATCTGGGCAACTTTATCCTCCGTGGGTGGCTCGCGCTGTTCAAAGCGCGTATCCCAGAGAGATTTAGGTATTTGATCCAAGGATCTATATCAGACTAGATCATTTCTTCACCTCTGTCTTCCAGTTGGCTCGCTGAAACCATATATACTGGAAGTTCTCCGAAGAGGTTGCCAATACTAACATCTGAGTCCCACGATGACGTGCCAGATGAATAGTCATGGTATAGTCACTCTTCAGACTCAGAGGCTGACGGAATTGGGGTTGACATATAACCCAAACCCCTGCGGTTCGATGGTAATAATCAGGGGATTTCCCTTTCGGAACGAAAGACCAGAGTAGTGTTCTTCTTCCTTTGCCGAAGTTTAACCCAGGACTGTTTGTCAGATCATACCCCATGCTTTCCATCATTCTGAGTATATTTGGCTCATAATGGATGAACTGAGGAGGTTCATTCTCGCTTTTGACTCTTTACGAGACATCAGTTCGGACTTGATTTGTCCGAAAAGGATTGGTTTTTGGCCTTTGCGTCTAGCTGGGACCATGAATACTGATTCTTGCACATCACCGACATCTTGGTACGTTTCGAAGGATGACTTCGCTGGTACATGCAATGATGTCAAAGCATCCATTGCCGACCAGGGGTCATTATCCACTTCGGTACTAGTGTCTGATGGCACTGAATCAGAAGCGAACACAGAAAAGTAAGCCAAATTTAACTCATTAATATACCACCGCCTACATCATTGGCGGTGTTATTAACATCGAGCTTATTAATGCTCGTTACAAGTGGATCTAATTCCCACATGCACTCTTCTTCCACCTCTGGCTCGGTGTCCGCTTCATTACCAGAGTCTGGTTCCTCTGGTTGTAGGTTCTCGTTTGTTCCCAGAGAGTCCTGGTACATGAGAGAGTCTGTGAAATAGTTCTCTACCCCTTGAACGGATGCCTTTCAGCAATCAACGTTCGTACCTTTCCACTTCCGTCGATGTATTTCATAACTTGGTGGAGAGTGGAGGGGATGATGGAATTACGATGAATCCATGGTCGTCCAAGCAGTAAATTGTATGAAGTGTCGGCATCGATCACATAGCATGTCACTTCAGACTTTAATCCCCAATTTGGCATTTGAGCTTGATCTTCCCTATTAGGCGCGTACCATTAGCATTGAAATCATAAATGGTAGTCTGGATGGCGCTCAATCGGTGAGTAGGAATCCCTAAATGTTGCATGACCCGGTGAGGGATAATGCTCAACGCAGATCTTGGATCTACCTGAATGCGGCTTACTTCAGACGATCCAATATACCCTGTGAAGTATAGGGGCCGATCATGTTTCCCCTTAACCTGCATATCATCTACCGTGAAGGTGATGCAGGGAGCATTTTGGGAGGTATGAAGGCAATCCTCTATATCTTCCTCCCGTGGTCCAGCCGGTATCTGGGTCTTGAAGACCTCGACATTAGCTAGGGCCTCTCTTAAAGCTTCTCTGGTTGACTTTGATAGCCTCAGGAGCTCGTAAAGTGTGATTCGGGCTGGGATATTGGCCAGTTGAGCCAGGACGTCAAAGCGGTAAGGTGTTGTGGATCTTTCCACGCTATCCTTTGGGAGGGCTTTAGAAAACCGAAGCTCTTTCTGCTTCTCCACCAGTTGTTTCATGGAGGGCTTGACTGACTCTGTAATGGGTTTAGGAGGGGTTGCCACCATTTCGTCATACTTTTTTAAATATGATTGGCCCGAACGAGTTTCTACCATGAGTGGTTGATTAGGTTCTGCGGCGAGAACTTTTGTTTCTCTTCTGAATCAGTTAGTGAGGGAACATCGATTTCTGCTTCTCGGGAAGAAGTGCACACCACATTATAAGACGAAGCTTTTGCTTTGCCTTTGGACCTTCTGCTGGTAACAGTGGTCCATTGCTAGCCGTTCACAAGGTCGGGATGAGCCCACATAATTTCCCCTTGAGGTATGGGGACAGGTACAAGACCCTTCTCTTGTTGGTGGTGAGGGTCTATATTGATCATTCTTAGTTTCCCTCTCGGGATAGGACTACTCCAGAGGGTGTTGGAGGTTGTCTTCCAAACTAGAGGAATGATGTCATATTAGCCGTCACTTTCTTCTGCTCTGGATGAAGTTTTAGTAGCTCTACATCAATTAGAGCCTGAAGGATGTCTTTGAAGACATAACAGCTCTTGGTGGGATGTCCTAGCATCCTATGATACAGGCATTAGTTAGGATTGTCAGTTTTACTGACTTCTTCAGGACGTCTCGCTTTAGGAAGCTTCAATCTGTTGCTCTTGTTGAGTAACTTGAACAACGAATTAACATGTTCGTCCTTGAAGGAATACTATTTATTGGCGCGTGGCTGACTTGAAGAGCCACTTCCCTTGACCAGCTGAGGTTTGGCAGGGATTTTGTCTCTGTCACCAAGTTATCTTTCCTTTTTAGTGGAAAAGATGTTTCTGGCGTGCGCCTTGTCGACCTTTTGGTCTGGTTTTGTTTTCTTCTGCCCTAACCCGATGACAATTTCTTCAGCCTGTTCACCTTGCTGGACCAATTGCTTCTAGGTGCGACTTTCGGCAACTCCTATTTGGGCGAGGAGCGACGTTTGTAGATTGTGGCGGCATGTTTCTACCAGGGTGGCCTGGTCATACCACTAGGACATCGGAGTGCCATATTCTGAAATCTTTCTACAAATGATTTAACTGACTCCCCTTTCGCTGCTTTGTGGCCAAAAGAGTAGGCATTGTAATCTCTGAGTTGTCTTCAAAAAAGCGTGTTAGGAAAAGCTTCTCCAGATCACTCCAATTTTTAATGGAATTTTCTGGGAGCTTCATGAACCATTCAAAGGCAAGCCCTTTTAAAGTGCCGATGAACAAACGTGCTAGGATGGCATCATTATCTGCCACATTCCCCGTCTGAGACTTGAAGTAGTAGATATGTTGGTTCGGTGATCCTTTGCCGTCAAATGGCTGTAGGGTTGGAGCTTTGAACTTGGGGGGTATGGAACAAGGTCCCACTCGGCCGGATATGGCCGGACCACTCCTGCTTCTTGGAGGCCTTTCCGATTAGTAAGGGCCTCGAGACGTTGCTCCAATTGACTCATTCTCTTAGAATGAATCCTTCATGGTCCGAGTTGCCTTCTCCTTAGATGAGGGTTTAGACAACTCAGAAGTAGATTGCTCTTTCTCCTCGATATGCACTGAAGATGAGCTTTCTCCTTCCTTTCGTTTGCCTTTAGACTTTTTAGAGGAGGTTTTGTCAGTTGACTTCCTCTTCTCTTCAAGTAATTGTGCCAGCATCAGTTTGAGAGAATCGATGGATTCTTGTTGAGCACGAATCATCTCAAATTGTTCCCTCTGGACCTGGGCTTATTGCTCAAAGCGCCTGGCCGTCTACTCAGGAGTATTTGTCATGTATATGAAGGCTTCCTTCTCTATGGAAGAGTTCGAAGCCTGTGACTCTGTAACGGCGGAATGTGAGTCATTTACTTCGATGCCCCGAGCCAGGGCACTGTAATTGATTGGGGCAATCGCTCTAGTCCGAGTGCGAGTGTGCCGATACACTCCTTCTGGTTCCGTGTCAGACTCGTCGGAGCTGACCACTGATTGTTTTTTCCCTACTCCTGCTTGCCATGTTTACAGTGGTTTCAGGGTACTCTGTGTCAGAGAAGGTCCTCCTCCTGTGGGAACGATATCTTTAGGCAGATCGGAGTTAGGGTCGATTGTCTGGATATCGACTGTCGGCTCGCATGTGAATTGCAACGGCACTCAGAGAGCATTACCGTGATAAGCCGTTCACAACAACACGATGGAGTGATCAAATTAGCACTCCTCTTCTTTGTCAAATAATCTCTTAGGTCCGTGGGAGGGGGATCGAAGAGATTAGCCTCAGATTGTCGAGGGCTTTTTAGCTTCTGAGATCTATTCTTGCTTCGCAAAGCTGAGACGCGAGGTTCTAAAATGCGGAGCTCACGTTCTGTAAAATGAACACAGCTATCACATTTTGGCTTCGAAACGTGAGTCTTGCGCCTTTGCTGAGAAGAGACGCAGCTCTCGCGTTGCTGATTGTCGCATCTGGGTAGCGACGCTTGAGAAACGCAGGCCTCCTGGGTCCCTCGTATAAATGTAGAGGCGCGGGCCTCGTGTCTCCGATGAAGAGCACAGACCTCGCTCTATTGATCGCTGCGTTTGAGAAGCGGAGCTTCAGAAATGCGAGTTTGGCAAACCTCACCTTTAGGTTTCCAAACACGGACTTCACATGTCTGACATGGTTCAAAAGAAACGCGGGCTTGAACCCTGCGTCCTACCTCTATTGGCAGACAGTTGTTTCACTTGTAGTTGACGCGCACGCCATCTCTGTCGTCGCTCAGCATTCCGGTTACGTCATATGGGTTGATGGAAAACCCCAGTAACCTGGCGCTGAGGAAGGGGATGGGCATAAACGGGCTGAACGTCAGTAACGTTAACCACACGGGTTTCGTGGGAGAAGTTGACGCGGGCGTTACGTATGATGCGGTTAGCCATGACATCCTTCTTGTCAGTCGCGTCTGAGGGGATCTCAGAGCGGACTCGAGAGCAAGTCTCCGAGAAACTTTGCGGTAAACCGCGCCTTAGGGTTCTTGGAGCCGGAAGAGAGGAACTCTTCATACTTTGCCTAATGGAAATTCACGACAAGTGATTCGACCGTTTTTTCTATACATGTGACGTCGCCTTGCGCCACAACTTGCTCGTCAGTAGAGAAAGTCGTCCCCAGCGGAGTCGCCATCTCTTGTTTGGTGGAGGAAAAAATTGAAGATCGAGAAGTAATTCTTTATTTGATAGTAAAGAAAGTTACAGCGGATCAATAATTCTCTTACAAGAGAGGGGAGATATTCAAGCTTGAGTCTCCCCTTTGTTTAGTGCCAGGTTCTTGATGTGGAGGTGGAAAGTGAATCTTATTTTTCGTTGACCAGGTGAACGTCAGAACCTTTTGGGAATTCTCCTTGGATGGTAGACGAAGTAACACAGCTTCTGTCCACCAGGGATCTCAAAGAGATTGTAGGCAAAAACTAACTTGTACGCAGTAAGTTGTTAGAAGAGTTGAACTCTCGCTTTCCTTTTTTCTTCCCGTACTTTCGACCCTTTCTTTTTTTCTCCACAGCAAACTAGGCTATTTATAGAGGTTTCAGGGGGTGAACGTGTCCCCTAAAAACACTCTATAATGGGGGTTAACTCCCTCACTACGTGGGCAGTAAGTGACCCAGTAATGAGGACAGTTATAACTAAGATGCAGGTTTTGAGCCTTGCGTTCTGCTACTGAAGTAATGCTTGAGGGACGCGGGTTTCTAGCTCTGCGTCAAGCTTCGCGTGAGACGCGGGATTTGGACTCTGCGTCTTGGCACTGTAATAATGTTGAGATGCGGGTTTCAACCCTCGCGTCTATGGTCCTCGCAGTGATGCTGAGACGCGGGTTTTATACCTCACGTTTTGGTGCTGCGCTGGTGGCCATGATTAACCTTGCATCTGGAGTTTGGATTCTACTTTTGGATGACTTGTCTTCAGTAATTTTAGACAGCCTACAAACACCCCTGACGCTGCACCAAGACAACCCGCAAGAATCTAATAACTGAAGATCATAACCCCACACGAAAAGACAAGTAGTGTGTCACCATAATCTGGGCATAGCCGTGACAACTGACAGCTGAATAGGTAGCCAGTACTACCTTAGTTCCCCATAGTGGAACCCACAACTCAGTATACATAATAGTTCCTCCCAAAAACAATGACCTGCATTATCAGACAATTACCTCTTTCCCCGGGTTATGGTATTTTTTATTAACAAGCAACGATATAAGTTATTATTAAGAGTGATCGATTTCTCTCCGACCACTGTTGATGTCAATACTAGCTGATATCTGACAACTGACAACTGATATCTGACAACTGAGAACTGACAACTAATAACTGGCATCTGTCATAATATACTATAGATATGGAGTCACTAATCATAAGTAGAACAATTACAAGATCGAGTCTAGTCTCAGATATACTGCAACCATCCAAGGTCAAAAGTGACAAACATCAACATGAAATAACGCAAATAAACACTCAGATCAACTACATAATTATGTGAATGCTCACTGATGCCTCATGAAGAGATATAGGTAATCAAACTAGTAAAATATAACAGAAGATCATATGAAATGATAAATAACATGTGGAAGCCTACTAACAACGGTAAATAAGGAAAATACATAAGAACAGACACTCACATGAAATGATGCAGTTTTGAAACCGAATTGCCGTCTGGTCTTCACTGCACGAACCGGTATGGATCTCCGGATCATCCCATAGATCGGTCTTTGAATCGCCAGTTATCGAGTCCTCTGCGAACACGAATCCAAGTCTCCTGCAAACTGGTCCGGATCTCACCAATGGGTCCGTATTGCTGTGCCACACAACCAAACATACACGAATACACAAACACAAACATATATACATGATTATTCACACATATATACATATACATATTTACACACACACACACACACACTAACACGTACACATACATATACCCACACATACTCATATACATACATGCATGCATGCATGCATACACATTCACACACATCTTAAACAATATACATGCAATTTAACACACACACATACACACATAGCATGCATGCATATTAATATACACATACTCACATGTAAATAATTATAAAACACATTATAAACCATAATTAAAACACACATATATAATTCTACATACACACTAATTACACACTGCATGTTAATTTAGTACATACATAATATATATAGAAAGAGAGGAAGAAATAAGAGAGAGTTACCCATGGAGGAGGTGCATACGGCCGAGATTGGAGTGGTGTGCATGCTCTGAGGATGTTGAGCTTGCCAGAGATCAAGCGGAGGCCGAGGAGGCATGATGCTCAACTCTAGGCTGCCATGGATAAAGATCGATGGTGATGCAGCTTTCCGGAGAGGTGATTAAGGGGTGTTGCGACCTGATGTTGGGGTTGCTAGAGATGCGCAAGGAGGGAGGGAAGGTCGACTGAGGGAGATGGGGGCTTGGCTCCGCCATGGGCTACTGGAAAGACGGCCGGGGTGCTTCGGGAGGACTCTGGGCTTCGCCGCGAGGAGGAGGAGGCACGCATGGTGAGAGGGAAACTGGAGTGATGGTGGCGCCCATGGGTGATGCTTAGAGGTTATCACGGCACAGATGTGGGTGGCTGGATCACTCTCTGGCTGAGGGAAAGAGGAGTATGCCGGGGGGGTTGCCGTGGCAGCATGGGGCTGCCGGTGTGCTCGGCCAGGTTGCTGGTATGCGCAAGGAGGTACGCAAAGGAGGGGATCTCAGGCGGAGGAGAGAAGATACGCCCACTGCAAGTGGGTTACGGCCAATGGGTTGTGGTTCAGTTGGGGAGAAGACGACCCGGATGCCCAGAGGGGGCGTGGAGTGGTTGTTACGACAAGGCCAAGGTTGGGAGTTGAGGAGATCCGCAGGTGTGGTGGGGATTTGTTTGACGGAAGCATGTGGAAGGAGATGAGGATTAGTTTTTGGTTAGGGTTAGGGGATTAGATGAAGATTATATATAAGGTTAGTGATATTGGGTATTTGGTATAGGTTAGGTATGGGTATGGATTTGGGTTAAGCCTAATGAGTTTGGTTTTGGTAGTGGGCTATAAAGTAAATGGGTATACACTATTTGGGTTATAGGATTGTGATAAATAAGTAATTGGTAATGGAATAGGAAACATAGAAATAGAAAAATACTACACATAAATAATAATAGTACTATTATTAGTAACAATAATTAACCATAACATTAATGATAATAATAACATTATATAACCATAATAATAATAAACTCTAATAACAACAAGTAATATTAACAACAACAACAATAATAATAACAGTAACTAACAATAGAAAAATAAGAATCATAATTAGTAATATTAATAGTAAATAGTAACACTAATAATAAGAATGATAATAATCATAATAATTAACCTATAATAATAATTAATAATAATAGTAACAATAACACTAGTAATGAGAATTAACAACTACCACTACACCACTAATATTAATACTACTATTAAAATAAATAAATAAAATAATATTAACACTATTAATTATTAATAAACACTTACAATATTAATAATAATTACACTAATACTAATAAGTAATTAAAAATATTGATAAGAAGGAATGATAATAATATATAGAGCAAAAATATCATTACCCATCTTAAAAATATTTGTATATTTAATATAATAATAACTAAAAATTAAGTTAACAAATAATAATAAAATAACCAGTAAAAATAAAATAAATACTTAAAAAAATAAAACTGCAGTATTACTAACTAGGGATATTACAGATCCAGTAAAGCAGATAGTGAGCCAACTGTTATCCTCTAAAGAAAATTCAAAAGCCAAATACCTAACTTCGCTACAAGCTATATTTGCTAGCTTCACTTGAGGCTCTTTTTAGCTCAGTTGAGAGCCATCTTCTAACGCCGCTGAGAGCTCATTTTTAGGCTTCGCTGCAAGCTTTGCATATCTCTGATAAGAACTAAGTGCCAGCTTCGCAAAAGCTGTAGCTCCGCTGTGGGCATAGCTTCACACGAAGCTCTTTTCTTAGCTCCGCTGTAAGCTTTTATGGTCATTTTTTACCATCTGAATCTCAGCAAGAGATTGATGTGATCCTTATCACATATTTAGTAGTTATTTGTCTTCATCCAATCACTCCTCAATCAGTTGGAAAGGATCAAGGCAAATCTCCTGATTAATGGAAAGAATCAAGGATTGTTACAACAAACCTTAAGCCAGCTGGCTATGTGACTCCGCACGGGGTCTCTAACTGTAAATGCACCTATAGAGGGGGGGGGTGATTGAAGCAAAACCTGCACAAAAAATACAGAATTTTAGATTTAGAATGAAGATGTGCAAGTGCTCAATTCTTACCGCTATAGCAAGTGGCTGTGCGGGTCGTGATCCACAAGGAGGGTTTGCGATGGAAGCGTTCAAAGTCTTTATTGAAATCTTTATGAAAACAAAACGAAAGTTCTTCTTTGTTTTAAGAAATAAAAATGAAAGAAGAGTTAAAGGTTAAAGTTAAAAAGAAAGCGATAGATGAAGAAGGTGGAGAAAACCGGAGAATGACTATATACAAATGAATTAGAAAAAAAGAGTGAAAACGATTTGGAAGATGTGGTGAAAGAAATCGTGTTGGCGATCTATGCTAAAGAAATAAAAGAAAAGAAAGAAGGTTGAAGAAATACTTACCTAATTTGATTGATGACTTACCTGGAAACCTTGCATGTTCTACCTTGCTTGGAGGCGTTCAACGCATAGATCATAGGATCGAGCTCAGTCCCCGTTCGCATTATATCATCAAGCGGCGCAAGAATGAAGTGATACGGATCTTGAGGAGGAGAACGTCTTCATGAACTATCGTTGGCACTCACAAAGGTTTTTGTATACTTATACTTCTGGATTCACTTGCAAGCTCATCAAAAACAAAAGAAGTAAAGTAGGAAGAAGAAAAAGAAAATGAAAGTAAAGAAGAACATAAACATATTACCTTTTATTGCTTGAAACGATGGAAGAAAGGAGGAGGGTACATCGGTGTCACTCTCAACATAAGCCTCTCTCTCTTACTTACATGAATCTTCATCTAACCTAAGCTTACATACAAGTTACATAAAAAGAAACGAAAAACCTAAACTACAAAATGAAAAACTAGTCTAAATCCTATCTCTGCATGGTCGTCCATTTTTCAACGCAAAGACTGCATTTTTATAGGCATAACCCACACGAGGAGGATCCCGGGGAGATCGGGGGAGCTAACGCTCCCCTAACTCCCCAACCAAGCCGCGGAAACGTGGCTTTGGCCGCGTTTCCGTGGCCAAGGTGTGGCCAGATGGCCACACCCTGTTGGTGGGTCTCTCTGGGATTCCTTCTGCATTTATCTTCAGTTGGTTTCTTCGTTTGAGTCCAGGTTTCTGACGAAATGGCCTTGGATTCTTGGCTTTAACCGATCGATTCTGAGAGGATTCTTCTCAACCGATTTTCAACCTCTTGATTTTGCCCTGATTTACTGAGTGCGAATTAATTCTGATTTAATTCAGAATTTTGGTGGGCTTTGGGCTCATTTCTCTTCATCTCCTTAAAGAATGGGCCTGCAAATAAATTAAGCAATTAATTAAGACAATGCAAAGTTTTATTCTAGAATAAGTATGGAAATATGATACTAAATATGCAACATTAGCGACCAATCAGGGGGGTGAATAGGTTAAAGCTAATTAAATGCAAATTCTAAAAAATGTATGATGCAAACTGATTTCTCAAAACAAGAATTGAAGCCGGATTCCCTTTGAAGGGCTCTGAACTTCTCGTGATTCCTCTAGGTAAGAGTTGAGGTGCTCAATTGCTTTCTTATTGAGATGAGATTGATATACAAAAATGAATGAATAATAAACAAGTAAATGAAATAGAGATAATAAGGCAAACACAAACAAGAAAGATTTGTTTCGAGGCTCGAGTTACTGCTCGATTTCACTATCCACTATTGGATCTTCCACAAAGGAACCTTACAATAAGGATTACAACAACTTGGAGTACACAATTTCCCAACTCAATCCGCGATACCAGAGGTAGCACAAAGCCGATTGAGATTACAAGCTCCTGGTAATCAAAGGATCACAGACACTCTCTTACAAATCCCTATAGAGTAAAAAGTAGATTTGAAGCTCAAGGATGTATGTAAGAGTGAAAATCAGAATAGAAAGATTATAAGAGCACAAAACCCAATTAAAACTTTGGAATTGAAAGCACAAAAGAAAATTTTGAAAACTTTTTCACTTTGAAATCAAAAACTTTGATTTTTTTAATAGAATTTGTTGTAGTATTAATTCAATCCCAATTACCCTTTATATAGGCTGTAGAAAAACACATTTAGAATAGTTTACTAGGTCATAAAGGGAAGAATTTGACTCTCAGAATTCAAATCACCATGTTTTAAAAACATGTTTAAAAGATGAAATTTAAAATCTGGCCGTTACTGCCTTTCTGGCAGTCTGCCGGTCGATCGGCCGGTGACCGGCCCTTTTAAAAAGCCAATCATTAGCTCTCGGTCGATCGCTCGGTTGACCGGTTTTAACTGAGACCAAAATGATGACAGTCGGTCGACTCATCAGTCGACCACATGGGAGAGCGGTCGACTGATCGATCGACCGTGAATGTGCACCAACATGCACATCCCTCTGCCAGAAGTTCGGTCGACCATACTGGCCTGTAATAGGCACGGTCGACCGCCCGATCGATCGACCTAGGAGAAAGCTAATACCAAGGTCTGTTTTGAATATAAAGAAAATTTTGTAAATAATTTTGTATGGGTTTTGAAGGGGGAAAACATGTATTTGGCAAAGAAATACAAGTTCTAAATTAAGATATAATTTTTTGAGAAAATGTGGAACATGTATCAAGACCAAACAAGTCAAAACACCAATACAAAATAAACTATACTTTCAAAAACGTGCATTTTTGTGTGTGTATATCTTTGAGCATTAAATCTATATCTACTCTTTAACAAACTAAGTTCTTACAAGGTTCTAAGTGGCAACAATAATCTTCAAGCGGGCTTCTCTGATAGCGACTTTGAATGCTTTGAGCTTCATTCCCGTACTTGAGTACCCTTGAGCCATCAACACCTTCCTTTAGAGGAAGAAACCTGTTAGATCTTCTTGAACCCTGAAACACACTTAAAAATTTGAACTTGATTAGTACTAAATAACTACATATACTTTGTTATCATCAAAACACAAAACCAGTGATTGTAACCTTTGGGCCAACAATCTCCCCTTTTTGATGATGACATAACATATGAGCTATTTAAAAGAAATAAAAGGAAAGAGCTTTGAAAAAGCTCCCCCCTCAAGTTATGCATATTTATCAAGTATAAGATATCAACAAGTCATATGAAATGCATATGAAAGATATAACAATATACATAAAACCAAAATGGCATTGCATATGCATATGAGCGTGAAAAACTAATAATAAATACCAATAAATACTTAATAAATACTTCTTCCCTTTTTGTCAAGCATCAAAAAGGGCAACCAAAAAAAAATAAAAATATATAGATTTTAACATAAGGAAAAACTCATAAATCAATAATACAAATATTTAGTTCACCACAAATGAAAGAAAATCTTTTAAAATCAAGTGGCTTAGTAAAAAGTCTGCTAGTTAAAAATAAACATAATCAATTTCAATATCTCCTTTCTCATAGTAATCTCTAAGAAAGTGATATCGAATTTCTATGTGCTTTATCTTACTATTTTGATTTGCATTTTTAGTCATATGAATAGTACTAGTATTATCATAAAATATCTTAATATGATCATAATGTAAATCATAATAAAAAAGAGTATGTTTCATCCAAAGGACTTGTGCACAACAAGTCCCTGCCGCAACATATTCGGCCTCAGCGGTTGAGAGGGCTACAGAATTTTATGTCTTGAAAGACTATGAAATAAGACAGTTTCCTAGAAATTGACAAGTTTCACTTGTGCTCTTCCTATCCACTCTACAAACGACATAGTCAGCATCCAAAAAGCTCGTCATGAAAAATTGTTCGGTCTTCAGATACCACAAGCCCATTTCAATAGTACCCTTAAGATATCTAATGATGCGTTTTACCGCAATCAAGTGGGATTCTTTAGGACAAGATTAGAATCTAGCACATAGACCCACACTAAACATAATATCCGGCCTACTAGCAGTTAAATAAAATAAACTACCAAGCATGCTTCTATAAATTTTAATGTCTACATTTATACCTTGTTCATCCTTATTAAGTTTTGTTGTGGTAGCCATGGAAGTCTTGCTTGACTTTGCATCTTCAAGCCCAAATTTGTTAATGAGTTCCCTTGTTTACTTGGCTTGATTTATAAAAATTTCATCACTCTTTTGCTTGATTTGGAGTCCAAGGAAGTAGTTTAGCTCGCCGATCATAGACATCTCAAACTCATTCTTCATGCATGATTTGAAATCTTTACAAAGCTTATCTAATAGATCCAAATATAATATCATTAACATAAATTTGAACAATTAGGATATCACTATCTACATGCTTTATAAACAAAGTGGTATCTATTTTACCTTTTACAAAATCATTTGAAATAAGAAATGTTGAAAGTCTTTCATACCAAGCTCTTGGAGTTTGTTTTAAACCATATAAAGCTTTGTCTAATTTGAAAATAAAATCTGGATTTGTAGGATCAACAAACCCAGGGAGTTGTTCAACATACAGTTCCTCTTCAATAAAATCATTTAAAAATGTGCTTTCAACATTCATTTGAAAAAGTTTGAAATCTTTAAAAAGAGCAAAAGCAAGTGTAATCCGTATAGCTTCCATGCCATGCTACGAGTGTAAAGGTTTCCTCAAAATCGATACCTTTAATTCGGTATAACCTTGGCTCTAATCTAGCTTTATTTCTAAAAACATTATCCGACTCATCCAACTTGTTCCTAAAAATCTATTTAGTACCAATGGTTGGTCTATCATGGGGTCTAGGAACAATGTGCCAAACTTGATTGTGCTCAAATTGATTGAGCTCTTCTTGCATAGCAAGCAACCAATATGAGTCACCCCTCGGCTTCGAGGATGTTCTTTGGTTCTATATGAGAAATAAAAGCAAAATGGCCACAAAATTCATGGAGTTTGTGAAAGTACACCTAGAGGGGGGTGATAGGTGTAAGGCTAATCTAATGAACAATAATGCGGAATTAAAAACTAATGCAACACACTTAGTGTAACCAACGAGTGTAGCCGAATTCCCAGTGAAGGGCTCTGGACTAACTCCTCTGAATTCCTCTAAATAAGAGTTGAGGTGCTATGTAAAGCTCTCTTGGTTAAACACAAGTATGGGCACATACAAACAACACAAGCATGTATATGATATGACAATATGAATCAATGCACAATGTAGAGAGAGAGAGAGAGAGAGAGAGAGAGAGAGAGAGTAAGAGAAAGTGGATCAAACACAAACACCGAGATATGTTTCGAGGTTCGAGCACACAGCTCTACGTCCCCGCCTTCACACAGAAGGATTTTCACTAACTCGTCTACACTGGACTTCCCACACAGGGAACCTCCACTGAGGATTTGGGTAAATACAACCGGGAGTACACAACTCCTCTATCCAACAAATACAACCTCTACACTTAGAGGCAAGGCACTAAGCCTTCATAATATCAACCTCACAAATGAGGGATAGGCACAAAGCCACTCAAACAACAATCACCTCACACTTGAGGGATTCCAACACAATCTCCACCTCTCACTAGAGGGAGCCAAACACCACTTCCACAATCACCTCACACTTGAGGGATAACAACTCAATCATCTCTCACTAGAGGGATATCACAAAGATGGAAGGTTTACAACTTGGTGGTCTAACAACCACAAACCAATTTTCTCACTAAAACAAAGATCCTATAGATAGGATAGAATGATAAACTCAAGTGTGAGAAATAAAGAGTTTGGAAATCAAAATCACAAATAAAAACTCTTGGAAAAACTTCTAGAATAATATAAAGTTAAGATCAAAAATAATCCCAAAGACTTTCTTTTTCTTTGAATTTTTCAACCCTTTTAAAACAAATAAAGATCAAATCTTTAAGCTTAAAAACTCTTTTGAAAACTTTTATTAAAACACTTGTAAATGAGAGAAATTTTGCTCTTAAAATTCTTATTGAAAAACCAACTAAAATGGGGTATTTATAACCCATTAGGAAATCTTCCCGTTGGCAGCTGAAAAGGGCCAGTTTGCCCTTCCGGTCGACCGGCCAACGGTCAAATTTTTGACCGTTGCGCCTACCGGTCGACCGCCCTGTCAATCGGGACTGGATCCAGAGAGCAACGGCTCTCTGGTCGGTCGACCTCCCGGTCGACCGAGCTGATACACAGAGCAGAGCTCTCTGCCGGTCGACCGGGTTGGTCGACCGGGGCCATTTCCAGAGAGAAGAGGCTCTCTGGCGGTCGACCGGAACGGTCGACCGCCCATCAGCCTGGCTGCGTGCACGTTCTGTGCACGTCGGTCGACCGGCCCGATCGACCGCCCACTGCTACGGTCGACCGGCCCGGTCGACCGGCAGTCAGCCAGTCCAGCTTAATCATGTCTTAAAAATTAGGATTTTTTTATTATCAATTAAATCCCATAAAAACACATAAATTCCACAAAAATCAGTTCATATTATATCTTTGAAATACAAACATGTGTGACAAAAATTCAACACATATTTCAAACTTTTTGAACCATTTTGTGACTTTGAAAATTTACTTTAAACCAAATTCTGTATTTTCCAAAATAGAGTTTTTGAAATGGAAATCCGATTTTTCAAAACACATGAATAGTCTATCAAAATAAGTTTTTCTAAATAGATGAAGCATATATGTATATATATCAAATCTAATATACATTAAATCATGTAAACTTGTTTTGATTCTATCTATTCATGAAAACCAAGATCGGTTAAACTGAAAATCAAAACCAAAACATGAAACTTAAAACAAGTGTGTGTGTTGTGAACTTGAGCATATCACACTATCTAATCTTTACAATGGATCTAAACTAAATCTTAACTAAATAAACTGAAGCCTTCTTGTAGAACGCCATCTCCAAGTCGACTCGATCCAAACGTGATCCACCGAGCTTGACTCCAACCGAGTGCTAGATGTGAACTTGACGCTCGAGCTCTTGAATCACCATGTGAAAGCTCAAAAACACCTTTATTGAAGCTAATCACCTACTAATATCTTGGTTAAATATCTTAAACTAAATATCATAAGATTATTAGTAAACTATAACTACATGAGTTAATCATCATCAAAACTAGAGTGGAAGGCCTCTGGGCCAACAATCTCTCCCTTTTTGATGATGACAAAACTCATGGAGTTATATATGCATGGATTAAAGTTAAGCTTCAAAGAAGCTCCCCCTTAACTCATGCATAGTAATAAACTATAAAGATATGCAATGAATGTTAAACATGAATATGCATAAACATGCATAAAATAATGAAATAAACATGCTCTTGATACCAAATTTAAAATAAACATGTTCTTAAATAATTGCTCTTAATACCAATAAAAATTTCAATAAAAGCTCTTGATACCAACAAAACAAAACAACAAAATATGTTCTTGATACTAATATCCATGCTCTTGATACCAATATCAACAAAACATAAAATAAAAGTTTTTAATATAAACTTTGATATAAACTTAAATAAACATGCATATATGTTGAAAACTTCTCCCCCTTTTTGTCAATCATCAACAAAGGGATTAAAGTAAACAATAAAATAATGTTCTCCCCATTATGATACCAATTAAAAAAATATATCAATTTAGTGCAAAGGTATACATAAAAATATCATGATATCAAAGGATGATACCAATTGAAAATAAACAAAACATTTTGAAGAAACTAACAAAAATTTCGATATCAATTGAAAGATATAAACATAAAGGTAATCTTGATACCAACTGTAAGAATTAGTATCAATTGAAAATATTTTACACTTTTGATACCAAATGAAAAACATAAACCAATCTTTTTGGTTAAACACTAAACTTATTTTACAATAGAGATACCAAATAGAGAATAATATCAAATTAATATTTTTGATACCAATATTAAAAATGAAACATATACCCATTGAAAATAATTTTCATCAGAAGCGTATGATACCAAATTAAAAAATCAATATCATTTTTTTTCAATCATTTTCAACATAAAGTGTGGGAGTAAGATACCAAAGGTAAACAAAACCAATTGAAAGGTAAAATATGAATTTTCCCCCTTTATGAAATACCAAACAAAATGATGCATAAGCTTATATAAGATACCAATTGAAAAATAATCAATTGAAATATAATTGTCATTTAAGAAATCAAGCTTAGCATAACCAAAATTTGTGCTCAAAGATATAGAGATATAGTAAGCACAAATAAAACACATGTATATGTATGAAAAATTGAATACCAATCGAAATTGATACTATTTGAAGTTTAAGCATACATATATATAAAAACATATATGAGTATACAAAAATAATGTCAATAGTGATACCAATTGAAAAGATACAATGATACCAATTGAAACTATAATGAGAATCAAGTGTATAACTCATACTTCCTACCACCCATTTCATGCACATGTTTTAAATAGATTTTCAATAATGAGCATATAAGGCATGGTGCCTAACCAACCGCCCTTAGGATGGTGGGGTTTTCAAAAATAAGTTTGAAAATAATATAACATGTTTGAAAACTCTACCATATGAAGAATACTGCGTCTAGTTTAATGATAAACTTGTGAACTAGTACGAAATCCTTCAAGTAAGGAATAAAACAAAATATATTCCATAAAACATGAAAATCATCAAAACTAGAATCCTTCAAGGTATATGTATGTCTTATACAAACTAGAGTATACATACATATCCAAACATGAACGAGTCCACAAAAGTATATACATGAAGTCAAGTGGCTCAAGGATGTATATGTATAACTAATAGTTTAGGCAAAATAGACATATACATGAAGTTTAACATAAACATGAAAACATGCACAAAAGTAGGGAATACAAGTCAAAATGTATGAATCATCAAAACTAGACTATACTAGTACATCTAATGGGTACAAATGAGCATTCAAGTACAAACATATAATAATCTATTTGTGACTCACTAATTATATAAGTATATACCTAAGTTTTAATGAAAACTAACATCTAAACATGTAGTCAAAACATGAAGCATAGAAATCAAAATAAAACTTATATGATCATTACGGTAAATGCACATGCATTAGATCTTTGATATACACAATAGCTAAACAAATGTGAGAACACAAAATATGGGTCCATATAAACATGGGTGATCTAAATTACTAATAATGTATGTCATAGGATTAATAAACATGGCATATGGCATAATGAGCATTAAAACATGACATGCTAAAAATCAATAATATGAAAAGCATGGAAACATAATGAGGAGTAAGAGATCGTTACCAAAACCGATAGGGCACATCTCCATATCTCCAAACCATGGTGGTCCTTCCACCAAACTCTCCTTGAAAGTGATGCATCCAAAATTGTCCTCTTTAAGCTCGGAACGCATCCACCTCAAGGCACCATCACTCTCACGTCAAGTGAGAGCCCACACCTACATCAAATAAAATAGGAGTGGTCTTTGGTACCCATACTCTTTTGGGTCCATGGGGGTTAGCTCCTTTCCTAATCCAAACAAATTTATTTACTAAATTCTTTTCATGTATCCTATCATAATAAAATTTAGTAAGGTGGCCCTTACGTCTACAATGTGTACAAGTGTACACATGAGCATACATAGTGTGATGAGTGTGAACATGAGGAGCATGTGTATGCCGTGGTTTGTGTGCTGCATAGATGGAATTTGTTTCTTTCGAAACATAGATTCCATATGTGTATGGTTCAAAGCACATTGGCTCAAAGTGGAGCCCAAACAATCAACACTCTTCTTAAGTATACAAATATTATTTTTAATGTTAGAAGAAGTGGAGCATGCAATAGGTGAGCTAGAATGTGAAGCTATACTAGCATGGCAAACATGAGAATCAATATCAAACGTTTTCATTTGACATCAAGTCCAAATCCTTTGAAATAGAAATAATTTTGTTTTTCAAAGAGTCATTTTCTTTTAAAACAAAAACAAGTTTTGAAGATAGAACTTCATTTTTCTTCAAAACATTTTCACAATCATTTCTACTTTTTAGAATCTTGTTTTCATTTAGGGCAAGATCAAGCTTAGATTTCAATGAATCCCTTTCATTAGAAATCTCCCCTTGAAAGTGATGCATCCAAAATTGTTCTCTTTAAGCTCGGAACGCATCCACCTCAAGGCACCATCACTCTCACGTCAAGTGAGAGCCCACACCTACATGGCATATGGCATAATGAGCATTAAAACATGACATGCTAAAAATCAATAATATGAAAAGCATGTAAACATAATGAGAAGTAAGAGATCGTTACCAAAACCGATAGGGCACATCTCCATATCTCCAAACCATGGTGGTCCTTCCACCAAACTCCCCTTGAAAGTGATGCATCCAAAATTGTCCTCTTTAAGCTCGGAACGCATCCACCTCAAGGCACCATCACTCTCACGTCAAGTGAGAGCCCACACCTACATCAAATAAAATAGGAGTGGTCTTTGGTACCCATACTCTTTTGGGTCCATGGGGTTAGCTCCTTTCCTAATCCAAACAAATTTATTTACTAAATTCTTTTCATGTATCCTATCATAATAAAATTTAGTAAGGTGGCCCTTACGTCCACAATGTGTACAAGTGTACACATGAGCATACATAGTGTGATGAGTGTGAACGTGAGGAGCATGTGTATGCCGTGGTTTGTGTGCATGCATAGATGGAATTTGTTTCTTTCGAAACATAGATTCTAAATGTGTATGGTTCAAAGCACATTGGCTCAAAGTGGAGCCCAAACAATCAACACTCTTCTTAAGTATAAAAATATTATTTTTAATGTTAGAAGAAGTGGAGCATGCAATAGGTGAGCTAGAATGTGAAGCTATACTAGCATGGCAAACATGAGAATCAATATCAAACGTTTTCATTTGACATCAAGTCCAAATCCTTTGAAATAGAAATAATTTTGTTTTTCAAAGAGTCATTTTCTTTTAAAACAAAAACAAGTTTTGAAGATAGAACTTCATTTTTCTTCAAAACATTTTCACAATCATTTTTTACTTTTTAGAATCTTGTTTTCATTTAGGGCAAGATCAAGCTTAGATTTCAATGAATCCCTTTCATTAGAAATCTCATCTCTTTCTTGCAAAACAATATCAAATTTTAAAGACAAGTCCTTATTTTTTTTGTTAACTTACAAGTTTTCTTTTTTAAAATTTTGTATTTTTCAAGGAGGTTCTCACAAACAATAGATAGTTCTTCATTTAAAGCATCGGGATTAACATAATCATCACAAGAAGAACTAGCACTATCTAGTTGAGTGTCCGAATGTACCTTAAGGGAGTCATTCCCTTGGACCATGTAGCAATGTTGCTCGGATTCTCCACTAGATTCATCCTCCATAATGGTTGGCGTTTGAAGCTTGGAGGAGGTTAACGTGTTCCACACTGCAAAGGCGGAATCACAGTTAGAAACTATAGAAAGATATTCTTTATTAAGCGTGCTTCTAAGTGCCGTTAGGGCTTGTGCATTGGCCTCTATATGCTTGCTATTACCAAGATAGGATTTCTTGGTAGCGGCAAGGAAAACATGCAAGGCTAGGGTTTTTAGGTACATGGACATCCTAGCCTTTCAAACAACAATGTTGGAAGTATCAAACATAGGTGGGGTCATGAAGTCTATGAGTGTGTGTAAATAATATGTGTGCAAATGTAAATCTAGATTAGCAACCAAGATCACACGCCTAGGTGGTTAAGCCTAATATCAGGAGCGTAGGCTCTGATACAAATTGAAAGTACACCTAGAGGGGGAGTGAATAGGTGTAAGGCTAATCTAATGAACAATAATGCGGAATTAAAAACTAATGCAACACATTTAGTGTAACCAACGAGTGTAGCCGAATTCTCGATGAAGGGCTCTGGACTAACTCCTCTGAATTCCTCTAAATAAGAGTTGAGGTGCTATGTAAAGCTCTCTTAGTTAAACACAAGTATGGGCACACACAAACAACACAAGCATGTATATGATATGACAATATAAATTAATGCACAATGTAGAGAGAGAGAGAGAGAGAGAGAGAGAGAGAGAGAGAGAGAGAGAGAGAGAGTAAGAGAAAGTGGATCAAACGCAAACACTGAGATATGTTTCGAGGTTCGAGCACACAGCTCTACGTCCCTGTCTTCATACAGAAGGATTTCCACTGACTCGTCCACACAAGACTTCCCACACAGAGAACCTCCACTGAGAATTTAGGTAAATACAACCGGGAGTACACAACTCTTTTCTCCAACAAATACAACCTCTACACTTAGAGGCAAGGCACTAAGCCAATACAATATCAACCTCACAAATGAGGGATATGCACAAAGCCACTCAAACAACAATCACCTCACACTTGAGGGATTCCAACACAATCTCCACCTCTCACTAGGGGGAGCCAAACACCACTTCCACAATCACCTCACACTTGAGGGATAATAAGTCAATCACCTCTCACTAGAGGGATATCACAAAGATGGAAGGTTTACAACTTGGTGGTCTAACAACCACAAACCAATTTTCTCACCAAAACAAAGATCCTATAGATAGGATAGAATGATAAGCTCATGTGTGAGAAATAAAGAGTTTGGAAATTAAAATCACAAAGAAAAACTCTTGGGAAAACTTCTAGAATGAATATAAAGTGAAGATCAAAAACAATCCCAAAGACTTTCTTTTTCTTTGAATTTTCCAACCCTTTTAAAACAAATAAAAATCAAATCTTTAAGCTTAAAAACTCTTTTGAAAACTTGTATTAAAACACTTGTAAATGAGAGAAATTTTGCTTTTAAAATTCTTGTTGAATAACCAACTCAAATGGGGTATTTATAACCCATTTGGAAATCTGCCCGTTGGCAGCTGAAAAAGGCCAGTTTGCCCTTCTGGTCGACCGGCCAAAGGTCAAATTTTTGACCGTTGTGCCTACCGGTCGACCGCCTGGTCGACCGGGACTGGATCTAGAGAGCAACGGCTCTCTAACCGGTCGACCGCCCGGTCGACCGAGCTGATACAGAGAGCAGAGCTCTCTGCCGGTCGACCAGGTCGGTCGACCGGGGCCATTTCCAGAGAGCAGAGGCTCTCTGGCGGTCGAACGTTCCGGTCGATCGCCCATCAGCCTGGCTGCGTGCACGTTCTGTGCACGTCGGTCGACCGGCCCGGTCGACTGCCTACTGCTACGGTCGACCGGCCCGGTCGACCGGTAGTCAGCCAGTCCAGCTTAATCAGATCTTAAAAACTAGGGTTTTTTACTATCAATTAAATCACATAAAAACACATAAATTCCACAAAAAATCAGTTCATGTTATATCTTTGAAATACAAACATGTGTGACAAAAATTCAACACATATTTCAAACTTTTTGAACCATTTTTGTGACTTGGAAAATTTGCTTTAAACCAAATTCTATATTTTTCAAAAATAAAGTTTTTGAAATGGAAATCCGATTTTTCGAAACACATGAATAGTCTATCAAAATAAGTTTCTAAATAGATGAAGCATATATGTATATAGATCAAATCTAATATACATTAAACCATGTAAGCTTGTTTTGATTCTATCTATTCATGAAAACAATGATCAGTTAAACAAAAACCAAAACCAAAACATGAAACTTAAAACAAGTGTGTGTGTTGTGAACTTGAGCATATCACGCTATCTAATCTTTACAATGGATCTAAATTAAATCTTAACTAGACAAACCGAAGCCTTCTTATAGAACGCCGTCTCCAAGTCGACTCGATCCAAATATGATCCACCGAGCTTGACTCCAACCGAGTGCTAGATGTGAACTTGACGCTCGAGCTCTTGAATCACCATATGAAAGCTCAAAAACACCTTTGTTGAAGCTAATCACCTACTAATATCTTGGTTAAATATCTGAAACTAAATATCACAAGATTATTAGTAAACTATAACTATATGAGTTAATCATCATCAAAACTAGAGTGGAAGGCCTCTGGGCCAACAGTTTGGAGCGTGTGGTTACTCCCTTTGATACATCACCTATGATGAGTTCCTTAGAATGACTTGTAGTATATTTCCAATCTTTTGCAAGTGGTTGTATTGGTGCCGCTTCAACCTCTTGAACTTCACCTTGTTCATCAAGATTTGGCTTATCTTCTTGAATAGGTTAATCTTTCATGGTTTCTTCTTCCATGTCTTCACCTAAAAGATCAATCTTTACAACATTCTTAACAAAAGAATTAGATTCTTCAAACTTAACATGCATAAATTCTTCAATAGTCAAAGTAGATTTATTGAAGATTCTATAAATCTTGCTAGTGTTAGAATAACCAACAAAAATAGCTTCAAATGCTTTTGCATTAAATTTTTCTAAGGTATCTTTAGTGTTTAAAAAAATATTTACATCCAAAAACTCTAAAGTAAGAAACATTAGGCTTTCTCAAATAGTAAATTTCAAAATAAGTTTTGAAAGTATTTTTCTAAAAATAAATTCTATTTGATATGTAACATGAAGTGTTTATGGCCTCGGCCCATAAATATTGAGGAAGTTCGTATTCACTAATCATTGTCCTAGCCATTTTTTAAAGAGTACGATTCTTCCTTTCAACGACTCTATTTTGTTGTGGAGTTCTAGGACAAGATAATTTATGCCTAATTTCATTTTCTTCACAATACGTGATAAAAGAATAGTTAATGAATTCATCACCTTTATCACTTCTTATGCACAAAATGAAAAACTTTTTTCTTTCTCAACTCTTTTTCTAAAAATACGAAAATATGAAAAAGTTTCATATTTGTGTTCCAAAAAGAAAACCCATGTAAAGCGAGAAAATCATCAACTAAAAAAACAAAATGGTTTCCATTTAAACTCTTGGTTTTAGTAGAACTAAATAAATTCATATGGATCAACTCTAATGGTCTAGATGTCATGATATCCTTAATTGATTTGAAAGAGGATTTGGTTTATTTCCAAGTTGGCACGCATCAAAAATGCGGTCCTTTTCAAACTTCAAGTAAGGATTACCCTTCACCGATTCCTTAGAGTTAATTCTAGATAGATGATCAAAAAAGACATGGCCTAATTTTCTATGCTAAAACCAAGAATCCTCATTGAAAGTATTTAAACATGTAGCATTGCAATTTAGATTTAACATATCAATAATATATACATTATTTTCATGAAATCCAGAACGAATACATTCATTGGTTTTACTATCTAAAATATTGCAAGATAAATCATCAAAAATAACTTTAAAATCTCTATCACAAAGTTGACTAATACTCAAGAGATTATGCTTGAGACTATCAACTAAAACAACATTTTCAATCAATGAAGATGAGCCAATTTTAATGTCACCTACACCGATAATGTTACTCTTTGAGTCATCTCCGAAGGTGACGGTGCCACCTTCATGATATCTTGATACGGTTGCAAAATTATTGATATCCCAAGTCATGTGCCTTGAGCAACTGCTTTCAAGATACTATCGCTCCCTACGTCTTGGAGTCTTGGTGTGTACCTATATTAAAGAATGAAGTTATTGATTTTGGTCCTATGATGTTAGTACTTCGAACTCAAATATGATTACTAGAAGCATTTATATGATCAAAAAAATTTAGCTAAGTGACCCTTTCGGCCACAATAAGTACATGAATGAACTCTACCATATACGAAAGCATGACGTGTATGATGAGCATGTGAAGTGTGTGTGGCATGTTTAGCATTATGTGTATGAATATGTTGTGATTTATGTGTAGCATGAATATATTTCTTTGAAGTATTTTTCTTAGAAAACATGGCCTCTAATCTGTTGGAACTTTGATTTTGATGATAACAATTGTGATGCAGATGCATTGGAGCTCTATCTCAAAAGCTAGTGCTGAGTTCTAATTGCTCAAGACTACTCAAGAATATTAGCTATTTTTTGTGTATTTTTTATAGATTGTTAAAAGCCTTGATCACACACACAATATAGTCATATAGTCGGCTTATTCCTGTTGGAACTTGTTTTGATGAAGACTTATGTGACGCATGTCATTTGGAGCTCTAACACATGACAAATCAAGAGTTCTACATGATCAAGATGTCCCAAGGAGAGTTGATATGATGTATTTTGTAAAGATGAAATAGCATGTAAAAAGCCTTGACACACACACCATATCAATGTCCATTAGTCGACTAATACCTATGACAAGTCGACTAATAACATGTGTAGTCGACTTGACCCAAACCCTAGTCGACTAGTCAAGTGTCCAAATCAGACCCAACTCTCTGTTTCTGCATTAGTCGACTTGACAGTAAAATATAGTCGACTAATAACAAAGTGTAGTCGACTAACCCTTGTCCCCTAGTCGACTAATCCCTGGTCCAGTCGACTTGTTGTTAGTTGCAGTCGACTTGATTCAGTTATACAGAAAACTGTCAGTCCAACGTATCTTACCCTAGTCGACTTGTCATAGGTAAGTTAGGGCAGTTTCTGATTGTTGGACAGTTTTCGTTATCTGGTCTTTTGTGCAACGAATTCCAACGTTTCTATCATTTGAATTGCTCCTATAACTACCCTAACTTACCCTAGTCTTCAGCTATATAAAGGGTAGTTAGTCCAAAGGCCAAATACCAAGAAAAATCTTCAGTTTTCTAAAAGCCAAAATTCTGTCAAAATCTGAAAACTGTTTTTTCAACTTCTGTTCTTCACCAAAAGTCATTTCCATTGTGAAGTTCTCTGAAGTTTCTCCTATACTAGACCTTGTCCACGTTCATATACAATACCAAGGCTTATAGGAAAGTTGTAATACTCAAAGCAAGCATTGTACACGGGTGGCTTCTTGGTGTAGAGGCAGTTGTACAAGTTGAAGTTTATTCTCGTGGTGGAAGAGAAGGTGTTCTCTTGGATGTAGAGAAGGTGTACACATTTGGCAAAGGGGATTTGTCAAGTGGTGTGCATGGTTGTGATTTTGGGTGTACAAAATCAAGGATAAAGGAAAATCTCATGCGGGTGGCTTGGGGACTGGATGTAGGTCACGAGGACCGAACCAGGATAAATCTCTCGTGTTTGCGTTTGTCTAAACTTTACTGAGATTTGTTTTCCTTTACTGCAAGTATATTTATTTGTTTAACTTAATCCTTTTTTGTGAGTATTTGTGTTGACTTTGTAGTTTAGATCCATAAGTGCCAACAGAGAAAGTTTCGCATTTGGCATCATCTCGGGACCAACAATTGGTATCAGAGCAGGTCTCACAATAGTCAACAACAAGGATGGCAATGGAGTTTTCATCATCCCAATTCAAGGAAGGACATTCTACACAACGTCCACCACTATTTGACGGATCCAACTACAACTATTGGAAGTGTAGAATGAAGATCTACTTGCAATCGCTCAACTACGACCTTTGGAACATCGTAGAAGCATCGTACACCAAGCCAACAACCAACTACAACGCTTGGAGTGAAGATCAAAAGAAGAATGCGAACCTTGACGCCAAAGCGATGAATGCCTTGTTCTGTGCATTAACCAAAGAAGAGTTCAACAGAGTGTCAACAGCCACTTCTGCACATCAAATATGGCATACTCTTCAGGTAACACACGAAGGCACAAATAAAGTTAAGGAATCTAAAATATCTGTTCTTGTCCACAGGTTTGAATTATTCAAAATGGAGGAGAATGAAACCATATCCGAAATGGTAACAAGATTCACCGACATTACCAATCCTTAGCATCCCTTGGAAAGGACTACACCCAAGTTGAAAGAGTTCGTAAGATCCTTCGTGCACTCACACCAGAATGGGAGAAGAAGACAACCACAATTGAAGAAGCCAATGATCTCTCAACTTTGTCGTTAGAAAACCTAATCGGTAATCTAATGGCATATGAAGTGCAATTGGAAGAAAGAAAGAAGGAGGAACGACAACACCGCTCAAAGAAGAAAGAACTCGCCTTCCATGCATCCTCCGACACGGACAATTCCAATGACGATGAAGAGGAGATGGCAATGCTTTCAAAGAAATTCAGGCGATTCTTAAAGCAAGGTAAATTCAAATGCTTTAATTGTAATAAACCAGGTCATATGAAGATGGATTGCCCTTTGCTCAAAAAGAAAGATAAATACAAGAGCAAAAAGTTCAGAAAGAAGAAAAACTAAGAAGCATCATCAGAATACAGTGATTCCTCTTCCTCGGATGAAGAAGAAACCACTGAACATGTCAACCTATGTTACATGGCACTAGAAGATGAAGAGGTATCATTTTCTGAACTTTCTGATGCATTTCATGAATTGTTTATTGATCTGAAAAATGAAAAATTGAAAAATAAAGTTTTATCAAAAGAAAATGAAAAACTTTTAAAAGAAAATTCATGTTATGCTTTACAAGTATCTTCTATAAATTCTCAACAAGATGAATTTGAAAAAGACATATCATCTTTGAAAAATGAAAATGAGAAGTTTATGAAAGAGAACATTTTTCTGAAAAAGGAAACTGAATCTTTGAATAAAAGGATTTCTATTTTAGATAAAGATATTTCAGTTTTCAAAAAGAAATATGAAGATCTTTTGCAAAATGTGACTAAGTTCAATAAAGGAAAAGAAAAATTGAATGATTTATTATCTTTTCAGAAGTTGTCACATGATAATCATTATGGTATTGGATATAATGAAAAGACTTCATATGTTAGTAATCCATATGTGAAAAGAAAGTCTAATCATGTTTCAAAAAGAATTAAGACAAAGTTTATATGGATTCCTAAGAATTTAAGTTTTCATGATAAAAATACATATATTGCTTCATACATTCATGATATATGTGATTCTTGCAACTATGTGTATATTAACAGGTGGAAACCAAATTCTAAATGGATTTGGACTCCTAAAGGTTAATATGTTCTTTTTATATTTGGTACCATCTAACGTTTATCTTGCAGGTACCATATAAAAAAAAATTGATAAGAACATATATATATATATATTTAATGATATATTTGTTACAGGGGGAGAACAAAGTATTTCTCTATTTGTTATAACCCAATTTCTGCATGGGGAGGAAAATATAACATATTTTCTGCAGGGAGAGCACTTGTGCACATAAAGCGTCATCATCAAAAAGGGGGAGAATGTTGGAACTTGTTTTGATGAAGACTTATGTGACGCATGTCATTTGGAGCTCTAACACATGACGAATCAAGAGTTCTACATGATCAAGATGTCCCAAGGAGAGTTGATATGATGTATTTTGTAAAGATGAAATAGCATGTAAAAAGCCTTGACACACATACCATATCAAGTCCATTAGTCGACTAATACCTATGACAAGTCGACTAATAACATGTGTAGTCGACTTGACCCAAACCCTAGTGACTAGTCAAGTGTCCAAATCAGACCCAACTCTCTGTTTCTGCATTAGTTAACTTGACAGTAAAATATAGTCGACTAATAACAAAGTGTAGTCGACTAACCCTTGTCCCCTAGTCGACTAATCCCTGGTCCAGTCGACTTGTTGTTAGTTGCAGTCGACTTGATTCAGTTATACAGAAAACTGTCAGTCCAACGTATCTTACCCTAGTCGACTTATAGCCAAACCTAGTCGACTAATAGTGTGAAAATTGCCTAGTCTAGTCGACTAACTCCATAGGCAAGTCGACTATAGGCAGTTTCTGACTGTTGGACAGTTTTCGTTATCTGGTCTTTTGTGCAACGAATTCCAACATTTCTATCATTTGAATTGCTCCTATAACTACCCTAACTTACCCTAGTCTTCAGATATATAAAGGGTAGTTAGTCCAAAGGCCAAATACCAAGAAAAATCTTCAGTTTTCCAAAAGCCAAAATTCTGTCAAAATCTGAAAACTGTTTTTCCAACTTCTGTTCTTCACCAAAAGTCATTTCTGTTGTGAAGTTCTTTGAAGTTTCTCCTATACTAGACCTTGTCCACGTTCATACACAATACCAAGGCTTATAGGAAAGTTGTAATACTCAAAGCAAGCATTGTACACGGGTGGCTTCTTGGTGTAGAGGCAGTTGTACAAGGTGAAGTTTATTCTCTTGGTGGAAGAGAAGATATTCTCTTGGATGTAGAGAAGGTGTACACATTTGGCAAAGGGGATTTGTCAAGTGGTGTACATGGTTGTGATTTTGGGTGTATAAAATCAAGGATAAAGGAAAATCTTAAGCGGGTGGCTTGGGGACTGGATGTAGGTCACGAGGACCGAACCAGGATAAATCTCTCGTGTTTGCGTTTGTCTAAACTTTTCTGAGATTTGTTTTCCTTTACTGCAAGTATATTTATTTGTTAACTTAATCCTTCTTTGTGAGTATTTGTGTTGACTTTGTAGTTTAGATCCATAAGTGCCAACAGAGAAAGTTCCGCATTTGGCATCATCTCGGGACCAACAATTCCCCACCCTAGTCGACTAATATATCCTCTAGTCAACTTGCTCCTTTATATAATCGACTAAGTCTTTCCACAGATATATATCATCTCTCTGTTTATTGACTGTAACTAATATTAGTCGACTTATTAACTCTGCTAGTCGACTAAGTTTAGTTTTCAGAGACTTGTTATTCTGTGTTAGTCTTGATATAGTTGACTTGATACCTTGACTAGTCGACTAACTCAGGCAAAAATTATTCTATTAGTCGACCACTCTCATACCCTAGTCAACTAACAACAGTTTCTGACTGTTAATCAGTTATTGATTTTCTAGTGTTTTATCTAACGTTCTTATTTTCAAATTTGAGTTGATAATTTCTCTAATTCACCATAAATTTTACCTATAAATAGGGATGTTGTCCTAAGATGATTACACCAATAAAAATATTAGTTTTCTGTCTAAGACTCTGTTGAAAATTCTCTTTTCCAAAAAACTTGTTTTCACTTTCATTTCTTCACACAATTTCAATTCTATTGTAAAGAATTCTGAGAATCCACCTATAAGAATTCTTGTTCACGATCACATACAAGTTTCAAGGCTTATAAGATACTTTGTAATCATTCAAAGAGAAAAGTTGTATACGAGTGTCTTCTTAGTGTTGAGAAGAGTTGTACAAGAGATTGTCTTCTTAGTGTAGAGAAGAGTTGTACAGATTTGGCAAAGGTTATTTTGTCAAGTTGTGTACAAGGAGTTGATTTTGGATGGATCAAAATCAGGATAAGAAAAATCTCAAGGGGGTTTTTGGGGACAGGACGTAGGTCACGAGGACCGAATTAGGTTAAAATCTCTCGTGTTTGCGTTTGTATATTTTTCTGAGATTTTTCTGTGCCTTTTCCTTTTCTTGCAAGTATTTTATTTAAATGTTATTCATCTTGTTTTAGTGTTTGTGTAGCCATTATTTATAGATCCTACACTTGGTATCAGAGCGAGGATGGCAACGGAGTTTCCTTCATCTCAATTCGAGAAAGGACATTCTACACAACGTCTACCATTATTTGATGGATTAAACTGCAACTACTGAAAATGTAGAATGAATATCTACTTGCAATCGCTTAACTATGAACTATAGAACATTGTAGAAGCACCATACACCAAGCCGACCACCAATTACAATGCGTGGAGTAAAGAATAAATGAAGTCTGCAAACCTTGATGCCAAAGCAATGAACACACTTTTCTATACCTTGAACAAAGAAGAATTCAATTGTGTGTCAATGGCCAGATCTGCAAATCAAATATGGCAGATTTTACAGGTAACACATGAAGGTACTAATAAAGTTAAAGAATCTAAAATTTCTGTTCTTATTCACAGGTTTGAACTCTTCAAAATGAAGGAGAATGAAACCATTGCAGAAATGTTTACAAGGTTCACCGACATTACAAATTCCATAGTAGCCCTTGGAAAGGAATACACTCAAGTTAAAAAAGTCAGAAAGATTCTTCGTGCACTCACATCAGATTGGGAGAAGAAAACCACCGCAATAGAAGAAGGAAATGATCTCTCAACAATGTCATTAGAAAACCTTTTGGTAATTTGATGGCATATGAAGTGCAACTTGAAGATTGGAAGAAAGATGAACAACAACCTCAGTCAAAGAAGAAAGTACTTACCTTCTATACATCCTCAGATATTGACAATTCAGATGATGATGAAGAGGAGATGGCAATATTCTCAAGAAAATTTAGAAAGTTCTTGAAGTAAGGCAAGTTTAATCCTACATGTTTTAATTGTAATAAATAAGGTCATATAAAGAAGGATTGCCCATTGCTAAAAAACAAAAAAAAATTCAAGTTCAAGAAGTTCATAAAAAAGAAGAAAGATTATCAGGCAGCATGGGAGAATAGTGATTTATCTTCCCCAGACGAAGAAGAAGTCACTGAAACTGCCAATGTTTGTTTTATGACTCAAAAAGAAGATGAGGTACAAGAATATACTGAATTATTAGATGCATGTCATGAATTATATGACGATCTCAAGAATGAAAAGATTAAAAATAAAATTTTAACAAAAGAAAATGATAGACTCAACAAAGAAAATTCTATTTATATTTCTCAAATATCTTCTTTAAATTCTCAAAAAGTTGACTTCGAAAAAGTTATATCATCATTGAAAAAGGATAATGAAATTTTCTTAAAAGAGAATGCTTTGCTTAAAAGAGAAACTATTTCTTTAAACTCTAGAATTTCAATTTTAGATAAATAAATGTCAAGTTTCAAAATTAAGTATGAAGAAATTTTAAAATATGTAACAAAATTTAATAAGAGAAAAGAAAATTTAAATGATTTATTGTCTTATCAAAGATTTCAAATAATCATTTTGGTCTTGGATTTTCAAAAGGTAAGTTTAAAAAATCTATACATGGTGATCTTAGATTTTCAAAAAATAATGTTGGACAATCTACACATGTTTATGAAAAGAATCATAATTCATATAATTCTTTTGTGAAAAGAAATATTGATATTATTTCAAAAATAATTAGAAATAAATATATATGAAAATTTAAGTATTGTGGATAAAAATGCATATATTGCATCATATATACATCATGTATGTAATTCTTGTGATTATGTTTATACTAACAAATGGAAACCAAATTCAAATTGGGTTTGGGTTCCAAAAGGTTAAAGTTTTAATCATGTTATGATGGGTACCATTCAAAATGTTTATCTTATAGATACCTTATAAAAAAGTGATTTCTTGATAGAAAATTATTTCAATCACTTGATGATACAAAATATAATGTATCATATATATATATATATATATATATATATATATATATATATATATATATATATATATATATATATATATATGTCATGATATATTTTTGCAGGGGAGAAGACTTGTTATCTATATTTATAACCTGTTCTTTGCAGAGGGAAAACATTTTTTGTTATAATCTATTTTCTGCAGGGGGAGTTTTTGTGCACACGACTTGTCATCATCAAAAAGAGAGAGAATGTTGGAACTTTGATTTCGATGATAACAAATGTGATGCAGATGCATTGGAGCTCTATCTCAAAAGCTAGTGCTGAGTTCTAATTGCTCAAGACTACTCAAGGGTATTGGCTATTTTTGTGTATTTTTATAGATTGTTAAAAGTCTTGATCACACACACAATATAGTCATATTGTCGACTTATTCCCTACCCTTGTCGACTAATATATCCTCTAGTCGACTTACTCCTTTATATAATCGACTGAGTCTTTTCATATGTATATATCATCTCTCTGTTTATCGACTGTAACTAATATTAGTCGACTTATTAACTCTGCTAGTCGACTAAGTTTAGTTTCCAGAGACTTGTTATTCTGTGTCAGTCTTGATATAGTCGACTTGATACCTTGACTAGTTGACTAACTCAGGCAAAAAATATTCTATTAGTCGACCACTCTCATACCCTAGTCAACTAAAAACAGTTTCTGACTGTTAATCAGTTATTGTTTTTCTGGTGTTTTCATTCTGATTTTCAAATTTGAGCTGATAACTTCCCTAACTGACCATAAATTTCACCTATAAATAGGGATGTTGTCCTAGGATGATTACACCAATTAGAAACATTAGTTTTCTGTCCAAAACTCTGTTGAAAATTAAGTTTTTCAGAAGACGTATTTCCACTTTCATTTCTTCACACAATTCCAATTCTATTGTGAAGAATTCTGAGAGTCCACCTATAAGAATTCTTGTTCACGATCACATACAAGTTTCAAGGCTTATAGGATACTTTGTAATCATTCAAAGAGAAGAGTTGTACAAGAGTGTCTTCTTGGTGTTGAGAAGAGTTGTACAAGAGATTGTCTTTTTGGTGTTGAGAAGAGTTGTACAGATTTGGCAAAGGTTATTTTGTCAAGTGGTGTACAAGGAGTTGATTTGTGTGGATCAAAATCAAGATAAGAAAAATCTCAAGGGAGTTGTTGGGGACTGGACGTTTGTCACGAGGACCGAATTAGGATAAAATCTCTCGTGTTTGCGTTTGTATATTTTTCTGAGATTTTTCTGTGCCTTTTCCTTTCTTGCAAGTATTTTATTTAAACGCTATTCATCTTTATTTTAGTGTTTGTGTTGTCATTGTTTATAGATCCTACATAATTAGCCTTATCAAACTCATATTTCTTTAAAATATTTTTCAAAGTGTTGATTTTAGTTTATAAAATAGAAATTTCATTTCATCAATCATGAAAAATTTTGCTTTACATGAAATCTTGTATGCATCAAAATCTTTTCGTGTAGATATGAGAGTAGAAGATAAAACATCCTTTTCTTTAGAAAGAGTAATAATTTTATTTTGAAGAGTTGCATTTTCTTTTTTAGGTATTTCTTCCTTGGAAAATTATAATTATTTGAAAGTTTTTCAAATGCCTCACCTAATTCATTCATACTTAATTCACATTCATCAAGGGATAGTTCAGAGGTTACCTTAGGTGTGTTATCATGTGCCATAAAACACACGTTTGCCAGGTCCACTTCTTCTTCAGATTTACTTTCCGAATCTTATGTTTCTTTGAGAGCTTTCTTCTTATATGACTTCTTTGAGGTAGATGGCTTGTTTGAGGTAGACGACTTGTTTTGATTTTCGGTCATTCGGCAATGATATGTCTGAGTTTCTGACAGTTGAAACAGATGATTTTCTTGTCCTCCTTCCTTTTGCATCCTCTTCTATTGTTGAACTTGGCCTAATTGTACATCCCTCCTTTAGGTCGGGTACACCACACACGCGTTCGCCGTGCCGCGCCGTGCGATCCGCGACGCCGACGCCAGTGCCGGCGTACCATGACGCAACACGTACACTGCAAGCGAGCGAGTGAGGTTATTTTTATTTTATTTTCCCTTTTATTTTGATTGATTAATTGCATTTATTGCCGACTGTTACAACATACATTTATTCTTGACCATTCAAACTTGGAAACACGTGGAAAAGTTCACATTAAAGTGAGTGTTACCCATGTGAAGCTATTGAATGGGGCTATTCAGCTTATAAATAGACCCCTTCTTCTAAAACTAAAATGACAACAACCAAAGCTCTCTCTTCCAAAGCTTTTCTCTTCTCCCTCCTTGAGATCTCAACTGCAGTAAACTACTGGCACGAAGAGTTCTTTCTGTTGTTTTAATTCAAATTATATTCCTTGCAAAGAGTTCCTTTACTTGTTATTTAATTAAACTTTATTTTATAGTGGGCAACCATTCTTCATATGAGCAGGAGACTCATTGATTAGAACGATTTTAAATCATTTTTATGCTTTTATTTATTTATTTTTTGTATAAAAATGCTAATCGGGTATGTTTTAGCGGTTTTACAAACAGATTTGCTAGGAGGAGAAAAGATAATAATTGCATACTTCAGAGATAGTAAACACGCCACATAGAGCTTGAATGCAAAATTGAGGACTTGACGTGGTCTGGGTTGGTCTACGGCAAGTGAAATTCACGGTCAAAGAAAACCACATCCAAATCAAAAGAGTTTCAAGTTGGGACTGTAGTGCAGTTTTGCAAAGTTCAGGGACTAAGTGTAATTTTCGAGCTAAAATTGCAACTGTAAATTGTTCTTCTTTTCTTCTCTATAATTTTTGTAAAAAAGAGGGACTTTAGTGTAAAAAGAAAAATCAAAAGCCATCGTAACACTTGCATGAAAAGGCGCTTTTTCCTCGATTCCCTGTGTAATAATTGTTGTCGTGGCTGTCACATGCGTTTTCTCTCCTCAGTCATCGTGTGGTGAAAAGGTGACGTAGGCGGCTGCTCACCACGTGGTTTTCTATCATCATTTTCAGCACTATGATAGTGCCGCGACAATGCGCAGACCTGGTATTTTTCTTTCTTTGTAAACCCCTGAATTTATTTATTTTGATATTTATTTATTGTAATTAGTAGATTAAATTATAACAATGTTTTATTGTCTAGATTATTTTGTTAGTAATTTGATCATGAGTATCTAAACCTCTTCACGGACCTAGGGAGATGAGCCTAGGTTAATATCATATGGTTAAAACAAATTTTTTTTATCTAGATCTTGATTTACACATCAAATACTCTATATCAATTAGGGGGTGAATTTCAAGAATAGTTAAGTTTTTGAGTGGTCGTTGAAAATACACCGAGAGGGGGGGTGAATAGGTGTATGGCTAATCTAATAAAAAATGATGCAGAATTAAAAACTAATTACAACACACCAAGTGTAACCAAAGAGTGTAGCCGAATTTCCGGTGACGAGCTCTGGACTATCTCCTCTAAATTTCTCTAAATAAGAGTTGAGGTGCTATATGAAGCTCTCCTGTTCAACACTAGTGAGGCACACAATCAATACCAAACATATATGATATGAACAATAAGATGCAATGCAAGATATAAGAGAGAGAGTTTAGAGATAGTGGATCAATCACAAACACCGAGATATGTTTCGAGGTTCGAGCTACTGCTCTACGTCCCCGCCTTTACACAAAAGTACGTCCACACAGGACTTCCCAAACAGAGAACCTCCACTGAGGATTTGGCAAATACAACTTAGGAGTGCATAACTCCTCTCTCCAACAAACAACCTCTACACAAGAGGTAAGGTACAACAACTATCACCTCACACAAGAGGGATATGGCACTAAGCCAAACAACAATCACCTCTTGACTAAGAGGGAAAAGCACAAAGCCAAACCAACCACAGTCACCTCTACACTTAGAGAGATAGCGACAAACCCAATTGCACAACCTCCTTAACACTTAGAGGGAAAGGCACAAAGCCAAAGCAAAGAAGGTTATAACACTTAGTAATCATAATAGACCACAAACAACCTTGGTGATCACAAAGATCACAAACCAATTTTCTTACCAAAAATAAGATCCTATAGATAGGATAGATATGATAGCTCAAGTGTGAGAAAACAAAGTGTTTGGAATGAAAATAACAAAGAAAAAAAACTTGGGAAAATCACAAGATAGACGTAGAAATAAAGATCAAAAATCAATTCCCAAATACTCTCTTTTTCTTTGATTTTCTAACACTTTAAAATAAATAAAGATAAATCTTTTTAGCCCAAAAACTCTTGAAAACTTGCTACTAAAATACTTGTAAAGATGAGAAAATTTGTTCTCTAAAAACTTGTTAAAAATAACTCAAAAGAAGGCATATATATAGCCTCTCCAAAATCTGCCCGTTGGCAGTCTGGAAAGGGCAGAAATTCCCTTCCGGTCGACCAGTGCAATGGTCATATTTCTGATCGTTGTTCCTCCGGTCGACCGCCCGGTCGACCGGGCACAGCCATCGGTTGACCGCCCAGTCGACCGGCCAGCACCCGAGAGTGGGGTGCATTCAGTCGGTTGATTGGTAGTGAAAAGTGCATTTTTATCATCATATTTACCATCACATTTTCATATTTATTCATTTAATTCTGCACATTTATTAATAATTTGTAATTTATTGTGTGCAGGCCTCGAATTATTATTTTAACAATAAATAAAGATTAAAGAGCCCAAAAGCCCAGATCCAAGCCCATGTTTGAAGCCCAGGTGTAAAAGTGCAAATATCAATTGTCAAAATTGCGAATACACAAGGGCCAAAGTTGCAAATACAAAGAAGAGGGAAGGATAGACTTCTATTCAACCCTAAACACTTGCAGGATGAGGATAAAAGCTAAAAGAAGAGAAGGAAAATTCGTGGAAAAGATTTGGGATTTAGGTAACTTGATTCTCAAGTTATATCCAAATCCAAAGATTAAGAGCCAGGATGCAATTTCTAGAAGGAAACGCCCAGATGGACGGACCAGGTGAGGCCACGCGCCAAAGCGCGTGGCCAGATTCCACAAAAATGCCGCAAATCCGCGGCAAAATTCCCGTTTCCGCGGCAATCCTGAGGCGGTTGGCGATGCGTTTTCGTTGAGGAGTTGTACTGGGACTCTACTTCCTATATCTCCTATAAATACCCCTGCAGAGTAACGTACAGAGAGTAGAGAGGCGAGCCAAGGGCCAAAATCTAGGGTTTAGTTTTTAGGTTAGATTTTATTTTCGTTTTTATTTTGTAAACTTTGTAACTGAGAGTGGAGGAAACTTTCATAGAGGATGGAGTCTTCGCTTGTACTGAGGTGACAGCGGTATAAGCCCGCTTATCTTCCATTGTTAATGAAATCCATTTAAGGTTCATTTTTGTTATTATTTTATGTTTTTCATCTTTGTTTATTCTTGTGTTTCTCTGTTTCTATTTTCTTTCTTCTATTTGTTCTCTAATGCCTTGTGAGCAATGAGACCCAACTGCTTCGAGACTACCTAGCCAAAGAAGATCCCTTGATGGCTTATGGCGATGAACATCCTATACGCCATACTTGCAAGTCTTCCGAGAAAAGGTAAATCATCGCACGGATCAATGGTAAGCAGGTTGAAGAGGTTTGTACGTGTTTTCTTTCTTTTCTTCCTTTAGTTTAGATCCACATCTTCCTAAATTCTTCTCTTCCACTTCACTGTAAATACCACCCATTGTAAATACCACCATCATAACTAATAAAAAAGATAAAAACTTTAGAGAAACTTGCTTAACGCTTCCATCGCAGTCCCTCCCTGAGGATCACGACCCGCATAGCCTTGCTACCGCGGATTAGTATTGAGCACCTCGCACACCTTTAATTCTCAGATCTAATATTCATATTTTGTGTGCAGGAAAACTCAATCGAAATAGAACTTGAACATGAATATGATCATGATCTCCCACTTGATGATTCAATTTTACTTCCTGATTCAATAATGACTCCAGTGTCTCCACCTGATTTCACTTTTCCCGAGTCAACATTGGATCCTGTTCCAATTCATCATGATATTGAGTCACCTATAATTGATGATCATATTGAACTTGACCAATTGTGCAATTTTGAAAGTCCCATGGATAAATTGGCAAGTTCTGATTTTTATAACATTTAACCCAATGAGATATGTGACCTAGATTCTCAAATCTGTGATCAAGTTCAAATTCCCGAATCATTATTGACTCCTGTTTTGTTACCCGACTTAGGTAATATTTTCGAGTCAGTTTCGATTCCCACTCATATCATTCCTGAACTTGAATCACCACCATTGAGTCACATTCCATTGTGGGAGGATGATTGTGGACTTGAGCTTCAACTAATTGATTTGGACCCACTTCCTGAACCTAGCCCGACTCCTGAACCCTTACTTGATTTGAGTTTCTTTCCTGAGTCGGTATTTGTTCCCGTACCTATGATGTCCAAGTCAATCATTCCATCTTTTCATACTCCATTCTGGGACAAGGAGGTTGACACAATTGACTCTGAAATTTATTATGAAATTTGGAAATTTGATGGGGTGGAAATTTTAAAAAATGATCACACATATATTTTCGTGGGTTATACAAGAAAAATTTTTGGTGGGTTCCTCCATGAAGTATTATGTTATCTTGTTTGGGCCGCATTTCGTGGACCAATTAGACCACCACTGGAACCACCCCCTAAGGTAATTTTCTGCCTTCCCTTGTTCTGTTTCATGCATATATGCATTCATTCATACATTGAGGACAATGCATGAGATAAGTGTGGGGGTGGGCTTTACTAACATACTAACATAGTTAGAAACTAACAAAAAAATTTGCTAAAAAAAAAAAAAAATCTGAAAAAAAAATTTAAAAAAATGTTATAAAAAGGAAATATTTTGACTTATTTTTTGAAAGAAATCTAAGTTAGTTTTAAGGATTAGGAAAATCATGATTAGGATTTCCAAAAACTTGGTTAAAATAAATAAATTGTTTAAATTTTAGGTATAGGAGAGAAATTGAATAAATAATTAGTCTTGATTTTTACCTTAATGAAATGTGCATATCTAATGCATATCTAGGATTCTAAGACAAAGACCTTTGTGCCTCATATATAAAAAAAAAAAAAGAAAAAAAAAGAGAAAGTCACCAATTAAGCTGGATACATGTGCCTCAAGAAGCATAAGTATTCACGCCTAAAGGTGAATGCAAAAAATATAAAAATAATAAAACCTTAGTTTCGTGGCCTAATTCACTCGAATTTGAGTCCGCGGGGTGTTTTCTCACCTGGTGCCCTAAAGCCGACCGGTTTGGGAGTCATCGACTTTAAGTTCGCTACATGGGTGGATTAGAAAGCCTAAACTAAGAAAAATTACTTATATGTATTAACACATCTAATAATCAATTAGTTAGGTATTAGGGCCTCAAGAAGCCTTGATACTTACACAAAAGAAAATTAGATGAGTTATACATATTAAAAAAAAATTATTAACACATCTAATAATCAATTAGTTAGGTATTAGGGCCTCAAGAAGCCTTGATACTTACACGAAAGAAAATTAGATGAAGTTATAAAAATAATAAAGAGGCATGAGAGTCCAAGTTAAGGAATTCCTAGTAAAAACATAAGGATGCATATGATTTTTGGTAACGAAAAAGACTATATTAGAAATTCAATTTTAATTCTTACCTAAAATGAAAAACAATTAATTTTATAAAGACTAAGTTTAAAGAATGAATAAAAATGAGGATCCTAAAACTTATAGACTACTTAATCTCTTCAATAATAATTCAAATATTTTTCTTTTTATGGATTTTGTGGGTGCAATCCGCTGAAAACCCTCACGAGACAACACTCGTCCTCTAGGGTAACCTAGAGGTTTAACGGCTTGTTGCACGTGCTAAGTGCAATCGTGATTCCTACGAAAGTGAGTTAGGTTAGATTAACTTTTCATTTCTTTTTCTTTTTCTTTGTTTTTACTCGAGGACGAGCAAAAAGATAAGTGTGGGGGTGTGATTGGTAGTGAAAAGTGCATTTTTATCATCATATTTACCATCACATTTTCATATTTATTCATTTAATTCTGCACATTTATTAATAATTTGTAATTTATTGTGTGCAGGCCTCGAATTATTATTTTAACAATAAATAAAGATTAAAGAGCCCAAAAGCCCAGATCCAAGCCCATGTTTGAAGCCCAGGTGTAAAAGTGCAAATATCAATTGTCAAAATTGCGAATACACAAGGGCCAAAGTTGCAAATACAAAGAAGAGGAAGGATAGACTTCTATTCAACCCTAAACACTTGCAGGATGAGGATAAAAGCTAAAAGAAGAGAAGGAAAATTCGTGGAAAAGATTTGGGATTTAGGTAACTTGATTCCCAAGTTATATCCAAATCCAAAGATTAAGAGCCAGGATGCAATTTCTAGAAGGAAACGCCCAGATGGACGGACCAGGTGAGGCCACGCGCCAAAGCGCGTGGCCAGATTCCACAAAAATGCCGCAAATCCGCGGCAAAATTCCCGTTTCCGCGGCAATCCTGAAGCGGTTGGCGATGCGTTTTCGTTGAGGAGTTGTACTGGGACTCTACTTCCTATATCTCCTATAAATATCCCTGCAGAGTAACGTACAGAGAGTAGAGAGGCGAGCCAAGGGCCAAAATCTAGGGTTTAGTTTTTAGGTTAGATTTTATTTTCGTTTTTATTTTGTAAACTTTGTAACTGAGAGTGGAGGAAACTTTCATAGAGGATGGAGTCTTCGCTTGTACTGAGGTGACAGCGGTATAAGCCCGCTTATCTTCCATTGTTAATGAAATCCATTTAAGGTTCATTTTTGTTATTATTTTATGTTTTTCATCTTTTGTTTATTCTTGTGTTTCTCTGTTTCTATTTTCTTTCTTCTATTTGTTCTCTAATGCCTTGTGAGCAATGAGACCCAACTGCTTCGAGACTACCTAGCCAAAGAAGATCCCTTGATGGCTTATGGCGATGAACATCCTATACGCCATACTTGCAAGTCTTCCGAGAAAAGGTAAATCATCGCACGGATCAATGGTAAGCAGGTTGAAGAGGTTTGTACGTGTTTTCTTTCTTTTCTTCCTTTAGTTTAGATCCACATCTTCCTAAATTCTTCTCTTCCACTTCACTGTAAATACCACCCATTGTAAATACCACCATCATAACTAATAAAAAAGATAAAAACTTTAGAGAAACTTGCTTAACGCTTCCATCGCAGTCCCTCCCTGAGGATCACGACCCGCATAGCCTTGCTACCGCGGATTAGTATTGAGCACCTCGCACACCTTTAATTCTCAGATCTAATATTCATATTTTGTGTGCAGGAAAACTCAATCGAAATAGAACTTGAACATGAATATGATCATGATCTCCCACTTGATGATTCAATTTTACTTCCTGATTCAATAATGACTCCAGTGTCTCCACCTGATTTCACTTTTCCCGAGTCAACATTGGATCCTGTTCCAATTCATCATGATATTGAGTCACCTATAATTGATGATCATATTGAACTTGACCAATTGTGCAATTTTGAAAGTCCCATGGATAAATTGGCAAGTTCTGATTTTTATAACATTTAACCCAATGAGATATGTGACCTAGATTCTCAAATCTGTGATCAAGTTCAAATTCCCGAATCATTATTGACTCCTGTTTTGTTACCCGACTTAGGTAATATTTTCGAGTCAGTTCGATTCCCACTCATATCATTCCTGAACTTGAATCACCACCATTGAGTCACATTCCATTGTGGGAGGATGATTGTGGACTTGAGCTTCAACTAATTGATTTGGACCCACTTCCTGAACCTAGCCCGACTCCTGAACCCTTACTTGATTTGAGTTTCTTTCCTGAGTCGGTATTTGTTCCCGTACCTATGATGTCCAAGTCAATCATTCCATCTTTTCATACTCCATTCTGGGACAAGGAGGTTGACACAATTGACTCTGAAATTTATTATGAAATTTGGAAATTTGATGGGGTGGAAATTTAAAAAATGATCACACATATATTTTCGTGGGTTATACAAGAAAAATTTTTGGTGGGTTCCTCCATGAAGTATTATGTTATCTTGTTTGGGCCGCATTTCGTGGACCAATTAGACCACCACTGGAACCACCCCCTAAGGTAATTTTCTGCCTTCCTTGTTCTGTTTCATGCATATATGCATTCATTCATACATTGAGGACAATGCATGAGATAAGTGTGGGGGTGGGCTTTACTAACATACTAACATAGTTAGAAACTAACAAAAAAATTTGCTAAAAAAAAAAAAAAAAAAATCTGAAAAAAAAATTTAAAAAAAATGTTATAAAAAGGAAATATTTTGACTTATTTTTTGAAAGAAATCTAAGTTAGTTTTAAGGATTAGGAAAATCATGATTAGGATTTCTAAAAACTTGGTCAAAATAAATAAATTGTTTAAATTTTAGGTATAGGAGAGAAATTGAATAAATAATTAGTCTTGATTTTTACCTTAATGAAATGTGCATATCTAATGCATATCTAGGATTCTAAGACAAAGACCTTTGTGCCTCATATATATAAAAAAAAAAAAAGAAAAAAAAGAGAAAGTCACCAATTAAGCTGGATACATGTGCCTCAAGAAGCATAAGTATTCACGCCTAAAGGTGAATGCAAAAAATATAAAAAATAATAAAACCTTAGTTTCGTGGCCTAATTCACTCGAATTTGAGTCCGCGGGGTGTTTTCTCACCTGGTGCCCTAAAGCCGACCGGTTTGGGAGTCATCGACTTTAAGTTCGCTACATGGGTGGATTAGAAAGCCTAAACTAAGAAAAATTACTTATATGTATTAACACATCTAATAATCAATTAGTTAGGTATTAGGGCCTCAAGAAGCCTTGATACTTACACAAAAGAAAATTAGATGAGTTATACATATTAAAAAAAAATTATTAACATATCTAATAATCAATTAGTTAGGTATTAGGGCCTCAAGAAGCCTTGATACTTACACGAAAGAAAATTAGATGAAGTTATAAAAATAATAAAGAGGCATGAGAGTCCAAGTTAAGGAATTCCTAGTAAAAACATAAGGATGCATATGATTTTTGGTAACGAAAAAGACTATATTAGAAATTCAATTTTAATTCTTACCTAAAATGAAAAACAATTAATTTTATAAAGACTAAGTTTAAAGAATGAATAAAAATGAGGATCCTAAAACTTATAGACTACTTAATCTCTTCAATAATAATTCAAATATTTTTCTTTTTATGGATTTTGTGGGTGCAATCCGCTGAAAACCCTCACGAGACAACACTCGTCCTCTAGGGTAACCTAGAGGTTTAACGGCTTGTTGCACGTGCTAAGTGCAATCGTGATTCCTACGAAAGTGAGTTAGGTTAGATTAACTTTTCATTTCTTTTTCTTTTTCTTTGTTTTTACTCGAGGACGAGCAAAAAGATAAGTGTGGGGGTGTGATTGGTAGTGAAAAGTGCATTTTTATCATCATATTTACCATCACATTTTCATATTTATTCATTTAATTCTGCACATTTATTAATAATTTGTAATTTATTGTGTGCAGGCCTCGAATTATTATTTTAACAATAAATAAAGATTAAAGAGCCCAAAAGCCCAGATCCAAGCCCATGTTTGAAGCCCAGGTGTAAAAGTGCAAATATCAATTGTCAAAATTGCGAATACACAAGGGCCAAAGTTGCAAATACAAAGAAGAGGGAAGGATAGACTTCTATTCAACCCTAAACACTTGCAGGATGAGGATAAAAGCTAAAAGAAGAGAAGGAAAATTCGTGGAAAAGATTTGGGATCTAGGTAACTTGATTCCCAAGTTATATCCAAATCCAAAGATTAAGAGCCAGGATGCAATTTCTAGAAGGAAACGCCCAGATGGACGGACCAGGTGAGGCCACGCGCCAAAGCGCGTGGCCAGATTCCACAAAAATGCCGCAAATCCGCGGCAAAATTCCCGTTTCCGCGGCAATCCTGAGGCGGTTGGCGATGCGTTTTCGTTGAGGAGTTGTACTGGGACTCTACTTCCTATATCTCCTATAAATACCCCTGCAGAGTAACGTACAGAGAGCAGAGAGGCGAGCCAAGGGCCAAAAGCTAGGGTTTAGTTTTTAAGTTAGATTTTATTTTCGTTTTTATTTTGTAAACTTTGTAACTGAGAGTGGAGGAAACTTTCATGGAGGATGGAGTCTTCGCTTGTACTGAGGTGACAGCGGTATAAGCCCGCTTATCTTCCATTGTTAATGAAATCCATTTAAGGTTCGTTTTGTTATTATTTTATGTTTTTCATCTTTTGTTTATTCTTGTGTTTCTCTGTTTCTATTTTCTTTCTTCTATTTGTTCTCTAATGCCTTGTGAGCAATGAGACCCAACTGCTTCGAGACTACCTAGCCAAAGAAGATCCTTGATGGCTTATGGCGATGAACATCCTATACGCCATACTTGCAAGTCTTCCGAGAAAAGGTAAATCATCGCACGGATCAAAGGTAAGCAGGTTGAAGAGGTTTGTACGTGTTTTCTTTCTTTTCTTCCTTTAGTTTAGATCCACATCTTCCTAAATTCTTCTCTTCCACTTCACTGTAAATACCACCCATTGTAAATACCACCATCATAACTAATAAAAAAGATAAAAACTTTAGAGAAACTTGCTTAACGTTTCCATCGCAGTCCCTCCCTGAGGATCACGACCCGCATAGCCTTGCTACCGCGGATTAGTATTGAGCACCTCGCACACCTTTAATTCTCAGATCTAATATTCATATTTTGTGTGCAGGAAAACTCAATCAACATCGGTCGACCGCGCGGTCGACCGGCCGAGTAGGCTGGCCATGTGCATGTTCTCGTGTACATCAGTCGACCGGTCTGATCGACCGACTCCTAATCCGGTCGACCATCCGATCGACTGGCAGTGAAGCCTGGCTGAAGATTTAGGGATTAAAAAACTAGTCTTTTTAACTTCTATAAAATCTCATAAAATCACATAAATTTCACAAAAATAAGTTCTTGCAAGATCTTTGAAGTACAAATATGTGTGACTAAAATTCAACATATATTATAAACAATTTGAACTATTTTTGTGATATTGAAATTAGGGTTCAACACAAAATCTGTATTTTCCAAAACTTGGATTTTGAAATGAAAAACCATTTTCTCCAAAACTTGTATAAATACAAAAACATGATATTTGAAACAAATTTGAAGCATATTGTATATGGATAGAATCCAATATACATATAAGATATATACCTATGTTTTTTTTACATGAATCCAAAACCGGTTAAACCGAAAACCGAACATATTGAAACTTGTGTGTGTATGTGTGAACTTGAGCATATCAAAACTATCTAATCTTTACACAAGATCTAAACTAAACACAAACCGAAGTCTTCTTATAGAACTCCTGCTCTAAGGCGACTCGATCCAAAGAGCTTGACTCCAACCGAGTACTAGATGCGATCTTGATGCGCGAGCTCTTAAAGCAACACGTGTTAGCTTCAAAACTTGACTTCGAATCTTTTATTGAAGTTAAACACCTACTAAGATCTTGATCAAATATCTGAGACTAATTAAACATAAGATCATTAGTAAACTATAACTACATGAGTTAATCATCATCAAAACTAGAGTGATGGGCCTTTGGGCCAACAACCTTCTCCTTTTTGATGATGACAAAATTCATGGAGTTATATATGCATTGATTAAAGTTAAGCTTCATAGAAGCTCCCCCTTAACTCATGCATAACAATGAACAAATAGATATTCAATGAAGTGCATAAACTAAACAACAAACATATGCATAAACAAGGAAATGAAATAAACATGCATATATAAACTCTCCAAATACTTTAATCATGCATATAAAACTCTTCAAATACTTCTCTCCCTTTTTGTCAATTCAACAATAAAGGGGCGAAAATAAATCAACCAATAAAGATGTATGTGTGTGTGTGTATGTGAAATACATTAATGAAGAGGAGAGACGTAAAGTTAACACCCCTGCATACATGCAATACATAAAAAGAGATGACTAGACTCTAACCACATAAATCATAATATATAATGCATAATTGGAGATGTAAAGCTCCTCCTATACACATGTATCACATAAAGAAAAGAGATCAAGCTCCTCAATGTGAGATACACTCAATATGAATCTATATATAGAGGAGATGTTAAGCTCCCTTTGCATGTAAGCAATATATATCAAAATATTTTGAAATCACTTATAAAACACATTTATGAATTTTTTTGAAGTCAACAAAACAAATTTTGATACCAATGAAATTATATTGTAGATACCAATTGAAATTTTAGTTGACAAAAATAAATGTTGGTACCATTTGTAAATAAATAAAAAATTTAAGATACCAATGGAAGATTTTTGATACCAATTGAAAATGAAACATTGTAAGTTTGATACCAATTGAAAATATCTTATAAATTTGATACCAATTGAAAAAAATATATATTGTAAAATTTTGATACCAATTGAAAGTAAAAACAACATTTTTGATAAACATAACTCATTGTGCAATAAGGATATCAAATAGAGAGTAATACCAATTTAAGATTATTGATACCAAAATTGAAAATGTTAGCATATACTAAAATAAAATATTTTTCATCATAAAGAGTGGGATTAAGATACCAATTGAAAATAAACCGATTGAAAGATAAAACATGAATTTTCTCCCCCTTTATGAAATACAAAAAAATAATACATAAGCTTGTGTAAGATACCAATTGAAAAATACCAATTGAAAAATAATTCTCATTATGGACTAAATCAAGCTTAGCATAAACATAATTTGTGTTTTAAGATGTAAAGATATAGTAAGCACAATCAAATCAACATATGTATGAAAATGAATATTCCAATTGAAATTGATACAATTGAAATTTGAAGCATACATATATAAGAAAATATATATGAGTATACAAAGATAAAATTTTCATTAAAATCATATATATCTCATTCCTACCATCCTTTCATGCACATGCTTAAAAATTTTTCAATAAGAGCATAAAAGGCATGGTCGCCCATCCACCGCCTTTCGATAGTAGGGGTTTTCAAAAATATGAGTTTAAAAATAGCTTAATATGTTTGAAAACTCTACCAATAGAAGAATATGAGCTAGTTTAAGATAATTTTTAAAATAACTAGTTATAGTTTCTTCAAAACATGAAACCAGATTATATATTTCATAAAGCATGGATTTTACACAAAATTGACACTCAAGATATATAAAGCTCAACAAAGTACTCATAATACAAAGTAATGAGTAAACACAAATAATATGAGTGTACAAGACTCATGTGAAAAGCATAATCATAGAAATAGGCAATGAAGCTTATTTGAAATTCCTTCTCAAAAACATGAAAATCATCAAAACTAAATAGGCTTCAAGGTATATGTATGTTTTGTTGAAACTAAAAGTATACATATATATCCCAAACATATAAGAGTTCATAAAAGAGTTTGCATGAAGGCAAGTGACTCAAGGGTATACATGTATATTTAAAGTTTAGATAAAATTAACATATCATGAAGCTAAACATGCTACTATGAAAACATATACAAAAATAGGGAATACAAGTTAAAATACAAGAATCATCAAAACTATGCTATACAAGTACATCTAATGGGTAAAAATGTGCAACATAGCACAGACATATAATAATCAAATATGGCTCACTAGTTGTACAAGTATTGACATAAGTTTTAATGAAAACTACATCTAAACAAGTAATCAAAATATGAAGTGTAAAAACCATAAACAAACATGATCATTAGAGTTAATGCACATGTTTTAGAACTTGGGTATACAAATTAGTTAAGCTAAAGTGAGAACACAAAAATATGTAAATCCATATGAATATGGGTGTATCTTAAATACTAAATATGTATATCACAAGTCTAATTAACATTGCATCTAATATAATGAGCATAGAAAAAACAAAACATGCTAAAAATCAATGTTATGAAAGCATGTAAGCAAAATAAGGAGTTAGAGATAGTTATCAAAATCAATGGGTCTAATTTTTAGGTCTCCAAACCATGGTGGTTCTTCCACCAAACTTCTCTTGAAAGTGATGCATCCAAAAGTGTTACAATTTAGCTCGGAACGCATCCACCATCAAGGCACCATTACTCGGACGTCAAACGAGAGCTTACACCTATATCAAATACAATAGGAGTAACTTTTAGTACCCATACCTTGTTGGGTCCATGGGGGTTAGCACCTTTCCTAACCCAAATAAATTTATTTATAAAATTTGAATTATGTATCCTATCATAATAAAACTTTGCAAGGTGGCCCTTACGTCCACAATGTGTACAAGTGTACACATGAGCATACATAGTGTCATGTGTGTGAACATGAGAAGCATGTGTATGCCGTGAATGGTGTGCATGAACATGTGGTGCATGTTTCTTGCGAAACATGGATTCCAATTTCTTGTGATACATAACACATTGGCTCAAAGTGGAGCCCAAACGATCAACACCCTTCTTTAACATAGTTATATCATTTTCAACTTTAGAAGAAGAGGTGGAGCAAGCAATGTGTTTGTTAATAGAAGATGAATCTATAGTAGCATGACAAACATATGAATCTAAATCATTTTTCAAAGATTTATTTTTCTTTGAAACCGAATTAAATTCTTTTGAAATTGAAGCAATTTTATTTTTCAAAGAATCATTTTCTTTTAAAACAACTTCAAGTTTTGAAGATAAATCCTCATTTTTCTTCAAAACAATATAACAATCATTTTACTCTTAAAATTTTGCTTTCATTTAGAGCAAGGTCAAGTTGGGATTTCAATGAGTCCCTTTCATTTGAAATCTCAACCTTCTCTGCAAAGCAATATCAAGTTTAGAAGATAATTTTTTATTTTCTTCTTTGAATGCAAAACTTTTCTTTTTTAAAAGTTGGTACTTTTCTAGCAAGTTTTCACAACCTATGGAAAGTTCTTCATTTAAAACATCTGCATCCATGTAATCATCATAAGAAATACTAGCACTATCATCTAGTTGAGTATCCGAGTTTATCTTAAGGGAGTCATTCCCTTGGACCATGTAGCAAGCTTGTTCAGACTCATATTCACTAGATTCTTTCTCTACATATTTTGTCGTTTGTAGCTTGGGAGATGTCAAAGTATTCCACATGCAAAAAAGGAATCATAATGAAAATTATCATAAGATATGCTTTGATTAATGTTTGTCTAAGTGCATCTAGAACTTGTGCATTAGCCTCAAAGTACTTGGCACTACAAAAATAGATTTTCTTGGTACCAATTGAAAATACACCTAGAGGGGGGTAAATTGGTGTATGGCTAATCTAATGACAAATGATGCAGAATTAAAAACTAATTGCAACACACCAAGTGTAACCAAAGAGCGTAGCGGAATTCCTAGGACTATCTCCTCTAAATTCCTCTAAATAAGAGTTGAGGTGCTATATGAAGCTCTCTTGGTTCAACACTAGTGAGGTACACAATCAATACCAAGCATATATGATATGAACAATAAGATGCAATGCAAGATAGAAGAGAGAGAATTTAGAGATAGTGGATCAATCGCAAACATCGAGATATATTTCGAGGTTCGAGCCACTGCTCTATGTTCCGCCTTCACACAAAAGGATTTCCACTATATGACCACATAGGACTTCCCACATAGGGAACCTCCACTGAGGATTTAGCAAATACATCTTAGGAGTGCACAACTCCTCTCTCCAACAAACAACCTCTACACAAGAGGTAAGGCACAATAACTATCACCTCACACAAGAGGGATATGGCACTAAGCCAAACAACGATCACCTCTTCACTAAGAGGGACAAGGCACAAAGCCAAATCAACCACAATCACCTCTACACTTGGAGGGATAGCCACAAACCCAATTGCATAACCTCCTCAACACTTAGAGGGAAAGGCACAAAGCCAAAGCAAAGAAGGTTACAACACTTGGTGATCACAATAGACCACAAACAACCTTGGTGATTACAAAGACCACAAACCAATTTTCTCACCAAAAACAAGATCCTATAGATATGATAGATATGATAGCTCAAGTGTGAGAAAATAAAGTGTTTGGAATGAAAACAACAAAGAAAAACACTTGGAAAAATCACAAGATAGATGTAGAAATAAAGATCAAAAGCCAATTCCTAAATACTCTCTTTTATTTGATTTTTCCAACACTTTAAAACAAATAAAGATAAATCTTTTTAGCCCAAAAACTCTTGAAAACTTGCTTCTAAAACACTTATAAAGATGAGAAAATTTGCTCTCTAAAAACTTGTTAAAAACAACTCAAGAGAAGGCATATATATAACCTCTCCAAAATCTGCCCGTTTGTAGTCTGGAAAGGGCAAAAACTCCCTTCCAGTTGATCGCCCGATCAACCAATGCAACGGTCATATTTTTGACCGTTGTGCCTCCGGTCAACGGCCCGGTCGACCAGACACAGCCATCAGTTGACCGCCCGGTCGACCGGCCAGCACCGGAGAGTGGGGTCCTTTCAGTCGGTCGACCGTGCGGTCGACCGGCCAAGTAGGCTAGCCATGTTCACGTTCTCGTGCACATCAGTCGACCAGTCCGATCGACCGACTCCTGGTCCGGTCGACGGTCAGATCGACTGCCAGTGAAGTCTGGCTGAAGATTTAGGGATTAAAAACTTGTCTTTTTAACTTCTATAAATCCCATAAAATTATATAAATTTCACAAAATAAGTTCTTATAAGATCTTTTAAGTACAAATATGTGTGATTAAAATTTAACTCATATTATAAATAATTTGAACTATTTTGTGATATTGAAATTAGGCTTAAACACAAAATCTGTATTTTCCAAAACTTGGACTTTGAAATGAAAAACCATTTTCTCCAAAACTTGTATAAATATAAAAACATGATATTTGAAACAAATTTGATGCATATTGTATATGGATAGAATTCAAAATACATATAAGATATATACCTATGTTTTTGACATGAAATCCAAAATCGGTTAGACTGAAAACCAAATATATTGAAACTTGTGTGTGTGTGTGTGAACTTGAGCATATCAATACTATCTAGTCTTTACATAAGATTTAAACTAAACACAAACTGAAGTCTTCTTGTAGAACTCCTTCTCCAAGGTAACTTGATCCAAACACGATCCAAAGAGCTTGACTCCAACCGAGTTCTAGATGCGAGCTTGACGCGCGAGCTCTTGAATCAACACGTGTTAGCTTCAAAACTTGACTTTGAATCTTTGCTTGAAGCTAAACACCTACTAAGATCTTGATTAAATATCTGAGACTAATTAAATGCAAGATCATTAGTAAACTATAACTATATGAGTTAATCATCATCAAGACTAGAGTGATGGGCCTTTGGGCCAACAGTCATATATTTCAAATTAGTGATCCATACTTAGAATTTGACTGTTGTTCTGTCTTTGCTTTAAATTAGTTAATTTTGATTACTTTTTGATGGGTGATATAATGATCTAACATCTAGGATTAGTTTCCTATTAGAGATAGTGATTTGATAATTCACAGCACGTTAATAGAGATAGTTCTATATCGACCGAGTGAAGACTAGTTTGGGAGATTCGTCCCTAAGTGCTGATTCTCTCAGATTGATAATAGGTTTAAATCAAATTTCCAAACTTCAACCTTTAGATAAATCACCTAATTAGTGTTTCACAATTAAAGAACCACCTGTCACTGAGGATCGACCCTCAAGTGCTACAACTGTTCGACCATACACTTTCGGTAATTAAAAAAGTCGATTACCCCAACCAGCCTAGTGATTCATAATTCTAAAGGCCCAACGTAAGACCTTATCAAATTCATCAGGCTTTTGTGAACCCACATTATGCTCCACCAATTGCCAATCTACTGTTGGCCCAAAGACTCATAACTCTAATTTTGATGATGATTGACTCATGTAGTCGTAGTACTAATGATCTATATATTAATAAATTTCAAATATTCAATCAAGATCTAAGTCGGTGTTTAGCTTCAACAAAAGATTCGAAGTCAAGTTTTGAAGCTAGCACGTGTTGATTTAAGAACTCGCGCTTTAAGATCGCATCAAATACTCAAAGAGGAGTCTAGCTTATGGCTCGAGTTTGGATCAAGTGAAGATTGAGAAGAAGATTTTCAAGAGAAAATTTCTCAAGACTTGAGTCCATGTTTGTAAGTTTAAGATTTTGTTTTAGGATAAAATGTAAATGATAGATTAGTTGCGGATTGCTCAAGCTTACACACAAAAAAAAAATTTACATACTGTTTCATAGAAAATAATGTTAGTTTTGGATTTGAACTTCAAAGAATACATCTTCATGTTTCATGAATTGATTTCATCAAAACAAGTTTACATGGTTTATATGTGTATTAGATTTTATCCATATACATAATTGCTTCAAATTGTCTAAAAACTTATTTAGATGTTTCTTGTTCATGGTTTCAAGTTTTGTATTTATCAAAACTTATTTTAGAGCTTATTGTCAAAACCAAGTATATTTCATCTTCTATGTGTATTGGATCATTTCCATACACACTATGCCTCAAAAGTGTTTAAATATCTTGTTTTTGTATTTGTAAAAATTTGGGAAAAATTTATTTTTCATTATGAAGTTTGGTTTTGAAAAATACTGGTTTCGATTTAAGCTGTAAATTCCTAACCACAAAAATAATTCACATATTTGTAATATATGTTGATTTTTGATCACACATATTTAAATTTCAAAGTAATGATATAAACTTATTTTTGAAGAATTTATGAGGATTTAATTGAATTTTTATAGGTTTATGGGTTCAAGTTTTAAATCTTTAAAACCCAGTTTTTGGGTTGCTTGCGGTCGACCGACCGGTAGACCGAAGGCAGGCTCGGTTGACCGGACAATCAACTGACATGCACAACGTGCACGAGCCCTAATTGGTCGACCGGGTCGGTCGACCGACTGAGAGACAGTAAGTCTCTGTTAGGTTGCGGTCGACCGATCTGTCGACCGACAGAGCTTGTTTTGGGAAGTGGTCGACTGGCAATCCCAACGATCATTTTAGGACTGTTGGCCAGTCGACCGACATGCCATTCTAGTTAGAAAACTGTGCCCAACGGCTAATTTTTTGAACCCTATAAATAAGGGGTCTTTTGGCCAGTTTTGGACAATAGTTTGGAGAAGTTTTAGAGCCAATTTTCCCGTCTTTCTTAGAGGTTTTCCAACAAGTTTTGGGGCTTAACTTCCATTTTAAAAAGAGAGTTTTACAAGAGTGTTTATCTTGAGTTTTTCAAGAGTGCTTTTCTACCACAATTCTATCTAGTTTTCTCACACAAGCTTGAGCTCTCCATTGCTATATATATCCTCTAGAGATCCTTGTATGTGAGAGAGTTTATTTTTGTGATAAAGGGAAGTGATCACAAGTGTTCCACCCTTGCAATAGAGGAAGTTATAGAGGTTGCGGCCTCAGTGAGCTTGCGGGTTCGCGTGTGTTGTTCTTGCGGGAACAAGTGAGGAACTTGCAGGTCCAAGAGTTCTTGAGGGAGCTCATTGTAGGTGTTGCAGCACCGAGTGATCTTGCGGGGTCCAAGAGTTCTTGAGGGAGCTCGTTGTAGGTGTTGCGGCACCGAGTGATCTTGCGAGATCGTTTATAGTGAAAATCCTTCATAGTGATGAAGGCGGGAATAAAGAGCAAGTGGCTCGAGCCTGAAAACAATTCTCCTATGTTTGGATTGCTTATCTCTCTCTCTTACTTGTATTTATATATCTTGCATACTTTTATTGTTAACATCCTTATATGCTTGATATACTTGTGCTTCATTGATGTATATGCTTTGGTTGTTTGAATCTTGCTTGCTCTTATATTGTTTCTCTTCGCATGCTTGATGTTGTTAGTGTGCTTGTGTGCACACTTGTCTTTAACCAAGAGAACTAAAGTACTACCTCAACTCTTAATGTAGAAGAATCTTGAGGAGAAAGTCTAGAGCCCTTCACCGAGAGTTCAGCTTTACTTTTTAGTTATACCTTATGTGTTAGCAAAATAGTTTAGTTTGCATAATTAGTTTTAATTCCGTATTTATTTAGCATTAGATTAGCACGTCACCTATTCACACCCCTCTAGGTGACTTACAATTAGTATCAGAGCTTGGTGCTCTTGATTTGGGTCTAACAACATAGAGTTAAAGATCCTCATTTTTGCTAATCACAATATTTGCATACACACATGGATTTCATTGAACCTCCCATGTTTGACATTCTTAATTTTCAAACTTGGTAAGTTAAGATGTCTATGTATCTCAAGGCCTTAAGTATTCATGTCTATATTGCCACTATTAAAGATTCTTATTTTGTAAATGGCAAGCATCTTGAGGCTAATGCAATGGCCATTCATGCTTTGAAGCTAACCCTAAGTGATGAATATTTATCTAGGGTTTCTAACATTGATTCGGCTTTTGTAGTATATAACACTATCATGTCCCTTGGTGAACAAACGCAATATCACAAGGAGAGTGACTCGGATGAAGGAAGTGTTGCTTCCGACATGTGCTACATGGTCCAAAGGCAAGACTCCTTTGAGGTAAATTCTGACTCCGAGCTTGATGAAGATGTTGAGATGCCATATGATGAACTTGCATCTTTTTATCAAAAACTTCTTAAAAAATATGAGTTGTTGAAGAAACAAAGTGATTTTGTTTTAAAAGAAAAAGATTCTTTTCAAAATAAATTTAAAAATGTTTCAAAAGAAAATGAACCTTTGAAAATGAAAATTATTTTGGTGGAAAAAGAAAGGAGATTGTTTTGAAGGAAAATTACTCTCTGAAAAAGAAAATTATTTAGAAAGAAAAGGAAAAGATTTCTATTTTTAAAGTGAAAATAATGTTATTTCTAATGTTTCTCATATTGCTTCTTCTAAGATTGAAAAAGATATTTGTACTTTGAAGAAGAATATTGACAGTTTGGGCTCCACTTTGAGCCAATGTGCATTTAATCATAATAAATTGGAATTTATATTTCATATGAAACATGTTTCACATGTTCATGCATATACCCTACGGCATACACCTCATGCACACCATGATCACATTCATGCTCACATGTACGTTAATGTGTACACATGTACACATTACATGTACACATTGTGGCCGCAAAGGCCATCTTGTAAAATTTTACTTTGATAGATTATATTCTTCAAATTTAGCAAATAAAAATATTTGGATTCCTATTCCTACTAACCCTCATGGACCCAAAAGGATATGGGTATCAAAATTCACGCCTCTTGTTTTTGATGTAGGTGTGGGCTCTCACAAAACGTGAGATGATTGGTGCCTTGGTGGTGGATGCATTTGAAACTTGAAGAACACACTCATTTGATGCTTCACTATCAAGGAAGCATGGTGGGAGGACCACCTCATGTTTTAGAGAAATGGATTGGCTATTTTATGTTGATATCCATTTCATCTTCCACTTTTAAAATGTTTTAAATACTTATGTGCTAGTGTAAGTAACCTAGAATCTATCATATGATATTTTGTGCTTATAATTGAGTTGATTGGTTACCTAACTATTCATGTAATTTTGAAAATTATGTTTATGTTTTTAATGGATTTACATGCCTATTCTTTTGGGTGATTCATGTTTTTATATGCTTTGGTAAGGCATGTATTGGTTTATATATTCATATCATATGATAATATGCAAATCGTGTTAAAACTTGTGTTATACATGTATAATTTTTGAGTTACATACATACGTGCTCTATTTCTATTGTGTACTCATTTGTTGTTTGATTGTATATTGTATGTCCTAGTTTTGATGATTTTACTTGATTATATGATATATCATGTTTTGAGAAAAAAATTTTCATATGAGTTTTTATTTTTGAGCTTTATTGCTTTATCACCGTGACTATGTTTATTACATGATTTTTTAGCACTCTATATATATTTTGCGTTTACTCATGATTTTATTTTCATGAGCTCATCTTTGTGCTTTATAAATCTTGAGCGTCAATTTTTGTGTAATATATGTGTTTTCATAAAATATATATTTTAATTCATCTTGAACTAGTTTATCAAAAACTATTTTAAACTAGTTCTTCACTTTGTAATGTTTTCAATCTATAATTATCTTTAAAATCTTATTTTTGAAAATTTCTACCCTTTAAGGGCGGTCGATTGGGAGACCATACCTTATGTGCCTTAATGGATATCTTTTAAACTTGTATATGATAAGGGTGGATGATATGTTATACACATGATCATCATGTTGTTTCATTTTTTGTATAATCATATTTGTTTTCTTATATATGTATGCATCAAATTTTAAGTGGTATTTCCATTTTCATACATACATATATATGATTTCTTGTGCTAAGATTAACAATGTCCATACATGTTTTATAGCACAAATTATTTTCATGTTAAGCTTGGTTTTATTTCAAAATAGTTGCTTTTATTTTCAACAAGCTTAGGCATTAGTTTTGTGATTATTTCAAAAAATAATTTTACTTAAAATGAGTTCAATTGATCTATAAGATAACTTTATGCTAAGCTTGATTTAGTTCTAAATGTTAATTGACATCTTTTACAAGCTTATGCATCATTTCAAAAAGAAGAGGAGAAAAATTCTTTGACTTAAAATGATTTCATTAATTTATTAATATTTGTTTGTTGATTTCAAGTAATATCAAAATATTCAATTGGTATCTTAATATTTATGTTTATTGGCTTAACAAAATTTGTTTTTGTTGATTACAAATGTATCAAAATTTGTTGTTTTGTTTTAATTATTTTAATTGGTATCACAAAATTTAATCGGTTTTCAAAACTTATCTTGATATGTATTGCTTATATGCAAGGAGAGTTTAACATCTCCTCTATATATAGATTCATGTTGAGTGTATTTATATAAAGAAGAGCTTGACCTCTTTTCTTTATATAGTACACGTGTGTAGGGAGAGCTTAACATCTCCATCTATGCAATTTATATTTTGCTTATATGGGTTAAGATTTAGTCATCCCTTCTCCATGTAATGCATATATGCAGGGGAATTTAACTTAACGTCTCTCTTCTTCATGAGTTTATATCACATATACATTTATCTTGTTTTTTTTTTTTACCCTTTTGTTGATGAATTGACAAAAAGGGGGAGAAGAATTGAGAGAGTTTATATATGCATACTATGTTTTTGTTTATGCATATATATTTTTATTTGTTTAATATTTTATTTATGTGCTTCAGTGAATATCTTTATGTTTTTGCTATGCATGAGTTAAGAGGGAGCTTCTATGAGGCTTATCTTTAATCCATGCATATATAACTCTAAGAATTTTGTCATCATCAAAAAGGGAAGATAGTTGGCCCAAAGGCCCATCACTCTAGTTTTGATGATGATTAACTCATGTAGTTATAGTACTAATGATCTTGTATTTAATAAGTTTCAGATATTCAATCAAGATCTTAGTCGGTGTTTAGCTTCAACAAAAGATTTGAAGTCAAGTTTGAAACTAGCGCATGTTGATTCAAGAGTTCGCACTTCAAGATCACATCAAGCACTCAAAGAGAAGTCTAGCTCATGGATCGAGTTTGGATCAAGTCAAGATGGAGAAGAAGATTTTCAAGAGAAGATTTTTAATACTTGAGTTCATGTTTAAAAGTTTAAGATTTTATTTTAGGATAAAATATAAAGGATAGATTAGTTGTGGATTGCTCAAGCTCGTACACATAGAAACAAAATTTATATACCGTTTTCATAAGAAATAGTTTTAGTTTTGATTATGAACTTCAAAGAATACATCTTTATATTTCATGAATAGATTTCATCAAAACAAGCTTATATGGTTTATATGTGTATTGGATTTCATCCATATACATTACTGCTTCAAATTGTCTAAAAACTAATTTTGATGTTTCTAGTTCATGGTTTAAGTTTTGCATTTATCAAAACTTATTTTAGAGCTTATTGTCAAAAATAAGTATATTTCATCTTCTATAAGTATTGGATCATTTTCATACACACTATACCTCAAAAGTGTTTAAATATCTTGTTTTTGTATTTGTATAAGTTTTGCAAAATTAGTTTTTCATTTCGAGTTTGGTTTTGAAAAATATTGATTTCGGTTAAGCTGTAAATTCTTAACCTCAAAAATAGTTCACATGTTTGTAATATGTGTTGATTTTTAGTCACATATATTTGAATTTCAAAGTATTGATATGAAATTATTTTTATGAAATTTATGAGAATTTAATTGAATTTTTATGGGTTTATGGGTTAAAGTTTTAAATCTTTAAAACCTAGTTTTGGGATGTTTACGGTCGACCGACCGTTCGACCTGACGGTCGAATGGCGTGCACAATGTACACGAGCCCTAATCGGGTGACCAGGTCGGTTGACCGACTGAGAGACAATAAGTCCCTGTTGGGTCGCGGTCGACCAATCGGTCGACCGACAGAGCTTGTCTTGGGGGGGAGCGGTAGACCGGCGCGGTCGACCGGCAACCCCAACGGTCGTTTTTATGACCGTTGGTCGGTTAACCGGCCGGTCGACTGACAGGCCATTCTGGCCAAAAGACTTTGTCCAACAGCTAGTTTTCTGAACCCTATAAATAAGGGGTCTTTTGCCCAATTTTGGACAAGATTTTGGAGAAATTTTAGAGCCAATTTTCCCCATCTTTCTCAAAGTTTTCCAACAAGTTTTTAGGCTTAACTTCCATATCAAAATGAGAGTTTCTTAAAAGTGTTTATCTTGAGTTTTCTCACCACAATTATGTCTAATTTTTCTCACACAAGCTTGAGCTCTCCATTGCTAGATATATCCTCAAGGGATCCTTATATTTGAGAGAGTTTGATTTTGTGATCAAGAGAAGTGATCATAAATGTTCCATCTCTTGTATTGGAGGAAGCTGTAGAACTTGCAACCTCGAAGAGCTTGCGGGTTTGTATGTATTGTTCTTGCGAGAAAAAGTGAGGGACTTGCAGGTCTAAGAGTTCCTGAGGGAGCTAGTTGTAGGTGTTGCAGCACCGAGTGATCTTGTGGGATCATTTATAGTGAAAATCCTTCATAGTGGTGAGGCAGAGACATAGAGCAAGTGGCTCGAATCTCGAAACAATTCTTCTGTGTTTGCGATTGCTCATCTCTCTCTCTCACTTGTGTTTATATATCTTGCATGCTTTTATTGTTAACATCCTTACTATGCTTGATATACTTTTGCTTCATTGATATACATGCTTGGATTGTTTGATATCTTACTTGCTCTCATATTGTTTATATCTTCGCATACTTGATATTATTATTGTGCTTGTGTGCATTCTTGTATTTAACCAAGAGAGCTAAAGTAGCACTTCACCGGGAATCGGCTTCACTCTTTGATTATACCTTGTGGTATAGCAAAATAGTTTTAGTTTGCATAAATAGTTTTAATTCCATATTTATTTAGCATTAGATTAGCACGTCATCTATTCACCCCGTCTAGGTGACCTACATCCACCACTTCCACCACCAGCATTTGGCAACAAACAAGTGAAGTAGCTTAGCACCCTAGAAAAGACATTCAATTTTTTTGATGCAAATGGCGAAACAAGTGTTGAACGCTAATCAGTAAGCAAACAACGCCACCCAACAAGATTTAATTCTCCTTGAGTTACAAGTGAGTCAAATGGCAACTCAAATCGGAGAAAGGGAGAAGGAAATATTCACAAGTCAACTGGTTGCTAATCCTAAGGATCTAGGGTCACCTCCTTCCAACTATGCTTAAATCAATGCAATTCAAACATTGCAATATGAAAAGCAAGTTGACATTTAAGATGTAATGGCTGATCAAACCAACTTTTCTCCTTCTAAGTCGGTCCTATCACAGATGGAGTAGCACAACTCCTATCCAATGAAATTTCAAAGAGACTTAGACAAGAACTTGAACTCAACAAGTTGGTAGAAGAGTTTAGCTCTTTATCAATATTCCTCAGCTGAAAATTCTGACCCCTCTTCAATAGCAAACTGAGCTATTTATAACGATTTCAGGGGTAAAACTATCCTAAAAAAACCCTCCATAATGAGGGTTAACTCTCTTCATTACGCGGGGCAGTATTAACCAGTAAAGGATAGTTATAACTGAGACACAGGGCTCCTCTGCAGTTAGGACACAGGCTTGAGCCCTACATTTAGTCATTGAGGTAACGTTGACGCGGGTCTTGAGCTTCGCGTTGGGCGCTGCGGTGGTGTTGAAACGATAGCTTCAAACTTTGTGTTGAGCTTCGCATCTGAGATGTGGGCTTTGAGCTCTATGTTGAGGCGCGTGCTTTGAGCTCTGCTAAGATGTGAGTTTCGAGCCCCACATCTTGGCTTTACAGTGATGCTGAGACGCGAGTTCAAGCCTCGCGTCTGACATTGTGTCAATAATTTTTATTAGCCTTCTGTCTGAAGTATGAACCCTGTTATCTGATGACTTGTCTTCAATGATTTTTAGACAGTCTACAGAACCCCCTCCAAAGTTTTCGAAACTCCGCGTTTGAGTAGGACGGGTTTCAAAACACTTTTGACTTTTCTTTTGGCAGCAAGCTGTCAAGACTGGACTGGCAATCTTCTGAGAGATCTTGAGCTCGACCTTGTCTGGATCTTTGTCTTTGTGAGTGTACTATTAAACTCTTTGAAGCCACCAGAGATGATCATTGTGAGTGTCTAGATACGCAGTCCAGACCTCCTCGGTGCTCTGAACTGGTTGTTGGTGTACTGTTGAATCAGGGAAATAGTCATCTGCTTTCATCAATGTACTGTTGAGCTGATTGTAGAAGTAAAGACTGAACACAGGTCGTATAGACGAAAAGATCATGTTGCCTTGGAGACGCGGACCTCATCTAAAGAAGGAACATGACTCGAGAATATCAAAGTGGAGAGGCAGCTCTCACTTTGTTGAAGTAACGCAGACTTCGAGGTGGAGAAGCAGACTTCTTTTTACTGAAGAGACGGGGCTCTGCTATTTTCCCAAGGTGCGAATTTTCTTCAAAGTGAAGACGCACCCTCCACTTGATGTAGAAACGTGGCTCTGAGCATTACAAATGTGATCTTGCAGCTCTCGCTGGGAACAAAGGCGCAGCTCTTGTTTTGCCAAGACGTGAGCCAGAGAATACTAAAGAAACGCAGTCTTTGAAGTGGAGATGCAGCTCTCACTTTGTTGAAGTGATGCAGACTTTGAGATGGAGACGCGGACTTCCCTTTGCTGAAGAGATGCGGCTCTGTTAAATGCGAGACTCACGTTCTGGATTGCCACGTGTCTGGCGGAGCTTGAAGAGACATTATTCTCTTAAAACGCGAGGTCTGCGTTCTGGGCGCATTGCCATGCGTCTGGCAACGATCGGTCTCGAGATACGGGCTGCGTATCTTGGACAATTACTGTGTCTATAAAAAGATAACAGTCTTTTAAGAGTCATCATTAGACTCTTTTCTTCTCCATTGAACTCTGTATTCAGAGTTTTAAGAACTTAGAAAGCTTCAAGTTTTTTCCTCTTTGTCTCCATCTTTTCTAAAGAATTCACCTTTAAGAATGGCTCTAAATACCAAGCCTGTGACTTCTTCCTCGAGCGCTGTCGCTTTAGATGTTCAAATGGGAGGTTCCTCTACACAGGAGGCCCCCATTTCAGGTAATAAGACCATCCAAATATGTTTTCGCCATTAAAGAACTTGAATAGTTATCTTAACTCTTAAGCTTCTTCTGAGTTGAACCACCAATGTGAGGCTCACGTCCGTGTTTGATTTTCAGATGCGACTCTTGCACTGGTAGGCAAGACGCGGGTTTGATGACCTCCGCGTCTTCGCTTCATCAGCTTGGGTCTGTGTTGTTTGTTGAACGCAGGCTTCATTGAGCCTTGTGTTTGATCCCAACACTTAGAGAATTTTTCTAAGTGGGGGAGTTCAAATGCAAACTTCGCGTCTTTGAGGTTTGATGAGGGTTTCACTGAGTCTCGTGTCTGATTCCAACACTTAGAGAAATTTTTAAGCTGTGGAGTTTCAAACGCGGACTTCATGTGAGCCTCGCGTCTTTGAGTTTATATGTGGGTTTCACTGAGCTTCACGTCTCAGTCATTAGACGCGGTTCAGAGGTGAACCTTGCGTCTGAGCTTCAACACTTAGACAATTTTCAGGTTACTGACTATTGTGTTGTTCTTTTTTGCAGTGCAGTACTCCTTGAACCCTTTGTCCAAAAAGTGTCACTTTGGGCATGCAGGTGGAGCCGATCCTAATCTTACGTTCGTGTTCAAAGAGGCTGCTCCAGTGTTTGCTTTGAAATCAAGAGAGCGTCCAGACAGGCTCATCAACCCTAGTATGCTGACCTTCCAGGAGATCATGACCAATGGGCAGTTTGAGTCTGACACCCGCATCGCACTGAAGAACCCGATTTCTTTTTGGTGATGGCATTGCTGAAGACGACAGGATCTTGTATGACGGAGACTATAAATAGCACTGCCAAATCGGGGATAAGAGGCTCTTTCTTCACAACATGGAGAGGATGTACCCCTTGGCATATCTGCAACACATGTCGTAACGCCGCGCAATGGAGTGGAACCTCTTTAAGTCTATCTCCGTCGTGTCCCTCAGCAAACTGGGCACGAATGAAGCTTACGCTGCCGGTGCTAGGTAGTCAAAAGTGCATATTTATCATCATATTTATCATCATATTTTCCTACTTATTCTTTTATAAAGCGCTACTATGTAACATTTTATTGTTTAATGTTGTACAAGCCTTGAGTAATTAAAGAATAAATAAATGAAGCACTATTGAAGCCAAAAAGCCCAAAAATCTAACAAGCCCAAAAAGCACAATAAATTCAGAGATTTGAGGCAATCATATTTGGAGATTGAAAGAAAAAATCCAATTAAATTTGTGATTGAAAAATCAATTATTCTCCAAGTAGAAGAAAGAATATTCTCAGCATATTTAGGATTTAAATCCAAATTCTGAGAATATACCCTTTGATTATATGGCGAGATAGGGTCATAGAAGGAAACTCCAAAAGTCTACAATCAAAATTCGGATTCAGTCTGAGCAGCGTTTAGTAATTTGTGTAAGTACACCTAGAGAGGGGGTGAATAGGTGTACGGCTAATCTAATGAACAAAATGCAGAAATTAAAACTTAAATAGTAACACACTTAGTGTAACCAACGAGTGTAGCCGAATTCCCGGTGAAGGGCTCTGGACTAACTCCTCTTGATTCCTCTGAATAAGAGTTGAGGTGCTATATGAAGCTCTCGTAGTTAAACACAAGTGAGGCACAAAAAAATCACAACCAAGCATGTATATGATATGGCAATATGAATCAATGCACAAAGTAATAGAGAGAGAGTTAGAGAAAGTGGATCAATCACTACACACGGATATGTTTCGAGGTTCGAGCACACAGCTCTACGTCCCCGCCTTCACACAGAAGGATTTCCACTAACTTGTCCACACAAGACTTCCCACACAGGGAAACCTCCAATAAGGATTTGGGGCAATACAACCGGGAGTACACAACTCCTCTCTCAACCGAATACAACCTCTCACAGAGGCAAGGCACAACCAACACAAAAACCACCTCACACAAGAGGGGTAGGCACTCAGCAAAACGAATCAATCACCTTACACTTGAGGGATTCTAACACAAACTCCACCTCTCACTAGAGGGAGCTAAACACAATCTCCACCTCTCACTAGAGGGAGCCAATCACAACTTTCACAATCACCTCACAATAGAGGGATACCAAATCAATCTCCTCTCACTAGAGGGATATCACAATGAAGGAAGTTTACAACTTGGTGGTTTTCACAACCACAAACTAATTTTTCTCACAAATCAAGATCCTAATAGATAGATAGATATGATAAGCTCAAGTGATAAAATAAAGTGTTTGAAGATGAAAACAACAAAGAAAAACACTTGGGAAATCACAAGATAGATATTGAAATAAAGATCAAAAAACCAATTCCCAAATACTTTCTTTTTCTTTGAATTTTCAACACTTTAAAACAAATGAAGATAGATCTTTTGAACCCAAAAACTCTTTTGAAAACTTACTATTTTAAACACTAGAGAACTAGGAAATTTTTACTCTTAAAAACTTGGGGAGAAACATCTCTCAAATGGGGTATATATAGCCCATTACAAAATCTGCCCGTTGGCAGCAGAAAGGTCAGTTTTGACCTCCCGGTCGACCGGCCAACGGTCAAAAATATGAACGTTGAGCCTGCCGGTCGACCGTGTGGTCGCCCGTGCTAAATCCAGAGAGCAGTTGCTCTCTGGCCGGTCGACCGCTCGGTCGACCGTGCCAAGCCTCACGGTCGACCGTCCGGTCGACTGCCCCCACCCGAGAGTGGGGCACTTTCAAGTCGGTCGACCGCTCAGTCGACCGACCTAAGTGGCTGGTCTGCGTGCACGTTCTTGTGCACGTCGGTCGACCGGTCCGGTCGACCGCCAGAGCCTGGCAGGGCTGATTTCAGATTTGAAAACTGGGTTTTTAATTATCAAATAAATCCCATAAAATTTCTAAAAATCCATAAAAATAAGTTCTTATATTATATTTGAAATACAAACTTGTGTGAAAAAATTCAACACATATTTCAACTTATTTGAACCATTTTTGTGTCTTAGAAATTTTGCTGAAAATCAAAAACTCGTATTTTCCAAAACTTAGATTTTTGAAATGGAAAAACGTTTTGTCCAAAACTCATCCAAATACAAAAACATGATATTGAAACAACTTTGAAGCATATAGTATATGGATATAATCCAATATACATATCAAGATATATATCAATATTTTTGACAATAAATCCAAAAATAAGTTTTATTAAAATACAAAAACTCCAAACTCATGAAATAGACTATCAAACTAAGTTTGTTTAAATAGTTGAAGTATAGATGTATATAGAACAAATCTAATATACATTAAACCATGTAAACTTGTTGATTCTATCTATTCATGAAAACTAAGATCGGTTAAACTAAAAATTGAAAACCAAAACATGAAACTTTAAACATGTGTGTGTTGTGAACTTGAGCATATCATACTATCTAATCTTTAACAATAGATCTAAACTATAAACTAAACACTGTACCGAAGTCTTCTTGTAGAGCGCCGTCTCCAAGTCGACTCGATCCAAACGTGATCCACCGAGCTTGACTCCAACCGAGTGCTAGATATGAACTTTGACGCTCAGGCTCTTGAATCACCATATGAAAGCTTCAAAAACACCTTTGTTGAAGCTAATCACCTACTAATATCTTGGTTAAGTATCTGAAACTAAACATCACAAGATTATTAGTAAACTATAACTACATGAGTTAATCATCATCAAAACTAGAGTGGAAGGCCTCTGGGCCAACAATCTCCCCCTTTTTGATGATGACAAAACTCATGGAGTTATATATGCATGGATTAAAGTTAAGCTTCAAAGAAGCTCCCCCTTAACTCATGCATAGCAATAAACAATAAATATATGCAATGAATACTAAACATGAATATGCATCAACATGCATAAAACAATGAAATGAACATGCTCTTGATACCAAACTTTTAAAATAAATTCCTTTTCTTTTTTAAAATAAACATGTTCTTTAAATAATTGCTCTTGATACCGATAAAAATTTCAATGTGAAAACTTTATCAATAAAAGCAACATAAAAGCTCTTGATACCAATCAATAAAAAAATACTTGATACCAATTGGAAGATAATCAATAAAAGCTTTTGATACCAACAATAAAAAATATCAATATGAAACAACTTTGATATAAACTTACAAATAAACAATAAACATGCATATAACCTCAAATACTTCTCCCCTTTTTGTCAATCATCAACAAAGGGGTCAAAGAAAACAATAAAATAATGTTCTCCCCCTTTTTGTCTTAAACAAAAAATATCAATAAGGGGTGAAATTAAAAACAAAACATTATGATATCAATTGAAAAAAAATATATCAATTTCATGCATCATGATATCAATTGAAAATAAATAAAACATACCAATTGAACGTACATAAAACAAATATTTTTAATATAAATTTAAATACAAATTGTAAGTAAATAAATCATTTTGACAAATCCAACCAAAAATTTTGATATCAATTAAAAAATATATAGATAATCTTGATATCAATTGTAAAGATTAGTACCAATTGAAAGTAAAATTTCATTAGGAGCATATGATACCAAAAATAATTAATATCATTTTTCAATAATTTTCAACATAAAGTGTGGGAGTAAAATATCAAGGGTAAACAAAACCAATTGAAAAGTAAAATATAAATTTTCTCCCCCTTTATGAAATACCAAATAAAATAATGCATAAGCTTGTATAAGATACTAATTGAAACATAATCAATTGAAGTATAATAGTCATTGAAGAAATCAAGCTTAGCATAACTAAAATTTGTGCTCAAAGATATAGAGATATAGTAAGCACAAATAAAGCATATATATATGCATGAAAAATTGAATACCAATCAAAATTGATACTATTTGAAGTGTAAGCATACATATATATAAAAACATATATGAGTATACAAAAAGAATGTCAATAGTGATACCAATTGAAAAGATCCAATGATACCAATTGAAAACACAATAAGATCAAGTGTATAACTCATATTACCTACCACCCATTTTATGCACATGTTTTAAAAGGATTTTCAATAAGAAGTATACAAGGCATGGTCGTCCAACCACCGCCCTTAAATGGAAAGGGTTTTCAAAAATAGGTTTGAAAATAGTTTAGTATAATTGAAAACTCTTCCAAAATGAAGAATACGAACTAGTTATAAGAAAAATTTCTAAACTAGTACGAAATCCTTCAAGCAAGGAATAAAATAAAAAAAATATTCCATAAAAAATATGTTAATCACATGATCACCAAACACTCGAAATCTATAAAGCCCATATCATACTCATGAAAATAAAATCATGTGAAAACAATAAATAAAGTGAGTGTATAAGAGTTATGTGAAACACATTATCATGAAACTAGGCAACAAAGCTCAATATGAAATTCTTTAAAAACATGAAAATCATCGAAACTAGAATCCTTCAAGGTATATGTATGTCATGTACAAACTAAAGTATACATACATATCCAAATATAAACGAGTCCACAAAAGTATATGCATGAAGGCAAGTGGCTCAAGGATGTATATGTATAGCTAATAGTTTAGACAAAATAGACATATACATGAAGTTAAACATACACATGAAAATATGCCAAAAAATACGGAATAGAAGTCAAATGTATGAATCATCAAAACTAGACTATACTAGTACATCTAATGGGTACAAATGAGCATTCAAGTACAAACACATAATAATCTATTTGTGGCTCACTAGTTGCACAAGTATATACCTAAGTTTTAATGAAAACTAACATCTAGACATGTAATCAAAATATGAAGCATAGAAATCAAAACAAAAACTCATATGATCATTATGGCAAATGCACATGCATTAGATCTAGGACATACACATTAGTTAAACTAAAGTGAGAACACTAAATATGGGTCCATATAAACATGGGTGTCTCAAATACTAATCATGCATGTTATAGGACTAATAAACATGGCATATGGCATAATGAACATTAAAAACAAGACATGCTATAAATGAATGATCTAAAAGCATGAAAACATAAATAAGGAGTAAAAGATAGTTACCAAAACCATGAAGGCAACTCTCCATATCTCCAAAATAAGGTGGTCCTCCCACCAAACTTTCCTTGAAAGTGATGCATCCAAATTGTCCTCATAAAGCTCGGAACGCATCCACCTCAAGGCACCATCACTCTCACGTCATGTGAGAGCCCACACCTACATCAAATAAAATAGGAGTGGTCTTTGGTACCCATACTCTATTGGGTCCATGGGGTTAGCTCCTTTCCTAACCCAAACAAACTTTGTTGCTAAATTTGAATTATGTAACTTATCATAGCAAAATTTAGCAAGGTGGCCCTTACATCCACAATGTGTACAAGTGTACACATGAGCATATATCGTGTTATGGGAGTGAACATGGGAAGCATGTGTATGCCGTGGTTTGTGTGCATGCATAAGAGGAACTTGTTTCTTTCGAAACATAGATTCCAACCGTGAGTGGTTCAAGGCACAATGGCTCAAAGTGGAGCCCAAACAATCAACACTTTTCTTCAAAATATTTATATCATTTTTAATACTTGAAGATAAAGTAGAGCATGTAATAGGTAAGCTAGGTGAAGCTACACTAGCATTGCAAACATGTGAATCTATATCATTTTTCAAATAAATATTCTTTTTAGAAACCATTTCCAATTCCTTTGAAATAGAAGCAATTTTGTTTTTCAAAGATTCATTCTCTTTTAAAACAAAATCAAGCTTTGAAGTTAAAAACTCATTTTTCTTCAAAATATCATTACAATCATTTTTATTTCTTAAAATCTTATTTTCATTTAGAGCAAGATCAAGCTTAGATTTCAATGAATCCCTTTCATTAGAAATCTCAACCTTCTCTTGCAAAGCCAACTCAAGTTTTGAAAACAAATCTTTATTTTCATTGTTAAGTCCTAAACTTTTCTTTTTCAAAAGATTATATTTTTCAAGCAATTTTTCACAAACAATTGATAGTTCTTCATTTAAAGCATTTGGATCAACATAATCATTACAAGAAGAACTAGCATCATCACCATCTAATTGAGTTTCCGAGTATACCTCAAGGGAGTCATTCCCTTGGACCATGTAGCATTGTTGCTCGGATTCTCCACTAGATTCATCCCCCACAATGTTGGGCGTTTGTAGCTCGGAGGAGGTCAACGTGTTCCACACTGCAAAGGCGGAATCACAGTTAGAAAGCATAGGAAGATATTCTTTATTAAGCGTGCTTCTAAGTGCCTCAAGGGCTTGTGCATTGGCCTCTATATGCTTGCTATTTCCAAGATAGGATTTCTTGGTAGCGGCAAGGAAAACATGCAAGCCTAGGGTTTTTAAATACATGGACATCCTAAATTTCCACATGTCAATGTTGAAGACATCAAACATGAGAGGTGACAAGCAATCCATGAGTGTGTGTAAACAATATAAGTGTGCAAATGCAAATGATAGATTAGCAAAATCAAGATCACACTCCTAGGTGATTAAACCTAATATCAGGAGCGTAGGCTCTGATACCAATTGTAAGTACACCTAGAGGGGGGTGAATAGGCGTACGGCTAATCTAATGAACAAAATGCGGAAATTAAAACTTAAATAGCAACACACTTAGTGTAACCAACGAGTGTAGCCGAATTCCCGGTGAAGGGCTCTGGACTAACTCCTCTTGATTCCTCTGAATAAGAGTTGAGGTGCTATATGAAGCTCTCGTGGTTAAACACAAGTGGGGCACACAAACAATCACAACCAAACATGTATATGATATGGCAATATGAATCAATGCACAAAGTAATAGAGAGAGAGTTAGAGAAAGTGGATCAATCGCTAACACACGGATATGTTTTGAGGTTCGAGCACACAGCTCTACGTCCCCACCTTCACACAGAAGGATTTTCGCTAATTTGTCCACACAGGACTTCCACACAGGGAAACCTCCAATGAGGATTTGGGGTAATACAACCGGGAGCACACAACTCCTCTCTCAACTGAATACAAGCTCTCACAGAGGCAAGGTACAACCAACACAAAAACCACCTCACACAAGAGGGGTAGACACTTAGCCAAAACAAATCAATCACCTCACACTTGAGGGATTCCAACACAAACTCCACTTCTCACTAGAGGAAGCTAAACACAATCTCCACCTCTCACTAGAGGGAGCCAACCACAACTTTCACAATCACCTCACAATAGAGGGATACCAAATCAATCTCCTCTCACTAGAGGGATATCACACTGAAGGAAGTTTACAACTTGGTGGTTTCCACAACCACAAACTAAATTTTCTCACAAATCAAGATCCTAATAGATAGATAGATATGATAAGCTCAAGTGAGAAAATAAAGTGTTTGAAGATGAAAACAACAAAGAAAAACACTTGGGAAATCACAAGATAGATATTGAAATAAAGATCAAAAAACCAATTCCCAAATACTTTCTTTTTCTTTGAATTTTCCAACACTTTAAAACAAATGAAGATAGATCTTTTGAACCCAAAAACTCTTTTGAAAACTTGCTGTTTTAAACACTAGAGAAGTAGGAAATTTTTACTCTTAAAAACTAGGAGAGAAACATCTCTCAAATGGGGTATATATAGCCCATTACAAAATCTGCCCGTTGGCAGCAGAAAGGTCAGTTTTGACCTTCCGGTCGACCGGCCAACGGTCAAAAATATGATCGTTGAGCCTGCCGGTCGACCGTGCCAAATCCAGAGAGTAGTTGCTCTCTGGCCGGTCGATCGCTCGGTCGACCGTGCCAAGCCTCACGGTCGACCATCCGGTCGATCGCCCCCACCCGAGAGTGGGGCACTTTCAGTCGGTCGACCACTCGGTCGACCGGCCTAAGTGGCTGGTCTGCGTGTACATTCTTGTGCACGTCGGTCGACCGGTCCGGTCGACCGACTCTGGGTCCTGTCGACCGGCCCGGTCGACCGCCAGAGCCTTGTAGGGCTGATTTCAGACTTTGAAAACTAGGTTTTAATTATCAAATAAATCCCATAAAATTTCTAAAAATCCACAAAAATAAGTTATTATATTATATTTGAAATACAAATATGTGTGAAAAAATTCAACACATATTTCAACTTATTTGAACCATTCTTGTGTCTTAGAAATTTTGCCGAAAATCAAAACTTGTATTTTCCAAAACTTAGATTTTTGAAATGGAAAAACATTTCGTCCAAAACTCATCCAAATACAAAAACATGATATTGAAACAACTTTAAAGCATATAGTATATGGATATAATCTAATATACATATAAAGATATATATCAATGTTTTTGACAATAAATCCAAAAATAAGTTTTGTTAAAATACAAAAACTCCAAACTCATGAAATAGACTATCAAACTAAGTTTGTTTAAATAGTTGAAGCATAGATGTATATAGAACAAATCTAATATACATTAAACCATATAAACTTGTTGATTCTATCTATCCATGAAAACCAAGATCGGTTAAACTAAAAACCGAAAACCAAAACATGAAACTTTAAATAAGTGTGTGTTGTGAACTTGAGCATATCACATTATCTAATTTTTAACAATGAATCTAAACTATAAACTAAACACTGTACCGAAGTCTTCTTGTAGAGCGCCGTCTCCAAGTTAACTCGATCCAAATGTGATCCACCGAGCTTGAATCCAACCGAGTGCTAGATATGAACTTTGACGCTCGGGCTCTTGAATCACCATGTGAAAGCTTCAAAAACACCTTTGTTGAAGCTAATCACCCACTAATATCTTGGTTAAGTATCTGAAACTAAACATCACAAGATTATTAGTAAACTATAACTACATGAGATAATCATCATCAAAACTATAGTGGAAGGCCTCTGGGCCAACAATTTGATTATAACTTTCGTTATAAAAATGTAAATTGTTGAAACTTGCTTTTGATGATCCATTTATGAAGCCATTTCAATGGAGCTCTTTTGCACAAGCATATTCAAGAGTTCTACATGATCAAGACTTCCCAAAGAGAGTTGCTATTGATGTGTATTGTAATGGTTAATAGTATGTTAAAAGCCTTGAAACACACATACACATCATTAATCTATTAGTAGACTTGACCCTTCCTACTAGTAGACTTGATCACCTTGTTGGCCCAAGGTTACAATCACCCGTTTTTAGTGTGTTTTGATGATTACAAAACATATTAGTTATTTGTACTAATATTGTTTATTGGTTGAGTGTGTTTCAGGGTTCTAATGAAACTAGAAGGTTTCTTCCCTAAAGGAAGGTGTTTTAACTCAAGTCACCTCTATTCGGGCTCAAGAATCAAGTTTTCAAGATCATATGGAGAAGCCCACTTGAAGAACTTGTAGTCCTTAGAACCAATGTAAGAAATAGTTTCTTAAAGTTTGAGTTTGGAAAATTGGCTCTAGGATACACACACATTTATGTATACAAGTTTTCATAGTTAAAGTTTTTGTTTCTAAGTTTTTCATGACTTGACAAATATACATGACTCCAAGTTTTACAAAGACAAATATCATATTTAGTTCATGTATACTCTTTCTATCATGATACTTAGTTATCTCTACTTCAAAAATATTTTTACAACAAAAATTTCAAGTTCTGTCTTGCTGCTGTTTTTCTGTTTCAGGCTAGACCGGCCGACCGGCCCGGTCGACCGGCACCTGCACAGGACATGCACGCTTTTGCATGTCTGTCGGCCGATCGCCCGAGTCGACCGACTGTCTGCAGGTTTGCTCTCGGGTTTTCTGGGTCGACCGCCCGGTCGACCGCCTTCAGAAACCTGTGTTTCTTTTTAGAGGACGGTCGACCCGAGCCCAACGGCTACTGCCAGCAGGGTGGACGGCCAACCGGACGGGTCGACCGCCAAGCCTGCAGAGCCCCAACGGCTCTTTCCTCTTTTGTGTATTTCTGAAATCTGTTTTTGTAATCTGTTTTGGCAGACTTTTTCTGAGTTGTTGGAGATCTTTTCCAGATCAAATAAACTTAAAATAAATTGTTTTTAACCCTTTTCTCTCCCTATAAATAGAGGAGATAGGTCTCTTGCATTTTTTCACCAAGAAAAATACCTAAGTGTTCAAAGTTTTCAAAAGAGAAGAAAAGTTTTTAAGCTCTCCATTTCTCATTCTTTCTTGAGCTTGTTTTCAGTTGTGTTCTCTAGCAAAAATCATTCTACAACTGAGTTTTCTCACTACACTTCTTAGAGCCAAAATTCCCATCCTCATTCTATAAGGAAGTTGTAAAGAGAAAGTGTTTGTAAGAAGTTTGTGATCCTTTTGGTGATCACTTGGTTACTTGTTCCTTCTTCTTGTTCTTGTGGAGACACCTCTTCGGTAGAGGTTATTGTAAGTGGTGGAGCTCGGTGCTCGGGTCTTTGGTAGACCGTTGTAAGCGTCCTCGGTGGATAGTGGAAACCCTTCACGGAGGTGAAGGTGGGGAGTAGAGCAGTGGCTCGAACCTCGAAACAAACATCTTGTGTTTGAGATTGCTTTGTGTCCATTTTGCTTTAAATTTTCTCTTGCACTCTATTGCTTTCAAATTACTTGCTTGAGATCTTGTTTTCATTCCTTGTGATATATTGTGTGCATTTCATCATTGCATATTATTCATTCTTTATTCGATCAATTCTCATACAACAAGGTTGCATTGCGCACCTCTAACCCATTCAAGGGGAATCAGGAGGAAGGAGTTCAGAACCCTTCACGGGGTATTCGGCTCTTAGTCTTGTTTTGAGAGATCGTTGCATCATTTATCTATCTTAGTTTTAAAAAGATTGTTAGATTATCAATTACACCTATTCACCCCCCCTCTAGGTGTTTTTCAATTGGTATCAGAGCTTGGTCACTAGGCTCTTAGCTTAACAACCTTAGAGAGATCCTAATATTGCTAATCATTTCATTCATTCTCACTTAGTAAAGATGGCCGATGGTATTAAGACACCCCCTAAGTTTGATGAACTTAACTTTCCCATATGGAAGGTTAAGATGACCATTTTCTTGCAATCTCTTGGTAGTCGAGTTGCAAAGGCCGTGACCAAACCCTTTAGTGCACCGCCCGGTGATGAATCCACTTGGTCCGAAATTGAGACTAAGGAATTTGATGCCAATGCTAGGGCTCATTATGCACTCCTTCAAGCCCTTAATGATGATGATATAGCTAGAGTTATTCATTGCAAGTCCGCATATGAAATTTGGACACATTTGTTAGTTACACATGAAGGGACTTCACAAGTGAAGAGGGCTAAGATAGACCTTCTTCGGTCACAATATGAAAACTTTTGCATGCAAGAAAATGAAACCATAGATGATATGGTTACAAGATTTACAAAGATCACTAATGGACTTTCTTCTCTAGGTAATGGTATTGACAATGACCAAAGAGTAAGAAAGATCATCCGGGCCCTTCCTCCTTCATGGGAAGTCAAAGCAACCACCTTGAAGGAACTCAATGACAAGGAGGAGATTGAGCTAATAGGTCTCATTGGGAACCTCGAAACCCATGAGATGGAGAGAAAAGCTAGGGAGGACATGGCTCCTTCCAAGAAGAAAATAATAGCCTTCAAAAGTCAATCCACACACTCCGACGAAGATGATGAAGAAGAAGATGACGAAGAGCTCTCACTTCTTGTGAAGAACGTTCGGAGGATGTACAATAAGGCTAAGTTCCAAGGAAGAAGGAGATGGCAAGGAGGCAAAGAAGAAAGGAAAATTATATGCTTCAATTGCCAAAGACCGGGACACATTGTTGCGGAGTGTCCAGTTAAAGTAAAGCCCTCCACATCAAAGAAGCTTTACAAGAAGAAAGCATTGAAGGCCACATGGGATTCCGAGAGCGAATCTGAGGAGGAAATTGACACCGCCAACATGTGCTTCATGGCTAATGAAAGCACAAGCAAGGTAACCCCTTCCACTTCTTTTGATAATGAACTTTCCATGGATGAAATAGGAGAGGCATTTATAGAACTTTCACATAACTATGATTTTCTTAAGAAAAAGTATTTAAAAATGAAAAAGGAAAATGAGTCTCTTAATCATCAAGTTTTCACTCTTTCCAAAGAAAAAGATGAATTACTTTCCACTCTTGTTTCCACCCAAAAAGATTTTGACAACTATAAAATTTCTTATAAAGGCAAGTTTCCACAAGTTAATGATAATGAGATCACCATGCTTAAAGAGAAAATTGATTCTTTAGGAGTAGTTTTGAAAAAGTGTGAATTTGATAAAAATAGACTTGAGGCTATGTTTCCTAAGAAACAAGCCCCTAAGAAACAATCTCATGTTCATGCTCATGTTCATACCACACAACCTCTACATCATGCCAAACCCCACAAACATGCTCACACTTCATACACACATCATGCATTCATGTATGGTAAAGTGTTTTCATGTTCATATTGTGACCGAAAAGGTCACTTAGTTAGTTTTGTTATGATAGACTAAATGCATCTCGTCATAATGTTTGGGTTCGAAACACTAACTTTCAAGGACCCAAGAAAATTTGGGTACCAAAGTCAATAAATTTGTTCAATAATGTAGGTACTTTCCAAAGCCCAACGACGTAGAGGGTTGTGGTATCTTGATAGTGGTTACTCAAGGCACATGACTTGGGACATCAACAACTTTGCAACCTTATCAAGATACCATGAAGGTGGCACCGTCACCTTCGGAGATGATGCCAAGGGTAAAATCATCGGTATTGGTAATGTTAAACTTGGTTCATCCCCTTTAATAGAAAATGTTGTTTTAGTTGATGGACTCAAGCATAATCTCTTGAGTATTAGTCAACTTTGTGATAAAGGTTTTGATGTTGTTTTTGATAACATAGCTTGTAAAGTTTTTGATAGACAATCTAATACATGTATATTTTCCGGTTTTCGTGATAGCAATATGTACATGATTGACTTGTCTAACATGTCTTGCAATATTACTTGTTTAAAAGCCCTCGATGATGACTCTTGGTTGTGGCATAGAAGATTAGGCCACATTTCTTTTGACCATATATCTAGGTTAAACACAAAGGAAATGGTGAAAGGTATTCCTTACTTGAATTTTGAAAAGGACCGGGTTTGTGACGCATGTCAATTTGGGAAACAAACCAAGTCTTCTTTCAAGTCAATCAAGGATATCATGACATCACGTCCTTTGGAGTTAATCCATATGGATTTATTTGGTCCTACTCAAACCAAAAGTCTAAGTGGGAATCGGTTTGCATTTGTTTTGGTTGATGACTTTTCACGTTTTACTTGGGTTTTCTTTCTTGAACACAAAAATCAAGCCTTTTCACATTTTCAAGCCTTTAAGAAAAGAGTTGAAGAGGAAAAAGATTCTTCAATTTTAAGAATAAGAAGTGATAGAGGAGGTGAGTTCATTAACCTACCCTTTACCACTTTTTGTGAAGAACATGGAATTAAGCATGAACTTTCTTGTCCTAGAACTCCACAACAAAATGGAGTAGTTGAACGGAAAAATCGAACTTTACAAGAGATGGCTAGGACAATACTAAGTGAATATGGTCTACCACATTATTTGTGGGCCGAGGCCGTTAATACATCATGCTATATATCAAATCGTGTTTTCTTGTGTAAAAATACTCCAAAAACTTCTTTTGAAATGTACTTTTCTAGAAAACCAAATGTTTCATATTTCAAGGTTTTTGGATGCAAATGTTTTGTTTTAAATACAAAAGATAATTTAGGAAAATTTGATGCTAGATCTTATGAGGCTATTTTGTTGGTTATTCTAACACTAGTAAGGCTTATAGAATCTTCAATAGATCATCTTTGACTATTGAGGAATCTATACATGTTAAGTTTGAAGAATCTAACTTGTTTGTTAAGAATGTTGTAGAAATAGATGCATTGGATGAAGGCTTGGAGAAAGTGACCTTGGAGGATACACCTACTATGGGAGACAAGCCAAAGGATGATGAAGGAAGTGAAGCTAAAGTAGAAGAGGCTCAAGGAAATGAAATTCAATCAATTGAAGTGGAGCCTACTCAACAACTTCCAAAGGATTGGAGATACAATCCTCATCATCCCAAGGACCTCGTCATAGGTGAAGTATCTAAAGGGGTAACCACTCGCTCTAAACTTCATGATTTTTGTGGACATTATGCATTTATTTCTCATGTTAAACCCAAGAACGTCCTCGAAGCCGAGGACCGATTCATATTGGTTGCTAGCCATGCAAGAGGAACTTAATCAATTTGAGCGCAACCAAGTTTGGCACCTTGTTCCTAGGCCCCACGATAGACCAACAATTGGTACTAAGTGGATCTTTAAGAACAAGTTGGATGAATCGGGTAACGTTGTTAGGAATAAAGCTAGGTTAGTTGCCCAAGGTTACACTCAAATCGAAGGAATCGATTTTGAAGAAACCTTTGCACCCGTAGCACGGTTTGAAGCCATACGGATGACACTAGCATTTGCCTCATATAAAGATTTTAAATTATTTCAAATGGATGTTAAAAGTGCTTTTCTAAATGGTTTTATTGAAGAGGAGGTGTATGTTGAACAACCCCCCGGGTTTGTTGATCCTACACATCCAGATTTTGTGTTTAAATTAGATAAAGCTCTTTATGGTTTAAAACAAGGCCCTAGGGCTTGGTATGAAAGACTTTCTTCATTTCTAATTTCAAATGGTTTTAAGAAAGGTAAAATAGATACTACTTTATTTACAAAACATGTAGAAAATGATATTCTTATTGTGCAAATTTATGTTGATGACATTATTTTTGGTTCTACTAATGAATCTCTTTGCCAAGCTTTTGAATCATGCATGAAAGAAGAATTTGAAATGTCTATGATGGGGGAACTCAACTATTTTCTTGGACTCCAAATCAAGCAAAGGAAGGATGTGATCTTCATCAATCAAGCCAAGTACACAAAGGAATTAATCAAAAGGTTCGGGCTTGAAGGATCTAAAGTGAGCAAAACTCCCATGGCAACAACCACAAAGCTTGATAAGGATGAACAAGGTAAAAGTGTAGACATTAAGCTTTAACGTAGCATGATTGGTAGTTTATTGTATTTGACGGCTAGTAGGCCGGATATTATGTTTTGTGTTTGTCTTTGTGCTCATTTTCAATCATGTCCTAAAGAGTCTCATATAATTGCGGTTAAACGTATAATTAGATACCTTAAGGGCACTATTGAAATGGGTTTGTGGTATCCGAAAACCGGGCAATTTTCAATGACGAGTTTTTCGGATGCCGACTATGCGGGTTGTAGGGTAGATAGGAAGAGCACAAGTGGAACATGTCAATTCCTAGGTAATTGTCTTGTATCTTGGTCTTGCAAAAAGCAAAATTCGGTAGCCCTTTCAACCGCCGAGGCGGAGTATGTTGCAGCCGGAGCTTGTTGTGCACAAGTTCTATGGATGAAACATACTCTCCTTGACTATGATTTGCATTTTGATCATATTAAAATATTTTGTGATAATACTAGTACAATTCATATGACAAAGAATGCAAATCAACATAGTAAAACTAAGCACATTGACATTAGATATCACTTTCTTAGAGATCATTATGAGAAAGGTGATATTGATATTGATTATGTTTCTACCGATTTTCAACTTGCCGATATTTTTACTAAACCATTAGATTATGCTAGATTCTCTTTTATTTGTGGTGAGTTGAATGTTTGCATTATGGATTCTTAAAGATAACTTTCCTTTGTTTTGTTGGTTTTGTTTAACCCTTTTTGATGTATGACAAAAAGGGGGAGAAAAAGTATAAGTTTGTTTGTTGTTTATATAAGTTTGTTTGTTGTTTATATAAGTTTGTTTGTTGTTTATTGTTTATTTAAGTTTTTGACAAAACTATTGTGTTTTCAATGCTTTATGTATCTTACTCATTGTCATTCTTTATACATAGCATTATTTGAGGGGGAGCTTTCCAAAGCTCTTCTTCCATTTTTGTTTAAATAACTTATATGTTTTGTCATCATCAAAAAGGGGGAGATTGTTGGCCCAAGGTTACAATCACCCGTTTTTAGTGTGTTTTGATGATTACAAAACATATTAGTTATTTGTACTAATATTGTTTATTGGTTCAGTGTGTTTCAGGGTTCTAATGAAACTAGAAGGTTTCTTCCCTAAAGGAAGGTGTTTTAACTCAAGTCACCTCTATTCGGGCTCAAGAATCAAGTTTTCAAGATCATATGGAGAAGCCCACTTGAAGAACTTGTAGTCCTTAGAACCAATGTAAGAAATAGTTTGTTAAAGTTTGAGTTTAGAAAATTGGCTCTAGGATACACACACACACATTTATGTATACAAGTTTTCATAGTTAAAGTTTTTGTTTCTAAGTTTTTCATGACTTGACAAATATACATGACTCCAAGTTTTACAAAGACAAATATCATATTTAGTTCATGTATACTCTTTCTATCATGATACTTAGTTATCTCTACTTCAAAAATATTTTTACAACAAAAATTTCAAGTTCTGTCTTGCTGCTGTTTTTCTGTTTCAGGCTAGACCGACCGACCGGCCTGGTCGACCGGCACCTGCACAGGACATGCACGCTTGTGCATGTCTGTCGGCCGACCGCCCGGGTCGACCGACTGTCTGCAGGTTTGCTCTCGGGTTTTCTGGGTCGACCGCCCGGTCGACCGCCTTCAGAAACCTGTGTTTCTTTTTAGAGGACGGTCGACCCGAGCGGTCGACCCGAGCCCAACGGCTACTGCCAGCAGGGCGGACGGCCGACCAGACGGGTCGACCGCCAAGCCTGCAGAGCCCCAACGGCTCTTTCCTCTTTTGTGTATTTCTAAAATCTGTTTTTGTAATCTGTTTTGGCAGACTTTTTCTGAGTTGTTGGAGATCTTTTCCAGATCAAATAAACTTAAAATAAATTGTTTTTAACCCTTTCCTCTCCCTATAAATAGAGGAGATAGGTCTCTTGCATTTTTTCACCAAGAAAAATACCTAAGTGTTCAAAGTTTTCAAAAGAGAAGAAAAGTTTTTAAGCTCTCCATTTCTCATTCTTTCTTGAGCTTGTTTTCAGTTGTGTTCTCTAGCAAAAATCATTCTACAACTGAGTTTTCTCACTACACTTCTTAGAGCCAAAATTCCCATCCTCATTCTATAAGGAAGTTGTAAAGAGAAAGTGTTTGTAAGAAGTTTGTGATCCTTTTGGTGATCACTTGGTTACTTGTTCCTTCTTCTTGTTCTTGTGGAGACACCTCTTCGGTAGAGGTTATTGTAAGTGGTGGAGCTTGGTGCTCGGGTCTTTGGTAGACCGTTGTAAGCATCCTCGGTGGATAGTGGAAACCCTTCACGGAGGTGAAGGCGGGGAGTAGAGCAGTGGCTCGAACCTCGAAACAAACATCTTGTGTTTGCGATTGCTTTGTGTCCATTTTGCTTTAAATTTTCTCTTGCACTCTATTGCTTTCAAATTACTTGCTTGAGATCTTGTTTTCATTCCTTGTGATATATTGTGTGCATTTCATCATTGCATATTATTCATTCTTTGTTCGATCAATTCTCATACAATAAGGTTGCATTGCGCACCTCTAACCCATTCAAGGGGAATCAGGAGGAAGGAGTTTAGAACCCTTCACGGGGTATTCGGCTCTTAGTCTTGTTTTGAGAGATCGTTGTATCATTTATCTATCTTAGTTTTAAAAAGATTGTTAGATTAGCAATTACACCTATTCACCCCCCCTCTAGGTGTTTTTCACACCTATTAGTTGACTTGACCCTTCCTATTAGTAGACTTGACCCTTTCTATTAGCAGACTTGACCCTTCCTATTAGCAGACTAATAGGGTTGTTAGTCGACTTATCAAAATGACTAGTCGACTAGTACATGTTGTAGTCGACTTATAATTCCTGCTGGTCAACTAATTATAGTTTTTAGAAACTTGCATATCTATTTCAGTCTTATGTAGTCGACTTATACCCAAGATTAGTCAACTAACCAAGTCAAATTTTCCTACACTAGTCGACTAACCCCAACCCCGAGTCGACTTATAGCAGTTTGTAACTGTTCTACAATTATTGAATTCTGGTGTTTTATCCAACGTTTTAAAATTCAAATTTGTTCTGATAACTACCCTAATTGACTATAGATTTCACCTATAAATAGGGATATTGTCCTAGGCTAAAAACACCAATTCAAATCAATAGTTTTCTGCCTAAAAACTCTGTTGAAAAAATTTGATTTCAAAAAACTGTTTTCTACTTTCATTTCTTCATTCAAATTCCTACTGTATAGTGAAGATTTCTGAGAGTCCACCTATAATAGCCCTCGTTCACGATCACATACTGATTCAAGGCTTATAGGAAGTTTGTAATCACTCAAAGAAAGCATTGTTCAAGAGCGTTTTCTTGGTGTAGAAGAGAAGTTGTACAAGATGTTGTGGTCTTCTTGGTTGTAAGAAGAGTTGTATACATTTGGCAAAAGGGATTTGTCAAGTGGGATACAAGGTGTTGATTTTGGGTGTACAAAGTCAAAGGATAAAGGAAAATCTCAAGCGGGTGGCTTGGGGACTGGATGTAGGTTACGAGGACCGAACCAGGATAAATCACTCGTGTTTGCGTTTGCTTAACTTTTCTGTGATTTATTTTCCTTATTGCAAGTACGTTTATTTCTTTAACACTAATATCCTTGTGTGAGTGTTGACATTGTATTTTAGATCCACACTTGGCATCATTTCGGGACCAACAATTGGTATCAAAGCCCTGCATACCTAGTCAATAACATACAAGGATGGCAACAGAGTTCCCTTCGTCACAATTCAAAGAAGGACATTCTACACAACGTCCACCGCTATTTGACGGATCCAACTACAACTATTGGAAGTGTAGAATGAAGATCTACTTGCAATCGCTCAACTATGAACTTTGGAACATAGTAGAAGCACCGTACACCAAGCCGACAATCAACTACAACGCTTGGAGTGATGAACAAAAGAAGAATGTGAACCTTGATTCCAAAGCGATGAATGCTTTATTCTGTGCCTTAACCAAATAAGAATTCAACCATGTGTCAACAGCCACTTCTGCAAATCGAATATGGCACACTCTTCAGGTAACACATGAAGGCACAAATAAGGTTAAGGAATCTAAAATTTCTGTTCTTATCCACAGATTTAAACTATTCAAAATGAAGGAGAATGAAACCATCTCAGAAATGGTTACAAGATTCTCTGACATAATTAATTCCTTAGCATCCCTTGGAAAGGAATACACCCAAGTCGAAAAAGTTCGCAAGATCCTTCGTGCGCTCACATCAGATTGGGAGAAGAAGACAACTGCAATCGAAGAAGCGAATGATCTCTCGACAATGTCGTTAGAAAACCTTATTGGTAATCTAATGGCATATGAAGTGCACTCGAAGACAGAAAGAAGGATGTGTTGGAACTTAATTTTAATGATACATTTGTGAAGCCATATTATTTGGAGCTCTATCAAAAGCCTATTCAAGAGTTCTACATGATCAAGACTTCCCAAAAAGAGTCGATAATGATGTGTATTGTAATTGTTGATAGCATGTTAAAAGCCTTGACACACACACACACACACATCATAGTGTATTAGTCGACTTATAGCCTTTGGTAGTCGACTTATACTTGGTATAGTCGACTTACATATTTCCCTAGTTGACTAGATTTTTGTCCTGAAAGATCCCAACTCTCTTTTTGTCACTATTAGTCGACTTAACAGTATACATAGTCGACTAATAGACTTGTATAGTCGACTTATAGTTCCCTCTGGTCGACTAGTTTCAGTTTCCAGAAACTTATTTTTTGATTTCAACTTGACCTAGTCGACTTGGTCCTAATACTAGTCGACTAACTCAGTGAAATTTGACTACCCAAGTCGACTAACCCCATATCTCAAGTCGACTAAAGGCAGTTTCTGACTGTTGGATAGTTTCTGTTTTCTGGTATTTCCTTCAACGTTATCCAACGTTTAAACATTCAAAATGGTCCTAATAACTACCCTAACTAACCATAGAGTTTAGCTATAAATATGGTTGTTATCTTAGGTTTAAAATACCAATTAATATAGAAAGTTTTCTGACCAAAACTGTTCAAAAAATTCTGGTTTTCTAAAAACTGTTTCCACTTTCTGTTTCTTCACCAAATTCCTACTCCTAAGTGAAGATTTCTGAAAGTCCACCTATAATATCCCTTGTCCACGATCACATACTAAATCAAGGCTTATAGGAAAGTTTGTATTCACTCAAAGGAATCATTGTACAAGAGCATCTTCGGGTTGAAGAGAGTTTGTACAAGGTGTTGTGGTCTTCTTGGTTGTAAGAAGAGTTGTACACATTTGGCAAAGGGAATTTGTCAAGTGGTGTGCAAGGTGTTGATTTTGGGTGTACAAAGTCAAGGTTAAAGGAAAATCTCAAGCGAGTGGCTTGGGGACTGGATGTAGGTCACGAGGACCGAACCAGGATAAATCACTCGTGTTTGCGTTTGCTTAACTTTTCTGCGATTTATTTTCCTTATTGCAAGTATGTTTATTTCTTTAACACTAATATTCTTGTGTGAGTGTTGACTTTGTATATTAGATCCACATTTGGTATCAGAGCGGGTTCAATAATTGGTATCAGAGCCCGGCCCGGCATACAAGCCCTGCATACCCAGTCAACAACATACAAGGATGGCAACAGAGTTCCCTTCATCACAATTCAAAGAAGAACATTCTACACAACGTCCACCACTATTTTGACGGATCCAACTACAACTATTGGAAGTGTAGAATGAAGATCTACTTGCAATCGCTCAACTACGAACTTTAGAATATAGTAGAAGCACCGTACACCAAGCTGACAACCAACAACACCTCTTGGAGTGATGATCAAAAGAAGAATGCGAACCTTGATACAAAAGCGATGAATGCTTTATTCTATGCCTTAACCAAAGAAGAATTCAACCGTGTGTCAACAGCCACTTCTGCAAATCAAATATGGCACACTCTTCAGGTAACACTTGAAGGCACAAATAAGGTTAAAGAATCTAAGATTTCTATTCTTGTCCACAGGTTTGAACTTTTCAAAATGAAGAAGAATGAAACCATCTCAGAAATGGTTACAAGATTCACCGATATAACCAATTCCTTAGCATCTCTTGGAAAGGAATACACCCAAGTCGAAAAAGTTCCCAAGATCCTTCGAGCACTCACACCAGATTGGGAGAAGAAGACAACTGCAATAGAAGAAGCGAATGATCTCTCAACAATGACATTAGAAAACCTTATTGGTAATCTAATGGCATATGAAGTGCAAATCAAAGACAGAAAGAAGGATGAACAACAATCTATCTCAAAGAAGAAAGAACTTGCCTTCCATGCGTCCTCAGACACGGACAATTTAGATGACGATGAAGAGGAGATGACAATGCTTTGAAGAAAATTCAGAAGATTCTTAAAGCAAGGTAAGTTTAAATGTTTTAATTGCAATAAAACAGGTCATATGAAGAAGGATTGCCCATTGCTCAAAAATAAAGGTAAATACAAGTGCAAAAAGTTCAGTAAGAAGAAAGACTACCAAGCATCATGGGAAAACAGTGATTCCTCTTTCTCTGACGAAGAAGAAACCACTGAACATGCCAACATCTGTTACATGGCGCTAGAAGAAAATGAGGTACAATATACTGAACTTTTAGATACTTTTCATGAATTATTCAATGATCTAAAGAATGAAAAAATGAAGAATAAAGTTTTATTAAAGAAAAATGAAAAACTTTTCAAAGAAAATTCATGTTATGTCTCTCAAGTTTCTTCTATAAATTCTCAAAAAGATGACTTTGAAAAAGTGATATCATCATTGAAAAAGGATAATGAGAATTTTATAAAAGAAAATATTTTACTTAAAATGGAAACTATGCCTTTAAATGAAAGAATTTCTATATTAGATAAAGACATGTTAGTTTTCAAAATGAAATATGAAGAGATTTTGAAAAATGTGACTAAATTTAATTAAGGAAAAGAAAAGTTGAATGATTTGTTATCATATCAAAAGATGTCACATAATCATTATGGTCTTGGAATTTTGAAAAATCTTCATATGTTAGTAATCCATATAATTCTTTTGTGAAAAGAAAGTCTGATATTATTTCAAAAAGAATTAAGAATAAGTTTATATGGATTCCTAAAAAATTAAGCATTGTTGACAAAAATACTTATATTGCATCATACATACATGATATATGTAATGCATGCAATTATGTGTATACTAACAGATGGAAACCAAATTCAAATTGGGTTTGGTATCCTAAAGGTTAATGCTTTACTCTTATGATTGGTACCATCTAATGTTTATCTTTCAGGTACCATATAATAAGTTTGATAAGGACATTACTTCAAATATTTATCATATATATACATGTTATGATATATTTGTTGCAGGGGGAGAACATAAGTGTTTCTATATCTGTTATAACCCATTTTCTGTAGGGGGAGAACATATAACTTATTTTCTGCAGGGGGAGCATTTGTGCACATAAAGTGTCATCATCAAAAAGGGGGAGAATATTGGAACTTAATTTTGATGATACATTTGTGAAGCCATTTCATTTGGAGCTCTATCACAAGCCTATTCAAGAGTTCTACATGATCAAGACTTCCCAAAGAGAGTTGATAATGATGTGTATTGTAATTGTTGATAGCATGTTAAAAGCCTTGACACACACACACACACACACATCATAGTGTATTAGTCAACTTATAGCCTTTGGTAGTCGACTCATACTTGGTATAGTTGACTTACATATTTTCCTAGTCGACTAGACTTTTGTCCTGGAAGATCTCAACTCTCTGTTTGTCACTATTAGTCGACTTAACAGTATACATAGTCGACTAATAGACTTGTATAGTCGACTTATAGTTCCCTCTGGTCGACTAGTTTTAGTTTCCAGAAACTTGTCTTTTGATTTCAACTTGACCTAGTCGACTTGATCCCAATACTAGTCGACTAACTCAGTGAAATTTGCCTAACCTAGTCGACTAACCCCATATCTCAAGTCGACTAATGGCAGTTTCTGATTGTTGGACAGTTTCTGTTTTCTGGTATTTTCTTCAACGTTATCCAACATTTAAACATTCAAAATGGTCCTAATAACTACCCTAACTAACAATAGAGTTCAGCTATAAATAGGATTGTTATCTTAGGTTTAAAATACCAATTAATATAGAAAGTTTTCTGACCAAAACTGTTCAAAAAATTCTGGTCTTCTGAAAACTGTTTTCACTTTCTGTTCCTTCACCAAATTCCTACTCCTAAGTGAAGATTTATGAAAGTTCACCTATAATAGCCCTTGTCCACGATCACATAGTGAATCAAGGCTTATAGGAAAGTTTGTAATCACTCAAAGGAATCATTGTACAAGAGCGTCTTCGGGTTGAAGAGAGTTTGTACAAGGTGTTGTGGTCTTCTTGCTTGTAAGAAGAGTTGCACACATTTGGCAAAGGGGATTTGTCAAGTGGTGTGCAAGGTGTTGATTTTGGGTGTACAAAGTCAAGGTTAAAGAACAATCTCAAGCGGGTGGCTTGAGGACTGGATGTTGGTCACGAGACCGAATCAGGATAAATCACTTGTGTTTGCTTCACTTTTCTGTGATTTATTTTCCTTATTACAAGTACGTTTATTTCTTTAACACTAATATTCTTGTGTGAGTGTTGACTTTGTATATTAGATCCACACTTGGCATCATCTCGAGACCAACAGGATGAACAACAATCTCTCAAAGAAGAAAGAACTTGCCTTCCATGCATCCTCAGACACGGACAATTCAGATGATGATGAAGAGGAGATGGCAATGCTTTCAAGAAAATTCAGAAGATTCTTAAAGCATGGTAAGTTTAGATGTTTTGATTGTAATAAAACAGGTCATATGAAGAAGGATTGCCCATTGCTCAAAAACAAAGGTAAATTTAAGAGTAAAAAGTTCAGAAAGAAGAAAGACTACCAAGCATCATAGGAAAACAGTGATTTCTCTTCCTCTGATGAAGAAGAAACCACTGAACATGCCAACATCTGTCGCATGATGCTAGAAGAAGATGAGATACAATATACTGAACTTTTAGATGCATTCCATAAATTATTCAATGATCTAAAGAATGAAAAAATGAAAAATAAAGTTTTATTAAAGGAAAATGAAAAACTTTTCAAAGAAAATTCATGTTATGTCTCTCAAGTTTCTTCTATAAATTCTCAAAAAGATGATTTTGAAAAAGTGAGATCATCATTGAAAAAAGATAATGAGAATTTTATAAAAGAAAATATTTTGCTTAAAAAGGAAACTATGTCTTTAAATGAAAGAATTTCTGTGTTAGATAAAGACATGTCAGTTTTCAAAATGAAATATGAAGAGATTTTGAAAAATGTGACTAAATTTAATCAAGGAAAAGAAAAGTTGAATGATTTGTTATCATATCAAAAGATGTCACATAATCATTATGATCTTGGATTTTTTGAAAAATCTTCATAAGTTAGTAATTCATATAATTCTTTGTGAAAAGAAAGTCTGATATTATTTTAAAAAGAATTAGAAATAAGTTTATATGGATTCCTAAAAACTTAAGCATTGTTGATAAAAATACTTATATTGCATCATACATATATGATATATGTAATTCATGCAATTATGTGTATACTAACAGATGGAAACCAAATTCAAATTGGGTTTGGTCTCCTAAAGGTTAATGCTTTAATCTTCTAATAATTGGTACCATTCTAATGTCTACCTTTCAGGTACCATATAAGAAGTTTGATAAGAAAAATATTTCAGAACATTTATTATATATATTTGTTATAATATAATTTTTGCAGGGGGAGAACACATGTTTTTCTATAACCTGTTTTTTGCAGGGAGAGAACATATTTTCTACAGGAAGAAAACATATAATATATTTTCTGCAGGGGGATTATTCGTGCACACAAAGTGTCATCATCAAAAAGGGGGAGAATGTTGGAACTTGCTTTTGATTATACATTTATGATGCCATTTCAATGGAGCTCTTTTGCACAAGCCTATTCAAGAGTTCTACATGATCAAGACTTCCCAAAGAGAGTTGCTATTGATGTGTATTGTAATGGTTAATAGTATGTTAAAAGTCTTGAAACACATATACACATCATTAGTCTATTAGTAGACTTGACCCTTCCTATTAGTAGACTTGATCACCTATTAGTAGACTTGACCCTTGCTATTAGCAGACTTGACCCTTGCTATTAGCAGACTTGACCCTTCCTCTTAGCAGACTAATAGGGTTGTTAGTCGACTTATCAAAATGACTAGTCGACTAATACATGTTATAGTCGACTTATAGTTCCTACTGGTCGACTAATTATAGTTTCCAGAAACTTGCATATCTGTTTCAGTCTTATGTGGTCGACTAACCCAGTCAAATATGACTACACTAGTCGACTAACCCCCAACCCCTAGTCGACTTATAGCAGTTTGTAACTGTTGTATAGTTATTGAATTCTGGTGTTTTATCCAACGTTTCAAAATTCAAATTTGTCCTGATAACTACCCTAACTGACTATAGATTTCACCTATAAATAGGGATGTTATCCTAGGCTAAAAATACTAATTCAAATCAATAGTTTTCTGCCCAAAAACTCTGTTGAAAAAAATCTGATTTCAGAAAACTGTTTTCCACTTTCATTTCTTCATTCAAATTCCTACTCTATAGTGAAGATTTCTGAGAGTCCACCTATAATATCCCTTGTCCACGATCACATACTGATTCAAGGCTTATAGGAAAGTTTGTAATCACTCAAAGGAAGCATTGTTCAAGAGCGTCTTCTTGGTGTAGAAGAGAAATTGTATAAGGTGTTATGGTCTTCTTGATTATAAGAAGAGTTGTATACATTTGGCAAAGGGGATTTGTCAAGTGGGATACAAGGTGTTGATTTTGGGTGTACAAAGTCAAAGGATAAAGGAAAATCTCAAGCAGGTGGCTTGGGGACTGGATGTAGGTCACGATGACCGAACCAGGATAAGTCACACGTGTTTGCGTTTGCTTAACTTTTCTATGATTTATTTTCCTTATTGCAAGTACATTTATTTCTTTAACACTAATATCCTTGTGTGAGTGTTGACATTGAATTTTAGATACACACTTGGCATTATTTCGGGGCCAACATAAATCTGATGATTCAAGATGCTTCAGAAATAAGACTGAAAGGGCTACAACTTTGTTGTTGACTACTATTTCCATTTCAATCATTTGATGAGTCATATTAAGCCATCAATTTGACAGCTAGCTGCAGCCCAACTCAATTAAATTTTCAATCAAGAGAAGAAAAGGATATTCTCAGCATATTCACAGTTCAATGAGAATATACCTTTTAATGAGTCAACATTTTGATGAGTTACTATCTCAGGCTTCCTCTTATAAATACCCCAGCAGAGGCATGAGCAGAGACATCTCAGAATACTTCCAGAGATCTTAAAGCTGAAGCTTAGGATTTTCTTTAGATCATCTTTTCTTTCCAAATTTCTTGTATTATTTCATTTTATTTGGAGAAGAAGATTGTTGAAGAAGCAGAGGAGCTTTGTAATTGGTCAGTGACATCCAATAAAAAGTTTCTTCATTCTTTTTACTCTTCTTGCTTTTAAGTTTAAATTAGTTTCGCTTTAACTTATTCGCTGTTCTTCTTTTAGTTTGATGCAACTTTACTTATTCATAAAAATTGAAAATAAAAATAAAAATATGAATAACTAATTAAACTTATAGTTTGCTAATCTCTCGATCAACCCTAGTTTAGTTTAAAAGATGAACTGATTGACACCTATGCTTGTTAGAAACCCTAGGATTAAATTGGTGTTCTCGAATATGAATCAATAATTAAGTTTAACTAATTTGGGTTGCACTTTTTAAATGGTTATTCATAGTTCATATTTAAATAATTTGATAGCATAATTTTATGTAAACTTTCCTTATGCTATACTTTAAAATTAGGATGAACTATAGTTTAATTTTTATTAGTGCAAACTAATTAGGGTTTACAACATCTTTATTCATCTTGCTTGATTCTAAATCAAAACCCTTGGGAAGATAATTCTTCATTCAATATGATGTTTATTCTTTTAGACTAATACTTTGGTTGTGGTAGATGATTAGTAGACTATAATTCTTTTTGCTTGATTAAATCTAATTTTTACAATCAATATCTCTTTTTTTCCAAGCTAATTTTAGAGAGAATCGTTCCGAAAAGCTTCCATCGTATCATTCTCTGTGGATCGACCCGTCTAGCCCTTCTACACAGTTACATTGAGACAAGACTAAGATCTTCTAACTTTAACTCTTTCATTATTATTTTCTCATCCCAATTAAATTTTGGTGCCATTGCCAGGTAGGGAATGGTACGATATTCTCAAAAACTAATTCTTCTTTTTCTTCTTTCTGTTTGCAGGATCTGAGAACAGGAACTATAACTGCAGCTAAGGACATATAGCAACTCTGTGCCTTTACCCTAGAAGGTAGAGCAATAGAGTCTACTATCTAGCCGTGCAAACGCGGCAATAGCCGCGTTTCTGCGGCCGTAGTAGTTCACTACTGACTGATTTTTTGCAGATTGCTGCAAATTGCAAAGTCCTCTTTACTGCTTTAATATTATTTCTCTGTGATCACCCTGCATACTGCTAATTAACTAATAGTAACCTATTAGTTAACTAATTAAAAAAAATTTAGGCTCTTGCATCATAGGCACGTGTCTATTTAAATTTTCGTAATTCCTGTTGAAGAGTGCTGGTGATAAGGTACGTTTGCATTGCATATAGACTAGGAAGCACCCTTGACCGATTTACTGCTTTTGAGTGAATACTTGTCTATTGCTTTACACGTGCACTAAATCACTTTAAGGGCAAATCCCATAAACAAGATAACGTGGGGATATCATTACCCTTTCTTGGCCCATAAATCATCTTCGTTGCACTCACAACCCTAACCCTAAAATAAAAATTGACTAGATGTTGGCCTTAGGTTAACTCAGACTCATTAGGAGACTAGCTGAAGGAGGAAGTTGATCGAAATTAATTCTCACCAAATCGGTGCCTAGGAAGGGGATTAAGAGCCGAAAGCCTGAAGATTGGTGGTTACTTAATTAAGGAACGTCTTTGACGGATAACCTCCCACCGATCTTGCCACCTACCTCGCCGATTAACTTGTGGTTAAGGTCGGCAATATACCTCCTAAAGACAGTCTAAAGTTTGATTTTTGATTATTTTTTCTCTTTCTTGATTGATTGGGTGAACTTGTTTGTTAACTGTGCATGTCAGCTTGATCGAGAGACCCAGTCACTAGACTAACTAGAGACAGTTCACCACCCGAACAAAAACCCGATTCACACATGACACAACCACCATCACTGCAAGATAGGTTCTATCCTATTAGGACCTCTCTTCCATCTTGCATTCAGTTGCCCGATGAAGGTGTTGACCAATTTGAGCTAAAACCACAATACATCAACACTCTTCCCAAATTTCATAGATTTGAATCCAAGGATGCATACTTTTTTATAAGGAAATTTGAAGAAGTATGTCTAATGATGAAAATACCCAGCCTAGGAGTAGATGCCATTAAATTACGGTTTGTCCCATTCTCTTTGAAAGACTTAGCAAATAAATGGCTCTACAGTCTAGAAGACGGTTCCATATCATCATGGGATAATTTCATCAAAGCCATCTTAAAGAAGTTCCATCCCATTCACAAGATTGCATAAATTAGGAAAAGCATCTTGCAGTTTAAGCAAACAGCCAATGAATTTTTTTGAAGTACTTCGATCGCTTTAAGGACCTCCTTGTCCAATGCCCTCACCATGGGATAGAGAAATAGCGACTTTGCCAAGCTCTTTATGATGGATTAGAATATCCAACAAAAGCCCTATTAGAATCCATGTGCCAAGGAGGATTTGAAAAAGAACGAAGATGAAGGATGGTTATTATATGAAGATTTAGCTGATAAGACCATCCAATCGGAACCAACTCTGGAAAAATTTAGGACTAATGACCCTAGCTCTTCTAAAGGAGGTGTCCATTCCATTGAGGCAAACATAGCTACTGAAGCTAAACTAGCTGCTGTGATGCGAAAACTAGAAGCTCTTGAAACTAAAGAACCAGTTTCAGTGAACCAAGTCAGCCCAACACCTTCGGCGGGCTGTACTTATTGTCAAGCCATGAACCATGTGTTCGAGGAATGTCCCATCTTTATAGCACATCAAACTTTGCCCAAGCATATGAATGCAGCCTTCACAAGGCCCGCTAACAATCCATATTTATCCACCTATAATCCGGTTGGAGAAATCATCCAAATTTCTCATGGGGCCCAAATAACAATGATCAAACAAGGCCCAAATTTTCCAACAATCTCCTTATCAACAAAATTTTCCAAACCAAAGTCCTCCACCCTCTTTTCAAAATACACATATGGAAACAAGACTCTCCAATATAGAAAGAAAGGTAGACACTCTAGTTAAAAGCCAAGACACACTAGCTCAAGTCTTGACTAGGATAGAGATGCAACTGAATCAATAAGAAAGACAAAAGGAACTCTACCAAGTCAACCATTGCCAAACCCTAGGAATCCTAGGCAAGCTAATGAGGCTCAAGATCCAAACCAGTGTAACTTAGTTCATACCTTGAGGTCAGAGAAACAAGTTGATAATTAAGTATCCATGCCACCGGACACAGTTCAATCGTCTATTCCATCTAGTTCCACTCCATCTCCATAAAACTCTAAAGAAACTGAAGTTGATAAGTCGGCAAAACAAGTGCACCAACCTATAGCCCCATTCCAAATAGGCTTAGGAATAATAATAATGCACATATGGAGAAACTGCTCAAGGTATTTAATCAAGTTAGGCTCAATATACCACTTCTTGATGCAATCCAACCGGTCTCTAGTTATGCCAAATTCCTTAAGGACATGTGCACCAAGAAAAGAAAGACAAATGTGCCCAAGAAGGTTTTTCTTGCCACTAACATTAGTGAGTTATTGTCCAATCATATCCCAGTCAAGTACAAAGACCCTAGTTGCCCTACCATTTCTTGCACAATAGGTCAAGCTGAAATTAGTAGAGCACTCCTCGATTTAGGAGCAAGAATTAATTTGCTTCCCTTCTCCGTATATCAACAACTTGGCTTAGGCGAACTCAACCCAAGTTACGATCCAATTAACTGATCGTTCAATTAAAGTTTCAAAGGGAGAGATCAACGATTTCCTTATACGTGTAGGAGAATTCATTTACCCAGTAGATTTTATTGTTTTAGAGACACAACCTGTGTCTAATTCTAGGTCCCAAACTCTCGTCATCTTAGGACGTCCGTTCCTAGCAACTGCTAAAGTAATCATAAATTATAGAAACGGATCTATGAGATTGACTTTTGGAGACATGACCAAGGAAGTTAATGTTTTCAACTTAGGTAAACACCCCTACGACATAAACGACCAACCTTTTGAGGTCAACTTCATTGAAAATATGACTAGTGAGCGCAAAGAGGAGATCACACTAGAATCAAAGGATGATGAAAAGTTAGAATCTAGTGTCTTAATCTTGATGAGATTGAGTGGGCAGCAAGTCCAAGTTCTATAACGATGGAGAATTTAAGCTTAACACCTCTACCCATCGAGCCACCTCCTTCCTTGGAGTTAAAGATCTTGCCTAAACATCTTAAGTACACCTATCTTGGTGAACAAGAGACTCTACCAGTCATAGTTGCATCCAATTTGACTAATAGGCAAGAGGAAGACCTATTGACAACCCTTAGGAGACATAGGTGTTGGACGCGGAAAACTGTAAAAGCGGACTGGAGCAACTTTTCCTTGAATCAGATGAAAAATTACAACAGGCTAATCTTCCGGTTACAAGGGAGGGAGAATATTGAATCTTGAATTCCCCCTTTGTTTAGTGCTGGGTTCTTCGTGTGGCGGTGGAGAGTGAATCTTGTTCTCCGTTGACCAGATGACCGTCAGTACCGTCGAGGGATCTTCTCCTTGGTAGGTAGAAGGAGTAACTCAGCCCCGTCCACCAAAACTCTAAAAGAGAAGGTAGGCGAAGAGCAACTTGTACGCAGCAAGCTGGCTTGAAGAGTCGAGCTCTCTCTCTCTGTTGATGATCTCTCCTTTTTTTCTTTTCGAAAATCCGCCCCTCTTCAATAGTGACGGGACTATTTATAGGGTTTTTAGGGGGTGATCGTGCCCCCTAAAAGTGCTCCACGATGAGGGCCAACTTCCCCGCTACATGGGCGGTGGATGGCGCCATAATCGGGGTGGTTACAACCAAGGTGCGGGCACCTTGTTGCTGAGACGCGGGCGTTGAGCCAACGCGCCTTGATGCTGAGACGCGGGCGTTGAGCCAACGCGCCTTGATGCTGAGACGCGGGTTTGGACTTTCGCGTCTTGATTGTCACATTTAGCCCTGCGCCTGGATCTTGGATCTCTGCGTTTTGGTGGCTTGTCTTGGTGATTTTTAGACAGCCTACAGAACCCCCTCCAAAGTTTTTGATATTCCGCAACTGGGACGGATTTCGAAATACTTTGGACTCTAGCTGAGTTCGCCTTCATGACTAGACTGTTGATGCTCCAGGTTTAATCTTATCTGGAGTTGGTCTTCGTGAGTGTACTGTTGAACTCTTTGAAGCCCCCAGAGTTGATCATGTTGAGTGTCTAGATGCACATTCTAAACCTCCCCGATTGCTTTTAGTCTGTCACTGGCGCGCTTTAAGCCAGGAGTGGTTGGTCGTCTGCTTGCGTCAGTGTACTGTTGAACTAATTTTGCAGAAGCAGGAGGCCGAACGCAGGTTCTTTTTCAAAAAGCGGAGATGGTACTGCTGTAAAGACGCGATTTCTGTAAAGTGCGTCCTTTGGCAATGGAGACGCGACTGATCTTCATAAGGCAGACGCGATGTTCAGCTGAAGACGCAAACTTCGGAGAGACGCATCTTTTGAATATAGACGCGATTGTCTGGGCGCATTTATGGCGATGCTGATGGGGCATATCCATCGAAGAGACATGGCCGTCGGGTGCGAGTCCGTGCCGCGTCATGATTGCTCTGCAGTTGGCCTGGGGAACCGACGGGATTTCGCCTTTTGGCGCGCGGATTTCCTGGCGCATTAAATGATCCGTGCCATGTGTCGAGCGACGATTCACTGCCGAGTCGTGGCGCATGATCTTCTCTGTGCGTTAAAGTGATTTTGTTCCACGCGTCGAGCGGAGATTCGCCGCAGAATTCATCGGGCCATAGCCGCGTATCTTCGCGAATCCTTGTGCCTATAAAAGGCCACAGTTGGGAAGATTCCTCTTCTTCTCCGAATGCACTCGCTGATAAGATTAAGAAAGAGAACTTCCTCTTCAGTTCATCTGTTTGAACCTCGGATCGAATTGGCCATAGCTCCCAAGACCAAGCCGATTGCTTCTTCTTCAAAGGCGACCGTCGCCGAGGCCCGGAGGGGCAGCTCCTCCTCTGCGCAGGATGTTGTTCTCCAAGGTCTCCAAGGTAAATGCCTTTTAGGCGGAAGTTTCGCCATTAAAGGAAGTTCAAAGAACCTTTAAGAACCCTTAACACACGAATTTAAATCGTGTTTGATTCCCAGACGCAGTCTTTGGGTTGATAACCATGACGCGGGTTTGGACCCTCGCGCCATTGGGTCCTGCGCTTCAGATTCTTCACTTAGAATATTTTCTAATTGTGAAGGATTCAGACGCGGACTTAGTTTACAGAACGCGGATTTGATCCTTGCGTTCTGTTTCGTCAGCTGTTGATTTTGATGAATCTGGCACCCGAGTCCAAGCACTTTGACATCTGGGGATGTGAAAGGAAGGGAGTTACCCTCCTTAACTTCTGGCGATTATGGTGATGGAAGGGTTAAGGTGGATAACTCCCTTCTTTTCGCACCCCAGAAGTGACATCAAGGAGAATGTTGTGGAGACGCCGATCCTGCAGGTCTGGACGCGGATTTGATAATTCATGCGTCCAGTGCCTCTTCTGCGTGGATGCGCAGGTCTGGACGCGGATTTGATAATTCCTGCGTCCAGTGTCTCTTCTGCGTGGATGCGCAGGTCTGGACGCGGATTATGATAATTCCTGCGTCCAGTGTCTCTTCTGCGTTCGGATTATGAACACTTAGCATTTTTTTTTCTTGCTTTTGATAGAGTATCTAACTAAGTGTCCTTTTCTTTTTGCAGCGCCACGCCCTGCTACTTCACTCGCCAAGAAGCGCCACTTTGGACATGTAGGGGGTGCTGACCGGGACTTGACCTTTGTGTTACAGAGGACTGTTCCTGTGACAGCTGACAAGTCGCAGGCTCGTGGGGAGAGGCTCTCGAATGTTGACATGAGGACTCTTCGGGTGCTTATGACTGATGCAGCATTTGCAACGGATGCAGGCATCAAACTGGAGAAGCCTGCCTTTTTCTTCGGAGATCGTATCCACGATGGCGGCCATAGCGTATATGACGGGACTTACAAATGGCTCCGTCAAATAAGGGGTGGAAGATTCTTTCTTCCGAACATGGAGAGGATGTTCCCGCTGTCCTACTTCCAGCACATGTCCGTCGCTCGGAAGATGGAATGGGACCTCTCTCGATATGTCCCTGAGATTACTCTCGGTGATTTGGGCTCCCACAAAGTGCATCGTCATGATAGCCATGACAGGTCAGTTATCGGCCTTTTCCCTGGGTCGCGCAAGTCTGATGTTCCGGCTGGGGAGATACCACAACTTGGCACTACCTTTCTCAACGCATTCATGGAAGCGGAGGGTGATTATCCCGTTGGGTTCCGTGCGCCGGGGTGGGTCCATTCCACGGAGAACTATTGGTGGGGCAGGATGGTCGGATTTGTCCTCACCGAGCTCGGGGATCTGCTAAAGCGTGTGGGACTGTACCCAGCGGTCAGAGCCGTGCAGTGGGGGATCCCTCAAAGCTCTCAGAACTTCTTCGGGATTCTAGAGCGTTATAATTCTTTGACGGGGACGTTCTTCACTCCGGTCGGGGAGATGGGCCTTGCTCTGCACGAGCTGCATGAGGTCTCGGGGCTGTCGACAGGGGACATTCCCTATGAGGAATATGTCCCGACCACGGTGGAGCTTCACCATTTGAAGGAGGAGTTTCCCCTCATATATGAGACTTACTGGGAAGTGCTATGTCACTTCCACATTTGCGGCCAGATAACCAAATGGCGATCGCAGGGAGTCAAGCAACTGTCTTGGGCCAGTTACTTATTCGAAAACGTCAACACCAAAGACCATCGGATAACTCGATTGGCTCCCAGCTCCGACAGGGAGGTTGAAGACAGGATCGACCAGGCTTCTGACAGTTTCTACACCACGGAGTCGAATGAGGACGGTTTCGACCCTGACTTGGTTTTTGAGAGCTTTCACCATCAAGCCCGGACCCCTATCTCCGATCGGGCGCTGTTGGCGGGCTTTCTGATGCTGTGGCTGAAGCGCTGTGTGGTGCCCACGCTGCCACATGAAGTCATTGTTGCTGACGTGGTGTACCCGGCGGTGCTCCTGGCTCATGGCAACCCCATAGCCCTTCTCCCAGCCGTGGCGGCTGGTATTCAGAGCGGGCTGCGGGCGCTCACTAAGAGTTTCTGCGAGCCACCGAAAACTGCAGACTCCGAGGGAAAGCCGTATGTTGACTCAGAGGGGAGTCCGACGGTGAAGCGTCCCAACCCTCGTGTCGAGCTGCCTTACACGTACCTCATGGCTTGGTACGTGATGCATTGCCCTTCCTTGATGACGGCGGTGCGTTGGAGGGAGAGTTCTGTCCCTTTTGTACAGCGGTTGGAGGGTTCGAAATGGTGTGATCCTTATATATATTACGTCCGGAAGTGCCTTTCAGACCCTGCGAACTACCAGCTCAATCGCTGCCTCCCCCAGATCCCTGGTGCATCTCTCGGGGATCTACTTGTTGATTCTGTTGGCCCAGATGACTTCACGAGGTTATCCGCGGGAGCCTTCTGGTGGTTGCTCAATATCCGGCCCGGATATGTGCTTTTCCAGCAAGGGACGTCATGCACCATTGAGCCGTACATGCCGAATCGCTTTGCTCGACAATTCGGCTATGATCAGCTCTATGTCGGGAACCCCAATGCTCGACTCGCCTTCGAAGGGAACCTGTTCGAGGGTGCCCGGGCCTGGTACTATAGTGTGGCTGGAGGGACGGGAGTAACTTTCCGTCTACCTCTCGAAGGGCCCAAGTGCCGTACGAGCTTCAGCTTCTGCACTTGGTACTCCCAGGCCATCCAAACACCAGACTTTTTTCCGGCGTCTTCATGCATCGAGAGCATCAATGCAAGTCTCGAGCCAAGGACGGATTCTAGTAAACCGACGAAACTCGTAGAACAGTACCTGAAGGCCCAAAAGGAGGTCGGGCGAAGAATGAGAAGGGAGCCACGAGCCATGGAGCCACGACCACCAAGGGCGGAGCCACAAGCGACTAGGGCAGAGCCGCAAGCAACTAAGTCTCGACAGGCGGTTAGCAAGCGTCGTCAAGGCTCTACTCCCACTGCTGAGCCTGCTCCGAAGAAGGTTCGAAGAGACTTGACAACCGAAGTCTCTCAATCTGAAGAGATCCCTGCTGTCGTTGAGGCACTGAGGGAGGAAGAGATAGTTGAAGAAGAAACTCCTCTAGTCCGTGTTCCCAGGTCACTTAGCAGAGGCCATGGGTCTGCGGAGGAGGGGGAGCTCGTTGATCTATCCACCGTCACTGACGAGGATGAGCAGCTAGAGGTTGATATAATGAGCGGAGGCAATGTCAAGATCCCTGGGATCTCAGCTCAGCCCGAGTCTTCCTCAGCTCAACAGCCTGGGTCTCCTTCTGCCTTCATTTCCAGTCCTCGGATGGCTGACCCCAGCCCTACCACTGGGGTAATTGGAGGCAAGGCTCCGGTTACAGAGTTTCCTCGCGTTGAACTGTCTTCTTCCTCGTACTCAGGGGAAAGCGATTTTGAGGACGAGGTTGACTACGGTGATGAACCCACTTTTCCTGATCCGAGAAAGTTCTCCCATATCTCGGAGGAAGAAATATACGGGGGTGAGCCATCAACGGTATCGCAGCCGGCGGTTGTTCCCGCGGGAGGTACTCTTTTCGCCTTTTGACCTAATTTTCCTTTTTAATTTTGAAGAGGAGGCTTTAACATTCTCCTTTTTATATTGCAGGATTGGCTGAGAATATCGAGGCTGCACCCTCTTCGCAGATCGAGGAAATGGTACAAGAGTTGACCCAGCCAGAAGGGGTCACGGATTTGGTTGCCGAGATAACTCCAGCGGGGGCAACTACTGATGCCGGGGAGGTTTCTCCTTTGCCGGAAGAGGAGGCAACCCCTAAGGCCGGGGAAGAACCCACTCTGCCGGGTGAAGGGGTTACTATTGAAGCTAGGGAGACTTCCACTCCGCAGGACTTGCCCAAGGATTCGGCGTCTCTGGACCTCCCAGATGGTAAGGAAGTTCTGATATATTAAATGTTTCGCTTTTCTCCTTTGTGGCTAATGTCACAATAACTTGCAAAGAGAACTGAGGGGGCTCAAATGGAGAGTCCGACGGTCGGTACCCTTCCAGAAGGCCACGCAGCTCAGGTCTCGGCTGAAGCTTCTGAAGAGGTTGCGCCATCATTAGCTGTAGAGGTTCCTGCAGAGATAACACCCCCAGAAGCGCCAGTGGTCGGTTTCGCTCTTGACGTATCGACGGTCAACACGACTCTTGCGCAAAAAGAGCCGGCTTGCACCGTGACAGAAAAGGGGTCGGGAAGCTTCCCAGGTGGTGACGATATGGGGGAACTGGCACGCCAGATGGTGCAACAATTCTTTGCTTCGATGGGATCATGTATTGACCTCATCTTACGTAGAAGCAGCTCCTTCAATTTTGCCCGGACGCTTCTCAGAAATCTGGCCGAGAACGTCGAATTAACCGGAGGCCCCTCACTTGCCCAGGCATGTCTGCGGGTGGTGGAGCAACTGGGAGACGACCTGCACGAGCTGAAGTCTTTGGAAAATGCCAGCTCTTCTAGTGAGGCCCAGGCCACCCTAGCCCGGCTCTTAGCTGCTCAAGAACAAGAGCGACAGGAGGGAGAGGCACAAATAGATGCAGAGATCCGCAGCCTCGAATATTCCCAGGCTGAATGTCAGAAACTAACTGACGATTCAAGGGAATCCGAGATTGTCATGCAGAGCACGGAGCACGTCATCATCAGTGCTCGGGACACCATTGCCAAGGCTCGGGACACCATTGCCAAGGCAGAAGCTGTGCTTGCGATAATGAGAAGAAGCTTGTTACCATCAAAGGGGAACTTGCGGGGCAACAGGCGGCTAAAGCGCGAGCTGAAGAGAGTCTGTCTCTACATGCTTCCAGGGTGGAATCTTTGCGAGCGCAGCTGGCTGCAAAACCCTTCCTATCTGAAGAGGAGCTGCGGGTCCAAGCCATGATGGAGGCTGAGAAGGCACGTCAGCACGAGATGCATCGCCTCAGGGAACGTATCCGTTCTTTGTCGGATTGGGACTTTTAGCCGTTTCCCCTTCTCTCCCCCCTTTTTTTTGTAAAGAAGATGACACTTTGTTAGAGTGTTTGTATCCACTCTTACTATTTTCGATATAATAAAAGTTTTTGAAGTTTTTGTTCCATCTTCTTTGTTTAGCTGTGGATGAATTCAACTTCCTGATCACTGGCTGTGAAGATTGAACTTAGGCGAGACTAAGTTCTTTCAATGAGACGCGGCGTAGACTCTACGTCTTCTTGATGAGATGCGGCATTGATCCACAGAGTGAGACGCGGTCATCATTCCGTAGGAGCTTAGATAGAACTAAGTCCTTTTGCTGAGACGCGGCGTCAATCACAGGGTGAGACGCGGTCATCATTCCATAGGAACTTAGATTTCACTAAGTCCTTTTGATGAGACGCGGCAGGGTGAGACGCGGTCATCATTCCATAGGAACTTAGATTTCACTAAGTCCTCTTGATGAGACGCAGCGTCAATCACAGAGTGAACCTCGAATTGGTCTCGCTGAGTAAGACGCAGATAGGGCAGACGCGAGGGACGCAGCATTGTTTACTGAAAGGACGCGATTTTGAGTCACGTGGACGCTCCTTTAAAGCGCGGGTGAATGCCTTTTAATTTGAGAACGGTGACGCAGATTCTTAGACGCGGCTTTCCCATCTGCGTTTAATGCAGCCGGACGCGACTTTGCTGTCTGCGTTTGATGCAGCCTGACTTAAAGATTTTGTGAGATCTTTGACCGTCAAGTCTTCACTGACGATTGGACGTCAGGTCTTCACCGACGTTTGGGAAACCGGGTCATCCGTTGTTTTCCAAGGCGGTTGTCCACGCGTCAATTTTTCATTGGACTTGGGCGTTTTAACGCTCTTTAATGCAAAACCGGCGCTGGCGGTTGGAAACCGGTGTCTGCGACGGTTCCCAAAGCGACGCTCCACGCGTCAGTCCTCCATTGGGCTTTGACAGTCGTGCGCGACGGTTCTGATTGATGCACCATTAATAGCAGTTATTAGGGTCTGCCTATAAATAGGGCTAACCCTCTTCCTCTAACAGCGGCTGCTCAGACTGTGCTCTGTTTGAGAACGAGTACGCCAAGGGACTCTGCCTTCTCTCTTCAAGGACCCTATCAGGGGTTTGCCTCCATGGATGAAGGTGCCTCTGTGGATGAAGATGACCCAGAGCTTTCATGCTTCTGTTTGGTCTCTTCAAACGGAAGCGTCTTATTGATCGCCTTTCATGTCCGCGTTTGGACGCAGAGAGCCCGACTCTTGGTAGAGGCCTCTGTTGGTACGCCGTCCCGATTAGCCATGATATTTTATTCTACCATGGCCTGTACTTTGGCATCATCACTATCTGGAATTTTCCCATGAAGTATGAGTTGGTGCATTCCTTCTGGAATTTGCGCCGCCAACTTCCTCTCTGGACGCGAGTGCTGAAATCCTTATCACTTGGCGCTGGTTTTGTTCACAAAGTTTGCGTTTCAAAGCCACTGTCTTGGCGCGTTTTATGGCTACTGCCTTAGACGAATTCAAAAAAGTTTCAGACCCGAGCCTTGCAACTCTTGTTCACTCAACAAGGAGATGGCAACCTTCGGCGTCTGTGCCTTTTTTGGCGTCTGTGCTTTAGACTTGGGCGTAGAATGAGACCGCGTTTTGATTCGCGTTTGTCTCCGCTGACGCAGCAGTTTGGCTCACCGCGTGGGTCATTCCGCGTCTGCTTGGCCGACTGCGTGGATCATTCCCGCGTCTGCTTGGCTGACTGCGTGGATCATTCCCGCGTCTGCAGTCTGCATTTGCGACTTAGTTTTTCTCTGTTGAAACATACTAAGTTGCAGATTGTTCTGATTCCTTTGTTTCATTCCTTGTAGGTAGACTTGCTGGTTTGCTGGGCCTCTGGAAGGATGCTTTGGCCGGCGAACTTGTTCGATGTTCACCTATAAGAGAGTATATTATGGTCCTCGTCACCTATAAGAGAGTATATTACATCTCTGACGAGGACCCAACCCTCGCCAAGGTCTCTTCTGATCTGCTTCACCATTCATGCCTGCTGGCAAGAGATGGTCAGGCTATGCATGACGGCGATGAGGGCTCCGGCGGTTGTGGTGGCGGACAAGATCCTCTTCCTCTCCCACTCCAGAAGTCACATCAAGGACAGTCTATGTCCGTTGGATGGCCTGCTGGGGGAAGAGATGTTCATAAACGAAGGGTTGCAGGACTTTCTGTTGCCACCAGACCTCAAGAACACCATTGCTCTTAGCTTAGTCAGCTAGGGCGCTTTCGATGTTTACATCATGCATCGTGGTGTAACCAGCTTCTATTGTAGCCACAAAACATCGCGCACTTGGAATCAGACGCGACTTATAAGGAGTGAGTGCAACCTCTAAGAGAGAGAGAGAGGGACTTCTTTGTACTCCTTAATTGTAACACTCAATCTTATTGTATAAGAGAGCGTTTTTACTGTAACACTCCATCTTATTGTATAAGAGAGCGTTTTGTATCACTTTCATATGTTTGGAAATAAATAAAAGCGACACTTTTCTTTTTGCCTCTTTCCTTGTCTTGAACTTTTTGTCTTAGACTCGTAGAAGCAAAGAATCTTTGACTTTGTTAAAATTATGATGGTAACTTTAATAAGTCAAACTTTGTGGAGGAAGAGATCCTATTTCAGGAACTTCCACAGTACTGTCAGAGGTGTAATATTAACTTGACAGAGATGAAATAATCTTTGGTGGGCCTGCCACTTTATAAGAGAAAGTGACAAGTAGAATTGGTACCCCCAGGGAGGGTAAGCTCTGATCAGAGGTTTAGAGTTAACTTAATCGAGTTCAGCTGGGGATTTGATGAAAACACTGTTAATTGGTGTAATATTAACCTAACAGTGTTTTTAGGTGGACCTGTTATTCTATTGAAGAGAATAACAAGTGAGATTAGACTCGTGGAGAGTCTAGGAAGGTTTGTTACCGTTAGAGGTGTGATATTAACTTAACGGGTTGAAAGTGGTCTTGTCAGAAGTGTAATGTTAACTTGACAAGGATATGAGTCAGAGGTGTGATATTAACTTAACTCAGAAGTGTCACTGTCATAGGTGTAATGTTTAACTTGACAGTGAGGTAATGCTAGAGGTGTAATGTTGAACTTAGCATTGGTCATCTCGACTTGGACAAGGAAGTCGAGGAAAGGTCATGGCCATAGGTGTATTGTTGAACTTAGCGATGACTCAGATGCTAGAGGTGTAGTGTTAACTTGGCATCATTCATTTCAGCTTCGATGTGGAAGACTGAAGAAAAGTGACTGTCATAGGTGTAATATTAAACCTGGCAGAAACTTGACGTACTGCTTAGAGGTATAATGTTAACTTAAACAGTAGTTTTGTCAGAGGTGTGATATTAACTTGACAAGAATTGGCTTGAGCCGAAAACAGTTTGAGGACCTGTCATTCTATTGGTGAGAATTGACAAGTGAGATTTGAAGTGCCAGAGGCGTAGTGTTAACTTGGCAAAATGTAGAGTTGACAAGCAAGATTTGACAAGCAAGATTTGTACTCTACAAGGGGTTTCTCATTACCAAGGTATAGTGTTAACTTAGTAATGGTTGTATTTTGTAGACCTACCATTCTGTGGATGAGAATTGGTAGGGGATTTTGGAGGAAGGAATGGAGCTAAATCCACTTAGGATTTTTAGCAAACCCTCAGCTATCAACGGATTTGAGGTGCCTTTACTAACTACCGTTTGAGTTGGGCTAGCCATGCTATTCCCCTCAGCATGATGAGTTGTCGAAGACTTATGTTGGGCTTAAAAGCCAACATTTTCCTCTATCCTTAGCCGTCGGAGGCGTCGGATCAAATGGGAACATGTCCCTTTAGGATTTTTAGCAAATCCTCAGCTGTCAACGGGTTTGATATGCCTTTACCAACTATCGTTTGAGTTGGGCTGGCCATGCTATTTCCCTCAGCATGATGAGTTGTCGAAGACTTATGTTGGGCTTAAAAGCCAACATTTTCCTCTATCCTTAGCCGTCGGAGGCGTCGGATGTTTTGATCAGAGGTGTACTTTTAACTTGATCGGCGGAAGGATACCATCTAGGGATAGTACTTCTTTAGGAACCTGCCGTTAATAGGCATCATGAGTGTATCGCCATTCGAGGTTATGAGGCGATATGATCCATTTGAGTAGACTGACTCTACTACAAATGGTCCTTCCCATTTGGGTTGGAATTTTCCTTTTGTCTTGTGCGTCATTACCATGGGTCTTCTGACGGCTAAGACTAGGTCGCCTTTCTTGAAAGTTCGCACTTTAACTTTCTTGTTGAAGGCTCTAGTGATTCGAGCCTGGTAGAGCTCGATTTGCTGTTGGGCTTGCAGACGCTTGTCGTCTAAGGCCTCCAGTTCCTGGAGTCGCTGTCGATGCTTCTCCTCTGTCGTCATCTCCGCTGTCAAGGCGACGCGTAGAGATGGAATTTGGATTTCCAGTGGGAGCACGGCTTCTCATCCGTATACCAAAGAAAACGGCGTGGCTTTAGTTGGGGTTCGCACAGTTGTGCGGTAGGCCCATAAGCATTCACCCAGTTTGTCGTCCTCGTTGACTTTTCGAGACGAACTTCTTGAGAAGCTTGCCAATAGTCTTGTTGAAAGCTTCTGCGAGGCCATTGGCGGCAGGATAGTATGCCGTTGAGGACACACTCTGGATTCTGAACTTAGCGCAGAATCTCTGAAAAGCTTGGCTGATGAACTGGGGTCCATTGTCATGAACAATTCGCCAAGGCACACCGAAACGGTAAATAACGTGATGTTTCACGAACTTGATCACGTTCGACGACTTGACCTCCCTCAAAGGAATGGCTTCAGCCCACTTTGAGAAGTAATCGGTTATTGCCAGAATGAACCGATGTCCTTTTGATGATGGCGGGCTGATAGGTCCGACCACATCCATGCCCCACATTTCAAACGGCCAGGTAGAGGCCGTAGAGTGGAGGTAGCCTGGTGCTTGATGGATGAAGTCGCCGTGCACTTGGCAGGCGTGACATCTTTTGGCATAGGTGACGGCGTCGGCAATCATCTTGGGCCAGTAGTAACCCAATCTTTGGAGTCGATGTGCCAATTTTGGGCCAGGTTGATGGGCTCCACACATACCGTCATGGGCCTCTTTCAATACCTCTTGTGCTTCGTTTGGTGAGAGGCACCGGAGTAAGATCCCGTCATGTGATCGACGATACAATGTTCGCGTAATCGCATTATAATAGAATTTGGGGGCTTTCCTTCGAATGGCAGCCGCTTCTTTGGCGTCTTCAGGCAGGATGCCATACAAGACGAAATCAATGTAGGGGAACCGCCAGTCTCTACACTCTGGACCGGTTGACGCTTCAAGTGCTTCTTCGCAGTGACGACCTCCCGTTGACTCCTGATAATCCTCGAGAGCATTTCTCGGGCAATACAGGTCGTGGCTGTAGACGAATATCTTCTCCATTGCTCCAGCTGGAAGAGCTAGGGAGGCAGCCAGGGATGCGAGTGCATCAGCGTGCGCATTTTGCCTGCGTGGTACATGGTCGATGTAGAAGCTTGTAAATCCCTCGGCCATGCGGATAGTTGCATTGTAATAGGGTACTAAGTCTTCATGTCTGACTTCGTACTCCCCGCGAACTTGGCTGACGATGAGCTTGGAGTCGCCGTATGCCTCGAGATTTTTAACGCCAATCTCATCGGCGAATTGCATCCCAATCAAAAGAGCGTTGTATTCCGCCACATTATTGGAACAAGGCTTGGTCAGTGAGACAGCTCGGGGAATCACATAATTTTGTGGGGAGACGAGTATCACTCCTACTCCCGCTACTATGTGTCCCTTCGGGCTTGTTCTTGATGCACCGTCGAAGAAAAGTTGCCATACTTGACTTTCGAACGATGTCTGAGTCTGGTAGACTTTGGCAACTTCATCTGGGAGATCCTCGTAGAGTTTGACTGCCCTCGGATCTGGGTGTTCAGCTAAGAAGTCCGCCACCGCTTGTCCCTTAATAGCTTTTTGTGGCAGAAAATGCGTCTCATATTGTGATAGCAATATGGCCCATTTTGCCAGTCGGCCATTTAGCGATGAAGGTTTAGTCATAAGTAACCTCAGAGGGTTGACTTTTGATATGACATTTATAGTTTGGCCTAACAGATAGTGTCGCATTTTCTGGATAGCGAACACCAGTGCCAAACATTCCTTCTCGATCGGGTTATACCGATGTTCGGCTCCGATCATTGTTCTACTTAGATAGTAGATTGCTTGCTCACGTCCTTCTTCATCATTCTGAGCTAGTAGAGCTCCTAAAGAATGATCCATTGCTCGGACATACATCAGAAACGGCTTTCCGGATACTGGAGCTGCAAGGACTGGTGGTTGGGTGAGGTATTGCTTGATTTCCTCGAACGCTTGTTGGCAAGCGTCATCCCAAATGAATGAGACACCCTTCTTCATCAGCTTAGCGAAGGGTTGGCATCTTCCGGAAAGGTTTGAGATAAACCTGCGGATGTACGCCAATCGTCCTTGTAATCCCCTGAGCTCCTTGAGGCTTTTCGGGGGTTGCATCTCCTGGATAGCGCGGATCTTTTCCGGGTCCAAGTGGATTCCGGTGGAGGTTACAACAAATCCTAAGAATTTGCCACTGGCCACCCCCAGGAAGGACTTCGTGGGATTCATCTTCAATTGATGAGCCCGCATGATGTCGAAGACTACCTTCAGGTCCGCTACGTGATCACCTTTAGTGCGGCTTTTTACCGCGATGTCATCAACATAACATTCCACCGTTTTGCGTATTTGCTGATGGAAAATGGCATTCATGGCCCTTTGATATGTTGCCCCTGCATTCTTCAGTCCGAAGGGCATGATGGTGTAGCAATACACTCCTAGAGGTGTTCTGAAGGAGGTATGCTTTTCGTCATCAGGATACATTTTGATTTGATTGTATCCTGAGAATCCGTCCATGAAGGACATTCGTTCGAATCCACAAGTATTGTCAATCATGACATCTGTGATCGGCAATGGGAATTCGTCCTTGGGGCAGGCCTCGTTTAGGTCGCGGAAGTCGATGCAGATCCGGATCTTCCCGTTCTTCTTGGAGACGGGGACGATGTTGGCTACCCAGTCGGGATGCTGTTCTTCCCTGATGAAGCCAGAATCAATAAGTTTTCTGACTTCTGATTGAACTGCCTCCATTATTTCTGGGCGAAACCGTCGCTGCTGTTGTTTGACAGGTTTTACGTCCGGATTGATGTTGAGGCGTTGCATGGCCACTTGAGGATCAAGTCCTGGCATGTCCTCATAATTCCAGGCGAAGACGTCTATATAATCTTGTACAAGAGATATTAGATCTTTCTTCTCTGATGGTGACAGGCCATCACTTATGAAGATGGGCTTGGGGTTGGCCTCATCTCCTAGGTTGATCTGAACAACCTTGTCTTCTGTGGGTGGCTCACGCTGTTCAAAGCGGGTATCCCAAAGAGCATTTAAATGTTTGATCCATGGATCTATATCAGATTGGATCATTTCTTCATTCCCATCTTCCAGGTGGCTTGTCGAAACCATGTTCACTGAAAGTTCCTTGAAGATGTTGCCGACACTGACATCTGACTCCCAAGATGATGTGTCTGAAGAGTAATCGTTGCTCGACGATTCTTGAGAATCAGAGGCTGATGGGACCGGAGTCGATACATAGCCCAACCCCCGGCGCGTCCGATGATAATAATCGGGGGCCTTCCCTTTCGGCATAAAGGGTCGAAGTAGCGTTCTCCTTCCTTTGCCAAAGTTCAACCCGGGTCTGTTGGTTAGATCATACCCCATGCACTTCATCATTTTGAGCGCTTTTGGTTCATAATGACTGAGCTGAGGGGATTCCTCTTCGCTTTCCGAGTCTTCGCGGGGCATTGGCTCAGATGAGATTCGCCCAAAGAGAATTGGTTTTTGGCCTTTCCGTCTTGTCGGAACCATGAATATAGATTTCTGCGCATTACCATTATCCTGGTATGTCCCGAAAGATGATTTTACTAGTACATGAAATGATGTCAAAGCATCTATTGCCAACCAGATGTCATTGTCTACGTCGGTACTAGTATCCGACGGTATTGAATCGGATGCACACGCAGAAAAATACTCAAAGTCTAAATTCTCATTAATATACCAACCGCCTGCATCGTCGGTGGTATTATCAACATCGAGCTTATTAGTGCTCTTTACAAGTGGTTCCAACTTCCACAGGCACTCTTCTTCCTCGGGCTCAGTGTCAGCCTCATTACCAGGGTCTGGCACTTCCGGTTGCGGGGTTTCATCCACCGGATCCTGATATAGGAGGGAGTCCGTGAAATAATTTTCGACCCCCTTAAACGGATACCTTTCGGCAACCAACGTTTGCACCTTCCCACTCGCGTCAATGTATTTCATGACTTGGTGAAGAGTGGAGGGAACGATGGAGTTGCGGTGAATCCATGGTCGTCCCAGCAGTAGATTGTAGGAAGTGTCGGCATCGATGACGTAGCATGTCACCTCCGACTTGAGGCTTCCAATCTGGCACTTGAGCTTGATCTTCCCCATCGGACGGGTGCCATTGGCATTGAACCCGTAGATGGTCGTCTGTGTAGGGCTCAGACGGTGAGTAGGGATGCCGAGGTGTTGCATGACTTGGCGAGGCATGATCCTCAATGCGGATCCTGGATCTACCTGAATGCGGTTCACCTCAGATGATCCGATATAACCTGTGAAGTACAGGGGTCGATCATGCTTCCCTTTGACCTGCATATCATCTGCCGTGAAGGTAATGCAGGGAGCATTCTGGGAGGTGTGGAGACAATTCTCTACCTCTTCCTTCTTCGGCCCCTGGGTCATAAAGACCTCAGCATTTGCCAGCGCTTCTTGTAGAGCCTCCCTGGTCGACTTTGATAGTCTTAGAAGCTCATACAAGGTGATCCGCGCCGGAATGTTGGCCAATTGAGCCAAGACATCAAAGCGGTAAGGCGTTGTGGATCCCTCCGCTATACCCTTTTGAAGAGCTCGAGAGAATCGAGTCTCTTTTTGTTTCTCCACTGGTGGCTTCGTGGAGGGCCTAGTTGGCTCTGCAGCCGGTTGTGGAGGGTTTGCCGCCACTTCGCCGTACTGCTTCAAGTAGGGCTGTCCTGAATGAGTCCCCGTAATTGGTTGGTTGGGCTCTGCGGCCAAGACTATTATTTCCTCTTCTGAATCAGTCAGTGAGGGAACATCATCCTCTGCTTCTCGGGAGGAAGCACATACCACATGGCAGGACGAAGCTTTTACCTTGCCTTTGGACTTCCTGTTGGTTACAGTAGTCCACTGCTGGCTGTCCGCTAGGTCAGGGTGGACCCACATAATTTCCCCTTGAGGCGTAGGGACGGGTACCAAGCCCTTCTCCTGCTGCTGGTGAGGGTCTGTGTTGATTATTCTCAGTTCTCCTCTTGGAATAGGGATCACCCCCGCAGGCGTTGGGGGTTGTCTTCCGAACTGGAGAGCTGACGTCACATTGGCCGTCACCTTCTTCTGCTCTGGTCGGAGTTTTAACACTTCCGCGTCAATCAGAGCTTGAAGGACATCCTTGAAGATGTAGCAGCTTTTGGTAGGATGTCCCAACATCCTGTGATACATGCAGTAGTTGGGGTTGTCGGTCTTGCCGACTTCCTCCGGGCGCCTAATTTCAGGGAGCTTCAGTCGGTTGCTCTTGTTGAGTAGCTTGAAGAGCGAATCGACATGTTCCTCCTTGAAGGAATACTGCTTGTTGGCGCGGGGTTGGCTTGAAGAGCCACTCGCCTTGGCTGGTTGAGGTTTGGTGGGAGATTTGGTCTCCGTCGCCAAATTATCCTTCCGCTTCGTCTGGAGGGAGGTGTCTGGCGCTCGCCTAGTTGACCTTTCCGGCCTAGGCTTGCCTTCTTCTGCCCTGACGCGGGCAACAATCTCCTCAGCCTGTTCACCTTGTTGGACTAATTGTTTCCAGGTGCGGCTTTCAGCAACTCCTATTTGAGCAAGGAGTGAGGTTTGGAGGTTGTGGCGGCACGTTTCCACCAGGGTGGCCTGGGTCATACCGCTTGGACACCGGAGTGCCACGTTCCGAAATCTCTCCATGAAAGATTTGACAGACTCTCCCTTTCGCTGTCTCGTAGCTAACAGGGTGGGCATTGTGACCTCGGAGTCATCTTCGAAGAAGCGTGTTAAGAACAGCTTCTCCAAGTCGCCCCAGTTCTTGATAGAACCTTCCGGGAGTTTCATGAACCACTCAAAGGCCAACCCTTTCAGGGTGCCGATGAATAGTCGCGCCAGGATGGCGTCATTATCTACTACATTCCCGGTTTGGGATTTGAAGTAGTAGATGTGCTGATTAGGGGACCCCTTCCCATCGAAGGCTTGGAGGGTTGGAGCCTTGAACTTAGGAGGGTACGGGACTAGATCCCACTCAGCTGGATAGGGCCGTACCACTCCAACTTCTTGGAGGTCTTTGCGACTGGCAAGGGCATTGAGGCTTTCCTCCAATTGACTCATCCTTTTAGCATGAGTTTTCCCTGGGTCTTGGTCGCCTTTTACTTGCGACGAGGGTTTGGACGAACTGGAGGTAGATTGCTGCCTCTCTTCAGAAGGTTCGGAAGATGAGCTTCCTCCCTTTCTCCCTTTGCCCTTTGACCTCCTAGGAGGAGATTTCCTCCTGTCTTCTAGCAGTTGTGCAATCGCCTGCTTGAGGGAGTCAATCGACGCCTGCTGAGAAATAATCATGTCCATTTGTGCTTTCTGGACCTGCTCTATACGTCTTGCCGTCTCCTCAGGAGTGCCTGTCATGTAGGCAGAGGTCTCCTTCTCGACGGAAGAGTTCGAAGCCCCTGATTCCACTACGGCGGAGTGGGAATCATTCACTCTGACGCCGTGGGCTAAGGCATTATAGTCAATTGGGGGAATGGCCCCCGTCTGGGTGCGAGTGTGTCGATACACCCCTTCCGGTTCAGAGTCAGACTCGGAGTCATCTGAGCCGACTGCAATTTGTTTTCCCTTGCTCCTGCTTGTCATATTTGCAGTGAGCTCGGGGTACTCAACGTCAGAGAAGGTTCTCCTTCTGTGGGAGCGTCTTCTTTTAGCTGACGGAGGAATCAGGGTCAGCTGTCTGACCAAAGACTGCTGGTGTACACCTGATTCGCAACGGCACTCTGAGAGCATGGAGATGAGCCGTTGGCAGTAGCATGATGAAGTGACCTGATTGGCACTTCTTTTCTTCGTCAAATAATCCCTCAAATCCATAGGAGGGGGATTGAAAAGATTAGCCTCGCAACGTCGAAGACGGGAGGCATCCATGCGCTGTGCAGTCTGGACGCAGACTTCAGAGACGCGGTTTCTGCGTCTCGGCTGTGGAACGCGCGTCCGGCGTCTCTGTTGAGATGAGACGCGGGTCTCGTGTTGCTGTTTGGTGCGTCCGGGTAGAGGCGCGCGAGAGAGAGTGGGCTGCAGGGCCCCACGCCTGTGGGCGCGTGCTTCTTGCGTTGGACGAGACGTAGAAGCTTCGTCTCGATGCTTGGTAAGTTGGTCTTCAGAGGACTCAACTTGAGGAGTTGCGCGCTTGGGCCGCCAAACGCGGATTTCATGTACTGGACGTGACGCGGGCAAGGCGCGAGACTGTACGTCGCGTCCAGCTTCAGTTGGACAACCAACGGTTCCAACTTGCAGTTGACGCGCACGTTTCCTCTGTCGACGCTCAGCATTCCGGTTGCGTCGAGGAGGTGAAGAGAAACCAACAACATCCTGATGTTGAACATCAGGGAGTTTAACCACGCGGGTCTCCTGAGAGACGTTGACACGGGTTTTCTGTGCGCCGGAGTTGGTCGCAACAGCAACTGTGCTTGAGATCGCGCGGGCCTTCTAAGAGGCGTTGACGCGTGAACTTTGCTGGGCACAGTGGGCAGCAGCAGCGGCGCCCAAGAGAGCTTCTGGTCGGGCTTCGGGGACATTCCCCGCCGAGACCCCGCGACAGACGCGGGTCTTTGGGCTCTTGGAGCCAGAAGAGAGAAACTCTTCGTATTTCGCCTGGTCGAACTCGACGACGAGTGATTCGACCATCTTCCCCTTACGGAGGAGATCATCCTGCGCCACGGCTTGTTCGTCAGTGACAAACGTAGTCCCCAGCGGAGTCGCCATCTCTTGTTGGACGCGGAAAACTGTAAAAGCGGACTGGAGCAACCTTTCCTTGAATCAGATGAAAAATTACAACAGGCTAATCTTCCGGTTACAAGGGAGGGAGAATATTGAATCTTGAATTCCCCCTTTGTTTAGTGCTGGGTTCTTCGTGTGGCGGTGGAGAGTGAATCTTGTTCTCCGTTGACCAGATGACCGTCAGTACCGTCGAGGGATCTTCTCCTTGGTAGGTAGAAGGAGTAACTCAGCCCCGTCCACCAAAACTCTAAAAGAGAAGGTAGGCGAAGAGCAACTTGTACGCAGCAAGCTGGCTTGAAGAGTCGAGCTCTCTCTCTCTATTGATGATCTCTCCTTTTTTTCTTTTCGAAAATCCGCCCCTCTTCAATAGTGACGGGACTATTTATAGGGTTTTTAGGGGGTGATCGTGCCCCCTAAAAGTGCTCCACGATGAGGGCCAACTTCCCCGCTACATGGGCGGTGGATGGCGCCATAATCGGGGTGGTGGTTACAACCAAGGTGCGGGCACCTTGTTGCTGAGACGCGGGCGTTGAGCCAACGCGCCTTGATGCTGAGACGCGGGCGTTGAGCCAACGCGCCTTGATGCTGAGACGCGGGCGTTGAGCCAACGCGCCTTGATGCTGAGACGCGAGTTTGGACTTTCGCGTCTTGATTGTCACATTTAGCCCTGCGCCTGGATCTTGGATCTCTGCGTTTTGGTGGCTTGTCTTGGTGATTTTTAGACAGCCTACAATAGGGAAGCCATAGGTTGGACTATGGCCGATATCAAGGGACTAAGGCCCAAAATAGTCCAGCATAGAATCCATCTAAATGAAGGGGTTAAACCGAAGAGGGACCCACAGCGTAGGCTAAACCCACTCATGCAAGAGGCTGTACAAGGTGAAATAATGAAACTGTTGGATAATGGGATCATTTACCCCATTTCCGATAGCCAATGGGTCAGTCCAGTGCACGTGGTCCCTAAAGAGTCCAGCTTTACTATGGTGAAAAATGACAAGCAAGAGTTAGTGCAAACTGACTACCTATCAAGATTCGAGTATGCATAGACTATCGCAAGTTGAACGCCGCTACTAGAAAAGACCATTTCCCCTCCCATTTATCTATCAAATGCTGGAACGATTAGCGGGCAATGAGTATTACTATTTTTGGACGGTTACTCAGGGTATAACCAAATCCCAAATCCCAATAGCCCCGGGGGACCAAGAAAAGACAATGTTCACATGTCCATTTGGGACGTTTGCCTATAGCCGAATGCCTTTCGGCCTATGCAATGCCCCCGCAACATTCCAGCATTGCATGTTAAGTCTTTTCTCCGAAATGGTCAAGCGCTTCTTGGAGATCTTCATGGACGACCTCTCCGTCTATGAAAATTCGTTTGACCAATGTCTACATCACTTAAAGCTAGTGCTAAAAAGGTGCACCGAAAAGAACTTGACCCTAAATTGGGAAAACTGCCACTTTATGGTGCAGCGTGGGATTGTCCTAGGTCATGAGATATCATGGAAAGGGATCAAAGTGGATAAGGCTAAGGTGGAGATCATAGACAAACTCCTAATTCCACGATGCGTGAAATACATTCGTTCTTTTTTAGGACACACTGGGTTTTATCGTAGGTTCATTAGGGATTTTAGCAAAATTGCTAGACCACTTACAAACCTTTCAGCCAAAGATGTGCCCTTCATCTTTGATGACAAGTGTAGTAGCGCATGGGAGAAGCTAAAATTGAAACTCATCTCTGCACCTATAATCTCACATCCGGACTGGTCCAAACCCTTTGAGATCATGTGTGATGCCTCGGCGCTGTCTTAGGACAACGCAAAGATAACAAGCAACACGTGATCTATTATTCAAGTTGGATGCTCAATGATGCCCAAGTGAACTATACTACAACCGAGAAATAATTCTTGGTTGTATTGTTCGCATTGGAGAAATTCCGCCCATACCTACTTGGGACCAAAACCACGATATTCACCGACCATTCTGCACTTCGATACTTAATGCTTAAAAAGGATGTGAAGGCCCGACTCATTCGTTGGATCCTCCTCCTCTAAGAATTTGATCTCGAAATTCGAGATAAAAGGGTGTCAAAAATGATGTCGCAGACCATCTCTCTCATGTGCCAAACGCACTTCCGACGAACTACCCATCAACGATAATTTCCCCGACGAACAACTTTTAGCCATCTCTACGGAACCATGGTTTGCCGACATAGTTAATTACTTAGTCACAAACCAAACACCATCTAGTTGGTCAATACAGGATAGATATCGGTTCTTGTCTCAAGTCCGGTATTTCATGTGGGAGGACCCTTACCTCTTCAAATATTGTAGCGACCAAATAATTACGAGTTGTGTTCCGAAGAGGAACTAGAAGTGTTCTAGCCTTTTGTCACGAATTTGCTTGCGGTGGACACTTTGGTCCCCGTAACACAGCCGAAAAGATACTACAGAGTGGCTTCTATTCGCCCACTTTGTTTAAAGACGCATTTGACTTTTGCAAAACTTGTACAAGATGCCAAATGATAGGAAGGATTTCTAAACATAATATGATGCCCCTAAACCCAATTCTAGAAGTAGAACTCTTTGATGTTTGGGGCATTGATTTTATGGGTCCCTTCCCTAATTCATTTGGGCACCAATACATCTTGTTGGCTGTAGATTATGTATACAAATGGCTTGAAGCCATCCCTTGCAAGACATATGACAACAAAGTTGTTGTCAAGTTCTTGAAAAAAAACATCTTTTCACGCTTTGGAACCCTTCGTGCCATAATTAGTGATAATGGTACACATTTTTGCAATAGGACTTTTGAAGCTCTTATGTGAAAATATTTCATAACACACAAGTTATCTACACCTTATCATCCTCAAACTAGTAGGCAGGTAGAAGTCTCAAATAGGCAAGTTAAGCTTATCTGGGAGAAAACTGTGAATCATAATAGGAAAGACTGGTCCACCAAATTGGTGGATGCCTTATGGGCATATAGGACCGCCTTTAAAATGATTCTAGAAATGTCTCCTTATAGATTAGTCTTTGGAAAGGCTTGCCACCTTCATGTTGAGTTAGAGCACCAAGCCTTATAGGCAATTAAGCAGCTGAATTTTGATCTAGCTAAGGCCGGTGCACTTAGAAAATTGCAAATTTCTAAACTTGAGGAGTTAAGGAACGAGGCGTATGAAAATGTGAAGATTATGAAAGATAGGGTTAAGGTTTTTCATGATAAGTTCATCATGAGAAAAACTTTTGTCCAAAGATAAAAAGTCTTACTCTATAACTCTAGACTTCACCTCTTTCCCAGAAAGTTAAAATCAAGATGGACAGGGCCTTTCGTTGTTAAGACTGTGTTTCCACATGGAACCTTAGAGATATACGACCCTAAGAATAGAATGAATTCAAGGTAAATGGTCAACGTCTGAAACCATTTTTGGAATTAGTACCAGAAGCAGACACAGCCAAAGGTCTTTTTGACCCAATGTATCGGTAACTCTACCTCTCTGCCAGTTCATTTCATGCATTTATACATACATGCATACATTGGGGACAATGCATGAGACAAGTGTGGGGGAGGGTACTAACCTTAATTTCAAAATAATAATAAAATAATAATAAAAATAAAAAATAAAAATATATAATAAAATAATAAAAAAAGATATTTATTTTAACATAGATTATTGACTAATTATAAGTTGCTGTTAACATAACTCACTAACCTTAGGTTATTAACGTAACAAAAATAAAAATAAAAAATATAAAAATAATAAAATAAAAAAAATAAAAAATAAAAAAGTTAATAAAATATAGTTGAAAAAGGAAACAATATTTTGACTTATCTTTTGAAAGAAATCCAAGTTAATCTTAAGAATTAGGAAAATCATGATTAAGATTTCAAAAAACTTGGTCAAAATAAAATAAATTGTTGGATTTTTAGGTATAGGAGGAAAAATTGAATAAGTAATTAGTCTTGATTTTTACCTTAATGAAATGTGCACACCTAATACACTTACACATCTAGGATTCTAAGACAAACACTCTTGTGCCTTATAATATAAATAAAAAAATAGAGTTCACTAATTAAGATGGATACATGTGCCTCAAGAAGCATATGTATTCATGTCTAAAGGTGATTTTATAAATAAAGTCCTTGGTTTTGTGGCCTAGTTCACTCGAGTCCTTAAGTTCGTGGGGTTTTTTCTCACCCGGTGCCCTAAAACCAACCGGTTTGGGAGCCACTGACCTTAGGCTCGCTATATGGGTGAATTAGAAAGCCTAAGAAAACTAAGAAATATTATCTATATATGTAGTAACATATCTAATAGTCAATTAGTTAGGTATGAGGGCCTCAAGAAGCCTTGATACTTATACAAAAGAAAATTAGATGAGTTATACATATTAAAAATATATATATGTATTATATTAAAAAATAATAATAGTAGAGAGGCATGAGAGTCCAAGTTAAAGAATCCCTAGTAAAGATTCACATTCACAAGGATGCATATGATTTAGGGTGACAAAAAAGACTATATAAAAATTCAATTTTAATCCTTACCTAAAATTGACAACAAATTATTGTATAGAGACTAAGTTCAAGAATGAATAAAAATGATAATCCTAAAACTTATAGATTGCTTAGTTTCTTCAAACATATTTCAAATATTTCTCTCTTTTTTTCAAAATAAAAAAATTAAATTTAATCACTAACATTTTTCTTTTTCTTTTATCGATTTTGTGGGTGTAATCCACTGAAAATTGAGGAAAGTAATGTAGTCTTGATCTTTACCTTGAAGAAATATGCACACCTTACACACTTACACACTTAGGGTTCAAAAACAAATACTCTTATGCCTTATAAAAAAAAGAGAAAAAAATATATATGTATATCTATAAAAAATAAATAAATCTAATTATTGATTAGCTAGGTGCTTTGGCCTAAGAAAGCCTTAGTATTTATGCAAAAGATAATTAGATAAGCTAGAAAAATATATATATATATATAAATCCTCTGGTTAAGGTGGGTATTTGTGCCTCATGAAGCATAAGTATTTATACCTAAAAGGGGTATATTTTATTAATAAAAAACCCTTGGTTTCGTGGCCTTGTCTGCTCGAGTGTTTAAGTCCTTAGGAGTGTTTTCTCACCTGGTGCCCTAAGACTGTCCAGTTTGGGTGTCACCGACTAAAGGCTGTTACATGGGCATATTAGAAAGCCTAATGAATTGAGGAATAAATACCACCAAAAATAAATATAAATAAGGCATAGGAGTTAATGTTAAAGAACCTTAGTCAAACTTCACGGTCAAGAAGGAGCATATGACTCAGGGTAAAGTAATAGACTAGATGAGAAATACAATTTGACTCCTTAGTTTGATTGATGACATGTTTTTGAATAGAGACTAAGTTCAGGAATGAAAAGTTTGATATTCCTATAATTTATAGATTACTTAAACTCTTACAAATATACTTCAAATAGTTTCTCTTTTTAAAATGCTTTTCGAAAATACTAACATTTTTTCTCTTTCTTTATGGATTTTATGGGTGCAATCCACTAAAAACCCTCACGAGACAAAACTCGTCCTCTAGGGGTAACTTAGAGGTTTAACTGCTTATTGCACATGCTCAGTACAATCGAGTGACCTGTGAAAGTGGTCTAATAATTGAGTAGGATTAGTTTTGATGTTTTACTCGGGGACGAGCAAAAGATAAGTTTGGGGGTATGATAGGTCACATATATTGCATATATATTTTCACATTATATTATCTATAAATTCTATTAATAAGTCTTATTTTTTGTTTATAAAGTGCAGGCCCATTGCTAAAGGAAAGGGAAGAGACACGTGCCCGAAAGCCCATGAAATTCTGATTTAATTCAGAATTTATTTAAAATCAGAAAATCAGGGCAGATTATGGCAAATCAGGAAGGTTAGAAACTAGTTAATTTAGTTTTATTAGAATTCAAATCGGTTAGCTTGAGAATCACCGAAGATTAGATCAGATCAGATCAGAGCCAAACAGCAAATCTAGCCAGACAAAAGGGAGCCAAATTCCACACTAGCCAGATCTCCACCAGGATGTGGCCATTTGGTCACATCCTTGCCGCAGATCCGCAGCATAACCGCGGATCCGCGACAGTTTGGTGGAGATAAGGGGAGCATTTGCTCTCCTTATCTCCTCACTCCTCTCCCCTCTGGGTTTTTGCCTATAAAAGGCAGGTTTTGCACTGAAAAACGTAGCGAAAACTAGGATTAGAATTCTTATTCATTTTTTAGGATTTTAGGAGTATTGTTAGATAGTTCGGAGAAGTTGTATCTCCTCTTTATTTTTCAGTTTAGACCAGCAAAGAGAGAAGAGTGGAATTGAGTGTGTAATTCATCTTTGAAGTGATAATCAAAGGAGCTTCAACTCGCTTATTCAACTCGACTCAAATTTGGTATATTTATGTTTGATTTTTATTCTCTTGTTTGCTTTTCTTTCATCATGAGTAGCTAAATCATCTTCTGGGCTCACTAATTAATCTCTTCTACCTCCTCTCTCTTGATTGATTTTTATGAAAGTAATTCTTTTGAATCACAAAAATACCTGAGTTAAACTTCGTTCTTGAAAGCACATGAGGATGTCTTTATTTTAAACTTGGACTTTCAAAGTACAAATCTTTTTAAACTATTTTTATTCCATACTTGCTTCTTCGCGCTTGATGGTTTAACATTCTCTTTTTAATGATGTGTTAAGAAAGGGCTTAAGATTTAAACTAAAATCATCTTATTTGTTTTACTTGGACATTAAAGGAAACTAACTTTTTTTGCCTATGATAAAAATGATGCACCCAAATGTTCTTTAGATAAGTACATAGTTGAGTAGAAAATTAGTGAGCCTGGATCCTTTTTCATAATTTAAATCACATCACTCTCAAATCATTTTCTAAAAGATCATCTTCTCCAAAGCCTTTTCCAAATTTTAAATTTTTCTTTAAATCACTTTCCTTCTCTCCATTCTCTTTTCAACTAAGAAACAAACACCATTCTTTGCTTTCTAAACAAAAACACCGAAAAGCTTTTATCACATTCCTCCTTATGGACACGACCCATTATCCCAAAGCTAGATGGTAATTCTTATCACTTTTATTTCACGATCAGCCGGAATCTAGAGTGGCTTGCGTGTAATGACGAAAAGCCTGTGTCAAGTGGAGACTGTCGTGACTCTTAGGGCTGGCAAGTTGTGGACTCAGAGGGGAGGCAAGAAGTGAGGACTCCCAATCTCAGAGTCAAGCTTCCTTACATGTACCTGATGTCCTGGTACGTTTGCATTGCCCATCACTGATGACGGCGGTGTCTCCCTCAGAGGACATTGTCCCTTTCTTGCAGAGGTTGGAGAAATCGAGCTGGTCGCAATATTATATGTACTATGTTTGAAAAGCTATTCTGAACAGCTCGAACTATCAGCTCGATTGATTCTTTACCGAGATCTCTGGTGCATCTTACGGGGACAAGTTTGCTGACCTTGCAAGCCCGGACGAGTTCACGCAGCTACCATCTAGAGTCTTATGGTGGCTCATTAACATCCAGCCCGGATACTTGGTCTTTTGGCAGGGTGATTCATGCACGATCGAGCCTTACATGCCCAGCCGTTTTGCTAGGCAATACAGTAACGATCAATTATATGTTGGCAACCCCAACACTGGCCTTCGCTTTAGCGATAACCTGTTTGAAGGTGCTCGAGCATGGTATTACAGTGTAGTCAGGGGATAGGGGTTGGCTTCGGCTTACTCACAAGAAGCCTAATTGTTATACAAGCCTCAGCTTTTGCACATGGTACTTCCTTGCCAGTAGTGTACCCGGCTTTGGGATGACTGCCTCTTGTATCAAGAGTATTAAGGCATCATATAAAGTCAAGTCGGGTTCCAAAAGCCGAATGAGAGTATATGGAAGCTGAGAGAGAGGCCGAAAAGGAGGCCAGGAAAAATACTGGAAGAACAGAGGCAGCTGCATGATTGGAATCTAGAGCAGGAGCTGCAGAGGAACAACCTATACAGAGGACTCGGCATGCTGTGCCCAAGCATCCTCGAGCCTCTGCTTCCCAAGGTGAGCCCAGCCAAAAAGAAGGTAAGAAAAGGATCTAAGGCTATAGATTCAGCCCAAATGCCTGAAATAATTCCTTCTGGTGCTGAGGAGCAGGAGGAGGAGGAAGAAGAAGAAGAAGAGGCAGTCCCGGCTCTTCATCTTCGAGGTTTTCATAGTAGGGGCCTTGCAGTCTTGGAGGAGGCAGAGCTTGCAGGCCAGTCCACTGTAGCCGAAGGGGCTGTGGTTGCAGAATATCTGAAAGAAGTGATGGAGAGGGCCAAAGTTGAAATTTTATCTCAGCCGGGGTTTCAATTTTACCGGCAGCTTCCTTAGCTCAAGAAAGAGTGGACGTGCGACAGCTGGGCTCTCCCAGTGCCTTGATATCGGCCTCTCAGATTGCGAAATCTAGCCTTATCACTGTACTTCTCAGTGGCAAAGCTCAGGTCACTCTGGTCTATTTGGTTCAAGTGTCATCTTCATCCTCCGAAGAACACAGTGACTTTGGCAATGAACCTGCTCTTCCTGACACCATCAAGTTTTCACACATTTCTGAGGAAGAGATGCAGGTGGATGTTTCCACTTGAAAATCACCTAGAGGGGGGGTGAATAGGTGATGATGCTAATCAATGGACAATTTTAAAACAATGATGCAACAATCTCCCAAAACAAGACTAAGAGCCGAATTCCCTATTAAGGGCTCTGAAGTCCTTCCTCCGGCTTCCTCTTAAAATGAGTTAGAGGTGCGCAATGCAACCTTGTTGTATGGGAATATGATTGACAATGTGAATGAAAACAAGTGAAAATAATAATGACAAGTGAAAGCAAGTAATGAGCACAAGAAAGTAAACCAAACGCAAACACAAGGAATTGTTATCGAGGTTCGAGCACCCAGCTCTACTTCCCCGCCTTCCCCAGAAGGATTCTAACCACTTCACTATCACAAAGACAGTTACACAATAACCGCAGTACCCAACTCCACAGGAGTACCCGGTAACACAATCTCAAGTACAAGTAATCTCTGGGTAGTCAAAAGACCACAAACTCTCTCTTGCAAAAATTCTCTTCCCTTACAAAAGGTCCTTAGAGAACAATGAGTAGGAATGAAGCTCTTGTTGTAAGTGAAGAAAGAAAATTAAATCAGAGAGTATTTCAAAAACACTTCAGAAAATGAGAGAGAATTTCAGCACAAAAACCAAGAAACCAAGCTCTTTTGAATGCCTTAAACTTTTGAATTTTTCTTGTAATGATTAGGTGAATCAATCTCTCCCCAGACATCCCTATTTATAGGAGAGGGCTAGGGTTAGAAGATAAAATATTTTTAAGGCTAATCAGAATGTATTAAACCCAAAACAAGTCATTTAAACTCACTTAAGTGAGAAAAAGACAAAAATTAAACCTGTTCAGAAACTAGCCGTTATTGTTCAAACGGCTAGTCCGATCGACCGGCCCGGTCGACCGCAAGCATAAAGAAAACGACCGTTGCAGGCTACGGTCGACCGGCCCGGTCGACCGAAACAAACAGAGACTAAGGACTTACAGTCAGGCTCGTCCCGGTCGACCGTGAGACATGCACACTGATACGTGCATTGCCAGAACTACGGTCGACCGCTCGGGTCGACGGCAAATCCTGTCATAGCCACGGTCGACCCAGGCGATCGACCGGCTCAGGCCAAAAACCGATTTTTCAAAAGATTTTCGAGGAGATAAAAATTTTATCAGAAGATGTTTTAAATAGTAATTAGTATTAAAACATAAGCATGGATATATAGGCAGAGGATTTGTGTCAAAATATTTTTGTATAATTTATATGAAATAAACTTAGAAATAGGATGTGCGCAAAAACGTGTGTGTTAGAGCTTCAAACCTATTCACTATTCTTTAACAAAACTAAAACTAAAAACAAATCTATTAAAGACTTCTAAAGCAATCTTGAAGTCTTGATCCATGCTAAGCCTTGCTAGTGCCTTCTCTTCTATGTTCCTTCCTTGATGTGCAATATGCCTTCTTTGCTTCATGAACCTAGAATTTCTTGCAATAGCTAAGCAATGGTCTCCAAATATGGTACAAACCTGAAACTTATCTCAACAAACTAATTAGTACCATATAGCTCCTATTTGGTTTGTTATCATCAAAACTCTAAACAAATGGAGAGTGTAACCTTATGGGCCAACAATCTCCCCCTTTTGATGATGACAAAACAAATAGGCTATAAACAAAAATATAGGGGAGGAGAAAGCTCCCCCTCAAATAATGCTATATTAAACAAGCAAAAACAATGTAATTTGCAAGTAAACATCATGAAACCAAAACCATGAAAATATAAAACACTTGCAAAACACTTAAACTCAAATTACAAGAATTCATGAAAAACAGATCAAAAACTAAAAACATATATAAACTCATATGGAACCAAAACCATATGAACTCATAATTCTATCATAAAAACTCATTCTCCCCCTTTTTGTCATACATCAAAAAGGGTTACGAAAACATTTTTATTCAATAACACAAACATTAAGTTCACCACAAATGAAGGAAAATCTAGCAAAATCAAGTGGTTTAGTGAAAATATCGGCTAGTTGCAAATCTGTAGAAACATAATCAATAACTATATCTCCTTTCTCAAAATGATCTCTAAGAAAGTGATATCTAATCTCAATGTGCTTGGTCTTACTATGTTGATTTGCATTCTTTGTCATATGTATAGTACTAGTATTATCACAAAATATTTTTATATGGTCAAAATGCAAATCATAATCAAGGAGAGTATGTTTCATCCAAAGGACTTGTGCACAACAAGCCCCCGCGGCAACATACTCCGCCTCGGCGGTTGAGAGAGCTACGGAATTTTGTTTCCTAGAGGACCATGAAACAAGACAATTACCAAGAAATTAACATGTCCCACTAGTACTCTTTCTATCTACTCTACAACCCGCATAGTCAGCATCCGAATAACTTGTCATTGAGAAATCTCCGGTTTTCGGATACCATAGACCCATTCCAATCGTTTCCTTAATATAACGAATAATACGTTTTACCGCAATGAGATGAGACTCTTTGGGACACGATTGAAATCTAGCACAAAGACACACACTAAACATGATATCCGGCCTACTTGCCGTCAAATACAAAAGACTACCTATCATGCTTCTATATAATTGAATATCAACATTTTTACCTTGGTCGTCCTTATCAAGCTTGGTGGTAGTTGCCATGGGAGTGTTGTAAACTTTTGAGTCTTCAAGTCCAAACCTCTTTACGAGTTCCCTTGCGTATTTGGCTTGACATATGAAGTTTCCATCTTGCAATTGCTTGATTCGGAGTCCAAGAAAGAAATTAAGCTCACCCATTGAAGACATTTCAAACTCACATTGCATAACCTTTTCAAATTCCTTGCATAAAAACTCATTAGTAGAACCAAAAATTATATCATCAACATAAATTTGCACAATTAAAATGTCATTATCAACATGCTTAATGAATAGTGTTGTATCTACTTTGCCTTTAATAAAATCATTTGAAATGAGAAAACTAGAAAGCCTTTCATACCAAGCTCTTGGAGCTTGTTTCAATCCATACAAAGCTTTATCAAGTTTAAAAACAAAATCGGGATGAACATGATCAATAAAACCGAGAGGTTGAGCAACATAAACTTCTTCATTTATAAAACCATTCAAAAATGCACTTTTCACATCCATTTGAAAAAGTTTAAAATTTTTGAAAGATGCAAAAGCTAGTGTCATCCGTATGGCTTCAAGCCGTGCTACGGGTACAAAGGTCTCCTCAAAGTCAATTCCCTCAACTTGAGTGTAACCTTGGGCCACTAACCTAGCCTTATTCCTAATCACATTTTCAGACTCATCCATCTTATTCCTAAAGATCCACTTAGTACCAATTATTGGTCTATCGTGGGGCCTAGGAACAAGGTGCCAAACTTAGTTGCGCTCAAATTGATTGAGTTCCTCTTGCATGGCTAGCAACCAATATGAGTCCGTCTCGGCTTCGAGAATGCTTTTGGGTTCAAAATGAGAAATGAAAGCAAAGTTACCACATAGGTCATGGAGTTTGGAGCACGTTGTGACTCCTTTAGATGCATCACCCAAGATGAGCTCCTTAGGATGATTTGTAGCATATCTCCAAGCTTTGGGAAGCGGTTGAGAGCTTTCCTCTTTATCCTCTTGAACATCACCAATAGGTTCTTGCTTATCTTCTTGAGCGGGTGAGTCCTTCAAGGATAGTTTCTCCATGTTTTCACCTAATGGTTCAATCTCTACAACATTCTCAACAAACACATTAGATTCTTCAAACTTAACATGCATGGATTCTTCAATGGTACGAGAAGATCTAATGAATACTCTATAAGCTTTACTAGTTGTAGAATATCCAACAAAAATTGCTTCATAAGCCTTAGCATCAAATTTACCCAAATTCTCTTAAGTATTCAAAACAAAACATTTGCATCCAAAAACTTTGAAATATGCAACATTTGGTTTTCTATAATGATACATTTCAAAAGATGTTTTAGAAGAATTTTTGCACAAATAAATACGGTTTGATATATAGCATGCGGTGTTTACGGCCTCGGCCCATAAAATTGAGGGAGGTCGTATTCACTTATCATTGTCCTAGCCATCTCTTGAAGTGTTCTATTTTTCCTTTCTACAACTCCATTTTGTTGTGGAGTTCTAGGACAAGACATTTCATGCTTAATTCCCTTTTCATCACAATAAGTCATGAAGAGTTGGTTCACAAACTCACCACCTCTATCACTCCTTATTTTCAAAATCGGAAAAGCTTTTTCTTTTTCAACCCTTTTTCGAAAAATCTTAAAATGAGAAAAGGTTTGATCTTTGTGTTCCAAAAAGAAAACCCAAGTGAAACGGGAAAAATCATCAACTAAAACAAATGCAAATCTACTACCATTTAAACTCTTAGTTTTAGTTGGTCCAAATAAATCCATATGAATTAATTCTAAAGGCCTAGTTGACATGATATCCTTGATTGGTTTGAAGGAAGACTTGGTTTGTTTCCCAAGTTGACACGCACCACAAATGCGGTCTTTCTCAAACTTCAAGCAAGGAATACCTTTCACCAATTCCTTTGAATTAATCCTAGAAAGATGTTCAAAAGATGCATGTCCTAATCTTCTATGCCAAAGCCAAGAATTTTCATCAAAAGCATTCAAGCATTTAGTAGAACATTCCACATTAAGCATGTCAATGATATAAACATTATCATCACGAAAACCGGTAAGAATACAATCATTAGATTTAATACCAAAAATCTTGCAAGAAGTATCATCAAAAATAACTTTAAGTCCACGATCACAAAATTGGCTAATGCTAAGCAAATTATGTTTCAAGCCATCAACAAGTACAACATTTTCTATAGTAGGAGATGAACCAATTTGAATGTTACCTATACCGATGATAGTCCCTTTGGAGTCATCCCCGAAGGTGACGGAGCCACCTTCCATGTACCTTGATAGGGTTGTAAAGTTGTTGATATCCCACGTCATGTGTCTTGAACAACCACTATCAAGGTACCACCGCTCCCTACGTCTTGGAGCCTTGGTGTGTACCTACATCAAATAATTTAGGACTTGATTTTGGTACCCACATTTTCTTGGGTCCTAAAGGGTTAGTTTCATTAACCCAAACAAGATTATTTGATCTATTAACTTGGTCATAACAAAATTTAGCTAAATGCCCATTTTTACCACAATATGTGCATCTATACACTCTACCATATTTAAGAGCATAGTGAGTGTGTGATTTGTGAGCATGGGAATTGTGAGCATGAAAATGAGAAGATTTGTGTGTAGTGTGAGCATGAGGAATCTTAACATGTGAATCTTTAGCATGAGGGGTATGCTTTTTAGAAAACTTTTCTTCAAGCCTCTTGGTGTTAAAAGCACAATCTTTCAAAACCTTTTCAAAATTAACCATTTTAGATTTAAAAGAAGAAATTTCTTTTTCATTTACAATCGGAGCTTTTGCCTTACAAGAAACCTTGTAGGCACTAAATTCATTTTGAATAGAAATAAGTTTTGAAGAGATATCATCTTTTTCTTTAGAAACCATACCAAGTTGATTTTTAAGAAAAGCAACTTCCTTTTGTAATTTAAGACATTCAATTTTCTTATTATCATAAGTTTCGGAGAGTTCAACAAAGGCATGCACAATAACTTCTTTACTCAAACCATCATCTTCCTCATCAAGAGATTGAGAGGTTACCTTTGGTGTGTTTGTCATGAAACACATATTCGCGGTATCCGCTTCTTCTTCTTCGAACTCGCTTTCCGAATCCCATGTTGCCTTGTAAGCTTTCTTTTCTTGCGACTTCTTTGGCTTGAAGGAGGAGGTCATCTTCTTTTTGAACTCCGGGCAATCCGCCATGATGTGTCCTAGCCTTCGGCAATTAAAACATATAATTCTTTTCTCCTCTTTGCCTTCAAACTTTCTTTGGATGTTGAGCTTTTTCTTCCGGTACAATCTTTTCATGTTTCGCACAAGGAGGGAGAGCTCCTCATCTTCTTCTTCATCTTCCTCATCGTCTTCAAGGGTGGATGAAGACTTGAAAGCTATTGATTTCTTCTTTGTTGGAGCGGCCTCTTCTCTTGCTTTCTTCTCCATCTCATGGGTCTTTAAGTTCCCATGAGGCTAATGAGGTCCATCTCATCCTTGTCGTTTAACTCCTTTAAGGTGGTGGCCTTTATCTCCCAAGATGGAGGAAGCGCCCGAATTACTTTCCGCACCTTTTGATCGTTGGAGATGACATCGCCTAAGGAAGAAAGAGCATTGGTAATTTTAGTAAACCTTGTAATCATAAAATCAATAGTTTCATCATCAAGCATTTTAAATGATTCATATTGAGACCTCAAGAGATCTATCTTAGCTCTCTTGACTTGTGAAGTCCCTTTATGTGTGACCAATAAGTGTTGCCAAATCTCATAGGCGATTGGCAATGAATTACCCGTGTAAGGTCATCCTCATTCAAGGCGGTTAATAGGGAGTTTTGGGCCTTGGAGTTTGCCTCATATTCTCTAAAGTTGAAGTCGGTCCAAGTGCTCTCATAGCTATCGGGTGCTACATAGGGTTTGGTCAAGGATTTAGCTACCAAACTACCTAGGGATTGCAAGAAGATAGTCATCCTAACCTTCCAAGTAGGGAAGTTTAGTCCATCAAATTTAGGTGGTGATTTAATGTTGTCGGCCATGTTTACTAGTGTATGAATGGATGAATGAAAATGTTGATTAGCAAGTTTTAAGGATCTCTCTATGGATGTTAAGCCAAAACCTAGAGTCCAAGCTCTGATACCAATTGAAAATCACCTAGAGGGGGGTGAATAGGTGATGATGCTAATCAATGGACAATTTTAAAACAATGATGCAACAATCTCCCAAAACAAGACTAAGAGCCGAATTCCCTATTAAGGGCTCTGAACTCCTTCCTCCGGCTTCCTCTTAAAATGAGTTAGAGGTGCGTAATGCAACCTTGTTGTATGGGAATATGATTGACAATGTGAATGAAAACAAGTGAAAATAATAATGACAAGTGAAAGCAAGTAATGAGCACAAGAAAGTAAACCAAACGCAAACACAAGGAATTGTTATCGAGGTTCGAGCACCCAGCTCTACTTCCCCGCCTTCCCAGAAGGATTCTAACCACTTCACTATCACAAAGACAGTTACACAATAACCGCAGTACCCAACTCCACAGGAGTACCCGGTAACACAATCTCAAGTACAAGTAATCTCTGGGTAGTCAAAAGACCACAAACTCTCTCGTGCAAAAATTCTCTTCCCTTACAAAAGGTCTTTAGAGAACAATGAGTAGGAATGAAGCTCTTGTTGTAAGTGAAGAAAGAAAATTAAATCAGAGAGTATTTCAAAAACACTTCAGAAAATGAGAGAGAATTTCAGCACAAAAACTAAGAAACCAAGCTCTTTTGAATGCCTTAAACTTTTGAATTTTTCTTGTAATGATTAGGTGAATCAATCTCTCCCCAAACACCCCTATTTATAGGAGAGGGCTAGGGTTAGAAGATAAAACATTTTTAAGGCTAATCAGAATGTATTAAACCCAAAACAAGTCATTTAAACTCACTTAAGTGAGAAAAAGACAAAAATTAAACCTGCTCAGAAACTAGCCGTTACTGTTCAAACGGCTAGTCCGGTCGACCGGCCCGGTCGACCGCAAGCATAAAGAAAACGACCGTTGCAGGCTACGATCGACCGGCCCGGTCGACCGAAACAAAAAGAGACTAAGGACTTACAGTCAGGCTCGTCCCGGTCGACCGTCCCGGTCGACCGTGAGACATGCACACTGATACGTGCATTGCCAGAACTACGATCGACCGCTCGGGTCGACCGACAAATCCTGTCATAGCCACGGTCGACCCAGGCGGTCGACCGGCTCAGGCCAAAAACCGATTTTTCAAAAGATTTTCGAGGAGATAAAAATTTTATCAGAAGATGTTTTAAATAGTAATTAGTATTAAAACATAAGCATGGATATATAGGCAGAGGATTTGTATCAAAATATTTTTGTATAATTTATATGAAATAAACTTAGAAATAGGATGTGCGCAAAAACGTGTGTGTTAGAGCTTCAAACCTATTCACTATTCTTTAACAAAACTAAAACTAAAAACAAATCTATTAAAGACTTCTAAAGCAATCTTGAAGTCTTGATCCATGCTAAGCCTTGCTAGTGCCTTCTCTTCTATGTTCCTTCCTTGATGTGCAATATGCCTTCTTTGCTTCATGAACCTAGAATTTCTTGCAATAGCTAAGCAATGGTCTCCAAATATGGTACAAACCTGAAACTTATCTCAACAAACTAATTAGTACCATATAGCTCCTATTTGGTTTGTTATCATCAAAACTCTAAACAAATGGAGAGTGTAACCTTATGGGCCAACAATCTCCCCCTTTTTGATGATGACAAAACAAATAGGCTATAAACAAAAATATAGGGGAGGAGAAAGCTCCCCCTCAAATAATTCTATATTAAACAAGCAAAAACAATGTAATTTGCAAGTAAACATCATGAAACCAAAACCATGAAAATATAAAACACTTGCAAAACACTTAAACTCAAATTACAAGAATTCATGAAAAACAGATCAAAAACTAAAAACATATATAAACTCATATGGAACCAAAACCATATGAACTCATAATTCTATCATAAAAACTCATTCTCCCCTTTTTGTCATACATCAAAAAGGGTTACGAAAACATTTTTATTCAATAACACAAACATTAAGTTCACAAATGAAGGAAAATCTAGCAAAATCAAGTGGTTTAGTGAAAATATCGGCTAGTTGCAAATCCGTAGAAACATAATCAATAACTATATCTCCTTTCTCAAAATGATCTCTAAGAAAGTGATATCTAATCTCAATGTGCTTGGTCTTACTATGTTGATTTGCATTCTTTGTCATATGTATAGTACTAGTATTATCACAAAATATTTTTATATGGTCAAAATGCAAATCATAATCAAGGAGAGTATGTTTCATCCAAAGGACTTGTGCACAACAAGCCCCCGCGGCAACATACTCCGCCTCGGCGGTTGAGAGAGCTACGGAATTTTGTTTCCTAGAGGACCATGAAACAAGACAATTACCAAGAAATTGACTTGTCCCACTAGTACTCTTTCTATCTACTCTACAACCCGCATAGTCGGCATCCGAATAACTCGTCATTGAGAAATCTCCGGTTTTCGGATACCATAGACCCATTCCAATCGTTCCCTTAATATAACGAATAATACGTTTTACCGCAATGAGATGAGACTCTTTGGGACACGATTGAAATCTAGCACAAAGACACACACTAAACATGATATCCGGCCTACTTGCCGTCAAATACAAAAGACTACCTATCATGCTTCTATATAATTGAATATCAACATTTTTACCTTGGTCGTCCTTATCAAGCTTGGTGGTAGTTGTCATGGGAGTGTTGTAAACTTTTGAGTCTTCAAGTCCAAACCTCTTTACGAGTTCCCTTGCGTATTTGGCTTGACATATGAAGTTCCCATCTTGCAATTGCTTGATTTGGAGTCCAAGAAAGAAATTAAGCTCACCCATTGAAGACATTTCAAACTCACATTGCATAACCTTTTCAAATTCCTTGCATAAAAACTCATTAGTAGAACCACATCAACATAAATTTGCACAATTAAAATGTCATTATCAACATGCTCAGTGAATAGTGTTGTATCTACTTTGCCTTTAATAAAATCATTTGAAATGAGAAAACTAGAAAGCCTTTCATACCAAGCTCTTGGAGCTTGTTTCAATCCATACAAAGCTTTATCAAGTTTAAAAACAAAATCGGGATGAACATGATCAATAAAACCGGGAGGTTGAGCAACATAAACTTCTTCATTTATAAAACCATTCAAAAATGTACTTTTCACATCCATTTGAAAAAGTTTAAAATTTTTTGAATGATGCAAAAGCTAGTGTCATCCGTATGGCTTCAAGCCGTGCTACGGGTGCAAAGGTCTCCTCAAAGTCAATCCCTCAACTTGAGTGTAACCTTGGGCCACTAACCTAGCCTTATTCCTAATCACATTTCCGGACTCATCCATCTTATTCCTAAAGATCCACTTAGTACCAATTATTGGTCTATCGTGGGGCCTAGGAACAAGGTACCAAACTTGGTTGCGCTCAAATTGATTGAGTTCCTCTTGCATGGCTAGCAACCAATATGAGTCCGTCTCGGCTTCGAGAACGCTTTTTGGTTCAAAATGAGAAATAAAAGCAAAGTTACCACATAGGTCATGGAGTTTGGAGCACGTTGTGACTCCTTTAGATGCATCACCCAAGATGAGCTCCTTAGGATGATTTGTAGCATATCTCCAAGCTTTGGGAAGCGGTTGAGAGCTTTCCGCTTTATCCTCTTGAACATCACCAATAGGTTCTTGCTTATCTTCTTGAGCGGGTGAGTCCTTCAAGGATAGTTTCTCCATGTTTTCACCTAATGGTTCAATCTCTACAACATTCTCAACAAACACATTAGATTCTTCAAACTTAACATGCATGGATTCTTCAATGGTACGAGAAGATCTAATGAATACTCTATAAGCTTTACTAGTTGTAGAATATCTAACAAAAATTGCTTCATAAGCCTTAGCATCAAATTTACCCAAATTCTCTTTAGTATTCAAAACAAAACATTTGCATCCAAAAACTTTAAAATATGCAACATTTGGTTTTCTATAATGATACATTTCAAAAGATGTTTTAGAAGAATTTTTGCACAAATAAATACGGTTTGATATATAGCATGCGGTGTTTACGGCCTCGGCCCATAAATATTGAGGGAGGTCGTATTCACTTATCATTGTCCTAGCCATCTCTTGAAGTGTTCTATTTTTCCTTTCTACAACTCCATTTTGTTGTGGAGTTCTAGGACAAGACATTTCATGCTTAATTCCCTTTTCATCACAATAAGTCATGAAGAGTTGGTTCACAAACTCACCACCTCTATCACTCCTTATTTTCAAAATCGGAAAACCTTTTTCTTTTTCAACCCTTTTTCGAAAAATCTTAAAATGAGAAAAGGTTTGATCTTTGTGTTCCAAAAAGAAAACCCAAGTGAAACGGGAAAAATCATCAACTAAAACAAATGCAAATCTACTACCATTTAAACTCTTAGTTTTAGTTGGTCCAAATAAATCCATATGAATTAATTCTAAAGGCCTAGTGACATGATATCCTTGATTGGTTTGAAGGAAGACTTGGTTTGTTTCCCAAGTTGGCACGCACCCAAATGCGGTCTTTCTCAAACTTCAAGCAAGGAATACCTTTCACCAATTCCTTTGAATTAATCCTAGAAAGATGTTCAAAAGATGCATGTCCTAATCTTCTATGCCAAAGCCAAGAATTTTCATCAAAAGCATTCAAGCATTTAGTAGAACATTCCACATTAAGCATGTCAATGATATAAACATTATCATCACGAAAACCGGTAAGAATACAATCATTGGATTTAATACCAAAAATCTTGCAAGAAGTATCATCAAAAACAACTTTAAGTCCACGATCACAAAATTGGCTAATGCTAAGCAAATTATGTTTCAAGCCATCAACAAGTACAACATTTTCTATAGTAGGAGATGAACCAATTTGAATGTTACCTATACCGATGATAGTCCCTTTGGAGTCATCCCCGAAGGTGACGGAGCCACCTTCCATGTACCTTGATAGGGTTGTAAAGTTGTTGATATCCCACGTCATGTGTCTTGAACAACCACTATCAAGGTACCACCGCTCCCTACGTCTTGGAGCCTTGGTGTGTACCTACATCAAATAATTTAGGACTTGATTTTGGTACCCACATTTTCTTGGGTCCTAAAGGGTTAGTTTCATTAACCCAAACAAGATTATTTGATCTATTAACTTGGTCATAACAAAATTTAGCTAAATGCCCATTTTTACCACAATATGTGCATCTATACACTCTACCATATTTAAGAGCATAATGAGCGTGTGATTTGTGAGCATGGGAATTGTGAGCATGAAAATGAGAAGATTTGTGTGTAGTGTGAGCATGAGGAATCTTAACATGTGAATCTTTAGCATGAGGGGTATGCTTTTTAGAAAACTTTTCTTCAAGCCTCTTGGTGTTAAAAGCACATTCTTTCAAAACCTTTTCAAAATTAACCATTTTAGATTTAAAAGAAGAAATTTCTTTTTCATTTACAATAGGAGCTTTTGCCTTACAAGAAACCTTGTAGGCACTAAATTCATTTGAATAGAAATAAGTTTTGAAGAGATATCATCCTTTTCTTTAGAAACCATACCAAGTTGATTTTTAAGAAAAGCAACTTCCTTTTGTAATTTAAGACATTCAATTTTCTTATTATCATAAGTTTCGGAGAGTTCAACAAAGGCATGCACAATAACTTCTTTACTCAAACCATCATCTTCCTCATCAAGAGATTGAGAGGTTACCTTTGGTGTGTTTGCCATGAAACACATATTCGCGGTATCCGCTTCTTCTTCTTCGGACTCGCTTTCCGAATCCCATGTTGCCTTGTAAGCTTTCTTTTCTTGCGACTTCTTTGGCTTGAAGGAGGAGGTCATCTTCTTTTTGAACTCCGGGCAATCCGCCATGATGTGTCCTAGCCTTCGGCAATTGAAACATATAATTCTTTTCTCCTCTTTGCCTTTAAACTTTCTTTGGAAGTTGAGCTTTTTCTTCCGGTACAATCTTTTCATGTTTCGCACAAGGAGGGAGAGCTCCTCATCTTCTTCTTCATCTTCCTCATCGTCTTCAAGGGTGGATGAAGACTTGAAAGCTATTGATTTCTTCTTTGTTGAAGCGGCCTCTTCTCTTGCTTTCTTCTCCATCTCATGGGTCTTTAAGTTCCCAATGAGGCTAATGAGGTCCATCTCATCCTTGTCGTTTAACTCCTTTAAGGTGGTTGCCTTTATCTCCCAAGATGGAGGAAGCGCCCGAATTACTTTCCGCACCTTTTGATCGTTGGAGATGACATCGCCTAAGGAAGAAAGAGCATTGGTAATTTTAGTAAACCTTGTAATCATAAAATCAATAGTTTCATCATCAAGCATTTTAAATGATTCATATTGAGACCTCAAGAGATCTATCTTAGCTCTCTTGACTTGTGAAGTCCCTTCATGTGTGACCAATAAGTGTTGCCAAATCTCATAGGCGGATTGGCAATGAATTACCCGTGTAAGGTCATCCTCATTCAAGGCGGTTAATAGGGAGTTTTGGGCCTTGGAGTTTGCCTCATATTCTCTAAAGTTGAAGTCGGTCCAAGTGCTCTCATAGCTATCGGGTGCTACATAGGTTTGGTCAAGGATTTAGCTACCAAACTACCTAGGGATTGCAAGAAGATAGTCATCCTAACCTTCCAAGTAGGGAAGTTTAGTCCATCAAATTTAGGTGGGGATTTAATGTTGTCGGCCATGTTTACTAGTGTATGAATGGATGAATGAAAATGTTGATTAGCAAGTTTTAAGGATCTCTCTATGGATGTTAAGCCAAAACCTAGAGTCCAAGCTCTGATACCAATTAAAAATCACCTAGAGGGGGGTGAATAGGTGATGATGCTAATCAATGGACAATTTTAAAACAATGATGCAACAATCTCCCAAAACAAGACTAAGAGCCGAATTCCCTATTAAGGGCTCTGAACTCCTTCCTCTGGCTTCCTCTTAAAATGAGTTAGAGGTGCGTAATGCAACCTTGTTGTATGGGAATATGATTGACAATGTGAATGAAAACAAGTGAAAATAATAATGACAAGTGAAAGCAAGTAATGAGCACAAGAAAGTAAACCAAACGCAAACACAAGGAATTGTTATCGAGGTTCGAGCACCTAGCTCTACTTCCCCGCCTTCCCCAGAAGGATTCTAACCACTTCACTATCACAAAGACAGTTACACAATAACCGCAGTACCCAACTCCACAGGAGTACCCGGTAACACAATCTCAAGTACAAGTAATCTCTGGGTAGTCAAAAGACCACAAACTCTCTCTTGCAAAAATTCTCTTCCCTTACAAAAGGTCCTTAGAGAACAATGAGTAGGAATGAAGCTCTTGTTGTAAGTGAAGAAAGAAAATTAAATCAGAGAGTATTTCAAAAACACTTCAGAAAATGAGAGAGAATTTCAGCACAAAAACTAAGAAACCAAGCTCTTTTGAATGCCTTAAACTTTTGAATTTTTCTTGTAATGATTAGGTGAATCAATCTCTCCCCAAACACCCCTATTTATAGGAGAGGGCTAGGGTTAGAAGATAAAACATTTTTAAGGCTAATCAGAATGTATTAAACCCAAAACAAGTCATTTAAACTCACTTAAGTGAGAAAAAGACAAAAATTAAACCTGTTCAGAAACTAGCCGTTACTGTTCAAACGGCTAGTCCGGTCGACCGGCCTGGTCGACCGCAAGCATAAAGAAAACGACCGTTGCAGGCTACGGTCGACCGGCCCGGTCGACCGAAACAAACAGGGACTAAGGACTTACAGTCAGGCTCGTCCCGGTCGACCGTCCCGGTCGACCGTGAGACATGCACACTGATACGTGCATTGCCAGAACTACGGTCGACCGCTCGGGTCGACCGGCAAATCCTGTCATAGCCACGGTCGACCCAGGCGGTCGACCGGCTCAGGCCAAAAACCGATTTTTCAAAAGATTTTCGAGGAGATAAAAATTTTATCAGAAGATGTTTTAAATAGTAATTAGTATTAAAACATATGCATGGATATATAGGCAGAGGATTTGTATCAAAATATTTTTGTATAATTTATATGAAATAAACTTAGAAATAGGATGTGCGCAAAAACGTGTGTGTTAGAGCTTCAAACCTATTTACTATTCTTTAACAAAACTAAAACTAAAAACAAATCTATTAAAGATTTCTAAAGCAATCTTGAAGTCTTGATCCATGCTAAGCCTTGCTAGTGCCTTCTCTTCTATGTTCCTTCCTTGATGTGCAATATGCCTTCTTTGCTTCATGAACCTAGAATTTCTTGCAATAGCTAAGCAATGGTCTCCAAATATGGTACAAACCTGAAACTTATCTCAACAAACTAATTAGTACCATATAGCTCCTATTTGGTTTGTTATCATCAAAACTCTAAACAATTGGAGAGTGTAACCTTATGGGCCAACACCACTATGGTTCCGCCATCGGGAGAGGTCACCAATACCGAGAATATTTCTTCTATCCCTCTTAATTATTTCCATGTTAAGTTGGGCAAATGTTTTAACACTTTATTTGAATCTCCCTTACAGGAGTTGCTACCAGTGTTAAGGTTGCAACCTCCTCCCATATTGAGGAGATGATTAAGGAACTGGTCCAGCCGGAGGGCCTTGAAGTTTCTGCTAGTGGGATGATCCTTGAGGACACAACCACCACGGCTGGGGAACCCTCATTCCATAGCAACCTACCAAAGTATCTACCGTCTTTGGATCTTCAGCTTGGTAAGAGAATAAAGATTCTCCATATACTTTCATCCTCATTGTTATTGCTAACATCGATGTTATAGTTGCAGAGAGTACTGGGCTGGCTCAAGTGGAAGAGCCCGTGGCAAGCACTGGCGCAGAGGACAATGCACTTCAAACTTCAACAGCTGAACCAAGTACTATGGAGTTTGTCCCAACAGCTATTGCTTTAGAGGCTACACAGTAACAGTCTTGGAGGTTCCAGCTCGGTGTTAACAGAACCTGTTGTTGGCCTCATCTCTGCACTAAGTGATATGGCTCTCGCCTCTACGGACATTGTACGCACAATCATTGAAAGGGGGTCTGGGAGTGCATCAACAGAGCAGCCATGGACATCATGGAAGAATTGGCTCATCAGATGGTACAACAATTCTTTACCTCCATGAAATCCTACATCGAATTGGTTTTTCTCGGAAGAAGTTCCTTCAAGTTTTCCCGAATGCTTATTGAAAACCAGATCAAGAACATCAATCATACTGGAATCTTAGATCAAGTTAGGGCATATTTGACGCTAGTCAAATAGTTGGGGATATGCCTGAAGGAACTAAGGACCCTGGAGAAAGCTAGCCTGGTGGATGAGGCTCGTCTGATGTTGAATAAGCTCCTCACTATTCAAGAATACGAGTGGAAAGAGATGGAGAAACAGATGGCTGAGGAGACCCGTCACCTCAATGACTTTCAAGCCAGCTATCAAAATTGGTTGACGACTCAAGAGAATCTGAGGTCATCACCAAGAACACAGAGCAAGTTATAGCCACTGCTCAGGTAACTATTATCAAGGTGCAAGCCTTGATTTAGGTAAATGAGCAGAAGCTTGTTGCTGCTAGAAAAAGGCTGGAGGAGCTAGAGGCTGCCAAGAAGCGGATCCAAGAAGATCTTACTGCTCGTTCTTCCAAGTTGGAATTTCTTCAAGCACAATTGGCTATGAAGAAAATTTTATCAGAGGAAGAATTGAGAGTTCAAGCTTGGGCAGAGGTTGAGAAGGCACCAACGTGAGATGTAACACCTCCAGAACCAGATTTACTCTTTGGCTGAACGGGATTATCTCTCCTCCTTTTGTATTTCTCCCTTTTTCTTATAACACTCCACTTATTAAATAAGAGAGTGTTTGTATAACTTTTATCATTTTGTTATAAATAATAAAAGTTATCAAATTTTGTCTCGTCTTTATTCCTTCTTTATTTTGAGAATCAGACGAGCTCTTTGTTGCATGAGAGAACGCAGCTCTCGCAGACGCGGCTCTTGACCATTGTGGAGATGCAGTCTTTCGCCATTTGCTAAGATGTAGCTATAAGTTGCAGAGAAGAAACTTAGGCAGCACTGAGTTTGTTGGTGAGACGCAACCCTAAATTGTAGGGGAGATGTAACTTTGAGTTATTTAGAGACGCGGATCTGAATTGTTAAGGGACGCGACTTTGAATAGTTTGGAGGATGCTGCTCTTAATTGTTGAGAGATGAGACTCTGATTTGTTGAGAGGATGCGGTTTTGATTCACTCAGTGGACGCGACTTTGAATTGTTGAAGAGACGCAGCTTTGAATTGATGGGAGAACGCGGCCCTAGATTGAGGAGAGATGCAGCCCTGAGCTCTTCAACTTGCTGGAGGCGACACAACCCTCGGTTCGTGAAAGGACGCGGACTTCAAGATGTGACCTTGGATTGTTAAAGACACAGTCCTAATTCTGTTGAGAAAATGCAACCTTTGGTTTGTGAAGGGATACAGACTTCAAAACGTGACCCTTGAAACGTCGCATGCAGTTTACAGAGACGCGAAGATCTCGTTGAATCTTTTGAGGCAAAGTTAGTGTTGACAGTTGGGGACGCGTATCGTTGGGACTTCCTGGAGCTAAATTCATGTGTCTCACTCTGACTGGATTTGATATTTGCGTAGCGAAGTAAGGCTATTAATTGGCCTCTAAGAACAGCTTTGATTTTTATGCCGCTAATTAATGGCCATTAGGGAGCCTATAAATAGGCCATGAGCCTCTTAACATTCATTCATCTTGACTGTTTTCCTTCATGGGCATATGCTCTGAAGAACTCCATCTTAACTGTTTTTCTTTAAGGGCATGTGCTCTGAAGAACTTTTAGAGTTTTTTAAAAGAATCCAAAGCCTTGATGCTTTCTTGTAATCTTCTTCGAAGATTATCACTGTTAAGTGATTTCAAAATAAAAAAGTATCCCCTGAGGTGCTTTCATGGCCGTGTCTTGATGGAAGATGTCCACCCTCCAGAGAACTTTTCTTTAGGTAGGAAATGGATTTTGCCATAATAACGCTCTGTTTTCTCGAAGCTCTGTCATCGCCGGTTATGAAGAGACTGTCTCTTGATCTCTTCCTGAAACTTCTGAAAACCTCTTTCTTGAAGTTTAGACAGTCGACTTGAGACCTATGCGTCCATGCTCTACAAACATGATCCTCGCATTAATTGATAAAACACGAGCTTGTTGACTTCTAAGTCTAAAGTTCTTCAGAGGCGAGCGTGGTGAACTCCACGTTTTGAGGCTTGAAATGCGGGTTTTGTATATGAGACTCACGTTTGAAGTTCATGACTTAGAAAATTTTAAGACTAGTGTCTAGTTTTTTGAAGTCTCTAGACGCGAATGTGGCAAACTCCGCGTCTTTAAAGCCTTATACGCTCTTTTAAAATCTTAGACGTGAGTGTGGCGTACTCTGCGTCTCGAAGTCTTAGACGCGGATCTATTTGTCTACGTCTAGAGTAACTTTAGAAAGTTTTAAGACTCGCGTCTGCGCCTTTAATATATGCCCCGCGTTTTAATTATCAGACGCGAGTCTAATATTAGGCTTGCATTCAGACTCATATTTTCTATCTTTCCAGAGCGTGGTAAACTCCGCGTCCGCGAGATTCGCGTATAAGACTCGTGCTCGGAGTTCATGAATTTAGACCCGTGTCTGTGCTTCTGGATTCATATTTTCTGTCTTTGCAAAAATTTAACGCTCGTGTTTTTTACTTCTTGCAAGTCTTGGCCATATCGATGGTGCTGGTTCTAGTGTCTTTGCTGCGTCTATTGAAGGAAACATGAAATGGCCAGCATGTTCAATTGGCGACCACTTGAGAAGTCAGAACTTTTGTCAAGGGCGAGGAAGATTCGCGCGGTTCTCGATACAGATCATAACATTATTAGACATGATGCACCAGTAAGGTTTCGGATCCTTCCTGATCACAATGAGTATGGCACATTTGAAGGTCACGGGAAAGAGGATGTCACTAGTAAGGTCTCAGATCCTTCCTTCACCAATCTTGTTCAAAGAAGTGACAGCAACGAAAAAATCAGCCTCATTAGATGACTTTCTGGTGGCGGAGCTTCCCATTAAGCGAAGGATTACGACCTTATGAAGACCTTCACACCAGTTGGTTGGGTAAAACCAGAAAGCTCCCTTGCATTTCGACCTCGAGAAATCTCATTGTTCTCAAGTGGAGAGGAGGTTGATCCGCTATTCTGGCCACAGTCAAGAAGACGAACTTTGTGTATCTTCAATGTTTCAAGAAGTGAGTGCAATCTTTTGCTGAGCAAGAGGGACTTCTTTGTACTTATTTATTGTAACACTCAATCTTATTAGAAAAGAGAGCGTTTTATATCACTTTCATATTTTTGAATATCTATAAAAGTGACACTTCTCCCGTCTTCCTATTTGCCTTGACTTTCTTTCTGCATTGAAAATCAGACAAGTGGAAGTAATTATCTTTGATTTGCTATAAGTGTAATATTTTAACTTAGCAAGTTAAAGTTACAAATTTTCAATTAAAGAATTTAAAAATTTACTGTCAGAGGTGTGATATTAACTTGATATAAGTGAAATAGGTTTTATGGACTTGTCATTCGATGGATGAGAATGACAAGTGAAGTTTTCACTCCGCGGAGGATTGTGATTGAGTCTTCATCAAATTTTACTATTAACGTAATTAAGACTCAGCTAGGGATTGTGAGACCACTGTTAAAGGTGTGATATTAACCTAACAGTGATTTAAGTGAACCTGCCATTCTATTGATGAGAATATCAGGTAAGACTAGACCTGTTGGGGTTCTAAGTATTTCTTTACCATCAGAGGTGTGATATTAGCTTAACTTATTGGATTGAATTTTGTCAGAGGTGTGATATTTAGTTGACAAGGATGTGAGATAGAGGTGTGATGTTAACTTAGCTCCACAGGAGTTTCAGTTTTGTTTGGAAAAAACTGAAAATACCATTGTTATAGGTGTAGTGTTAAACTTAACAGTGAAAGTAATGTTAGAGTTGTGATGTTGAACTTAGCACTAGTCGTCACGACTTCGATACGGAAGTTCGAGGGAAAGTCATTATCATAGGTGTATTGTTAAACTTAACAATGAACTGGATGCTAGAGGTGTGATGTTAAACTTAGTATCGCTCGTCTCAGCTTCGATATGAAAGCCTGAGAAAAGTGATTGTCAGAGGTTTAATGTTGAACTTGGTAGAAACTTGATCACTGTTAGAGGTATGATATTAAACTTAACAGTAATTTGTCAGAGGTGTAGCATAACACGACAACAAAAGTTAATTTGCGATATGAGCAATTTTGAGGACTTGTAATTCTATTGAGGAGAATTGACAAGTTTGGAATGTCAGAGGTGTAGTGTTAACTTGATAATTTCTAAAACTTGTGACTCCATTTAAGGGAGCAACAAGTGGAAGTTCGTACTCGCTGGGGAATATTGAAACTTTCACTGTTAGAGGTGTAGTGTTAACATAATAGTGATTGAGCTTGTGGACCTACCACTCCATGAGAGGGAATTGGTAGGGGACTTTGGTGGAGAAATAGAATAAATTGTCAGAGGTATAATATTAACTTGACAAACCCCACAAACTTCGTTGGAGATTAAGGAAAATGACTTGTCAGAAGTTTACTGTTAACATGACAAGTCTGTGCTCATTTCACCAGAGAAATGGACATAGGTATTTTTATGGTCCTACCATTCCATGAGAGGTAATTGGTAAGGAATTTTGGAAGAAAAGATGGGACCACGTCCCTTAGGATTTTTAGCAAACCCTCAGCTATCAACAGATTTGGTATGCCTTTACAAATTATCATTTGAGTTAGGCTAGCCATGCTATTCCCCTTAGCATGATGAGTTAGAGGACTTGTGTTGGACTTTAAAGCCAACATTTTTCTCTATCCTTAGCCTTCAGAGGCGTCAAATTTTGATAGATAACCTAGAGAAGAGTAACAAGGTTAAAACCAAAGTTTCATACTTTATCTTTTCTTTGATGTTTACATCATGCATTATAATATATTCAATGTTAGGTCAGCTCGACAATGATCGACCGTAATATGATCCATTGAAGAAAGAAGCTTTTCTTTTCTGCACTTTCAAACATCTTAGATTTGAAAGTTTTGATCAAAGGTGTAATGTTAACCTGATCATGTGAAGAATCCTATTAAGGGTAGTACTTCTTCAAGAATCTGTCATTGATCGGCATCATGAGCCGTCTGGGGTTATAAGGCAGTATGCTCCATTCGAGTAGACTGACTCTACTACAAATGGTCCTTCCCATTTGGGCTCGAATTTCCCTTTGGTCTTATACGTCATCTCCATAGGTCTTCTGACAGTTAAGACAAGGTCACCTTTCTTGAAAGTCTGCTCCTTGACTTTCTTGTTGAAGGCTCTGGTAATTCGAGCTTGATAGAGCTCGATTTGCTATTGAGCTTGCAGGCGTTTTTCGTCCAAAGCTTCTAGCCCCTGGAGTCATAGTCGATGCTTCTGCTTATTTGTCATCTCTGTTGTCAAGACAACACGTAGAGATGGGATCTAGATTTCTAGTAGGAGTACAGCCTCATGCACGTATACCAAAGAGAACAGTGTAGCTTTCGTCGAGGTCCTCACTGTTGTGCGATAAGCCCATAAACATTCACCTAATTTATCATCCCAGTCGCGTTGGCTCTTCGAGACAAATTTCTTGAGAAGTTTCCCAATGGTCTTGTTGAAAGCTTCTACAAGGCCGTTAGCGGCTGGATAGTATAACATTGAAGACACACTCTGGATCCTAAACTTATTGTAGAATCTTTGGATGCTTGGCTGACGAACTGAAGCCCATTATCATGAATAATCCGTCATGGCACACCAAAGCGGTAGACTACGTGATGTTTAATGAACTTGATCACATCAGATATCTTTACTTTCCTCAAGGGGATAGGTTCAGCCCATTTGGAAAAGTAATCGGTTATGGTTAAGAAAAACTGGTGTCCTTTTGATGAAGGTGGGCTGATAGGACCAACCACATCCATTCCCCATTTTGAATGGCCAGGAAGAAGTTGTAGGGCGAAGATGTCTTGGTGCCTGGTGAATGAAGTTACCATAGATCTGACATGCGTGGCATCACTTAGCATAAGCGATGGCATCAGGGATCATTTTGGCTAATAATATCCAAGTATTTGGAGTCGATCTCCAAGTTTTGGACTAGGTTGGTGAGCTCCGCACATACCGTCATAAGCATCTTTGAGTGTTTCTTGCACCTCTTTATATGACAAGCAGCGGAGGAGGATTCCATCATGCGATCAGCGATATAGTGTTCCTGTGATAGCATTGTAGTAGAATTTAGGGGCTTTCTTTTTAATGACAATCGCCTCTTTATCAGGCATAATGTAATACAATACGTAGTCGATGTACGGGCATCGCCAATCCCTGAGCTCTAGACCTGCTAAAATCTCTAGAGTTTCTTTGATTTGAAGGTTCCCTGCTGGAATCTGATCATTTTCGAGGGCGAGTTTTGGACAGTACAAGTCATGGTTATGACAAGTACTTTCTCTGCCACTCCGGCTGGAAGGGCCAAGGAAGCAGCGAAAGATGCCAGTGCATCTGCTGCGCATTTTACAGGCGAGGTACATGGTTGATGTAGAAGTTTTTGAATCTCCCTGCCATGTGGATAGTTGCATTGTGATAGGGTACCAAGTTTTCATGTCTGACTTCATACTACCCCCAAATCTTGTTAACGATGTGTTTTGAATCACCATATGCTTCGAGATTTTTAATGCTAATTCATCAGCGATTTGCATCCTGATCAAGAGAGCATTGTATTCCGTTACATTGTTGGAACATGGTTCAGTTAATGAGAATGCACGACGGATTATGTAGTTCTGAGGGGAGAAAATACTACCCCCACTCCTGCTAGGATATTTCCTCGAGGACCCGTTCTTGATGCGCTGTCGAAGAAGGGTTGTCAGACCTGTCCTTCGAAAGACGTTTGGGTCAAGCAAACTTCAGCGATCTCGTCTGGAAGATCTTCATAAAATTTTGTCACCCTTGGATTTGGATGCTCAGCCAAGAAGTTAATCATTACCTTTCCCTTCACAGCTTTTTGTGGTAAGAATTGCATCTCATATTGGGAGAGTAACATGGCCCATTTTGCCAATTGACCATTCAGTGATGATGGCTTCATCATAAGCAATCTTAAAGGATTGACTTTTGATATGACGTGTATGGTTTGTCCCACCAAGTAGTATCGCGTCTTCTGGACGGCGAATACCAACGCCAAGCATTCTTTTCGATCGAGTTGTATCGAAGTTCAGCTCCGATCATAGTTCTAGACAGGTAGTAGATTGCCTGCTCATTTCCCTGATCATTATTCTGAGCTAGTGAAGCCCCTAGAGAATGATCCATAGCTCGAACGTATATTAGAAATTTTTTTCTGACACCAGAGCTGTAAGGATAGGTGGATGCTTGAGGTACCGCTTGATTTCCTCGAACGCTTGTTGGCAAGCAACGTCCCGGATGAATGAAACACCCTTCTTCATCAATTTGGTGAAGGGTTGGCATCTTCCTGAGAGATATGAGATAAACCTCTGGATATATACTAGTCACCCTTGCAATCCTCTAAGCTCTGTAAGATTCCTTGGAGGTTGCATTTCTTGGATGGCACGGACTTTCTCTGGGTCGAGGTGGATTACTTTGGATGTTACGACAAACCCGAGGAATTTACCGCTGGCTACCCCCAGAAAATATTTGGTGGGATTAATCTTCAATTGATGCGTCCGCATGATATCGAATACTGACAGATCTTCTATGTGATCGCCTTTGGCATCACTTTTCACTGCAATATCGTCTACGTAGCATTCCACAGTTTTGCATATATGCTCGTGAAACATTACATTCATAGCTCTCTGGTATATCGCCACTACATTCTTCAATCCGAAGGGCATGACAGTATATCAATAAACCCCTAATGGTGTTCTGAAAGATGTATGCTTCTCATCGTTAGGGTACTTCTTAATTTGATTGTCTCCCGAGAATCCATCCATGAAAGACAACCATTCGAACCCACATGTGTTGTCGATCATGACATCCGTGATTGGAAGGGGGAACTCATATTTAGGACACACGTCATTTAGATCACGAAAATCAATGCAAACTCGGATTTTTCTATTCTTCTCGGTAACGGGGACGATATTAGCTACCCAATCAGGGTGTTGTTCTTCCTTGATAAAACTAGAGTTTATAAACTTCTTGACTTCTGACTGAATTGCTTCCATTATCTCTGGGCGGAATCGTTGTTGTTGTTGCTTGATGGGCTTTGCATCCGGGTTAATGTCAAGGCGATGCATATCCACTTGAGGGTCGAGCCCAGGAATATCCTTGTAGTTCTAAGCAAAAACATCTATATACTCTCGCACAAGAGATATTAGATCTTCCTTCTTGGGGGATAAGCTTTCGCTTATAAATATGAGCTTAGAATTAGCCTCATCTACCAGATTAATCTGGGTTACCTTATACTCTATGGGTGGTTTGCGTTGTTCAAAGTGAATATTCCAGAGAATATTTAGGTGTTTGATCCAAGGATCTATATCTGACTGGATCATTTCTTCATCTCCATCTTCTGGGTGACTTGTTGAAATCATGTTTACTGAAAGTTCTTTGAAGATGTTGCTGACACTGACATTTGACTCCCATGATGACATGCCTGATGAGTGATTATGGTGTAATGACCCTTCAGACTCAGAGGCTTGACAGGAATAGAGTTGACATAGCTCAACCCCCTGCGAGTTCGATGATAATAATCAGGGGCTTTTCCTTTCAGAACGAAGGATCGAAGCATTGTTCTCCTTCCTTTGTCAAAGCTCAAGCCAGGACCACTTGTTAGGTCATACCTCATATTCTGCATCATCCTGAGTACATTTGACTCATAATGAGAGAACTGAAAAAGTTCAGTCTCATTTTCTGAGCCTTCGCAAGTCATGGGTTCGGACTTGACTTTTCCAAAAAGGATCAGTTTTTGGCCTTTGTGTCTTACTGGGACCTCGAAAGAGGATTCTTGCACATGACTGACGCTTTGATATACCGTGAGAGATGATCTCACCAGTACATGCAATGATGTCAGGGCATCTATTACCGACCAGGGGTCATCACCTACATCGGTACTAGTATTTGATGGCATGGAATCAGAAGCAAACACAGAAAAGTAAGCCAAATCTAGCTTTTCATTAATATACCACTCGCCTACATCATTGGCGGTGTTATTGACATCGAGCTTATTAATGCTCGTTACAAATGGATTAAGCTCCCAAAGACATTCTTCTTCTGCCTCTGGCTCAACATCAACTTCGTTACCAGAGTCTAGTTTCTCTGGTTGGGGATTCTCGTCTGTCTCCAGAGAATCCTAGTACAGGAGGGAGTCTGTGAAGTAGTTCTCTACCCCCTTGAATGGATGCCTTTTGATGATCAACGTTTGGACTTTTCCATCTCTATCAACATACTTCATAACTTGATGGAGAGTAGAGGGGACGACAGAGTTGCGATGAATCCATGATCGTCCCAGTAGCAAATTATATGAAGTGTCAGCGTCGATAACATAGCACGTCATCTCGGATCTTAGGTCGTCGATCTGTCATTTGTGTTTAATCTTTCCCATTGGGCACGTAACATTGGCGTTGAAACCGTAAATGATAGTTTGAGTGGCGCTCAATCGGTGAGTTGGGATTCCCAAGTGCGGCATGACCCGGCAGGGCATGATGCTCAATGCAGATCCTGGATCCACCTGAATGCGGCTCACTTAAGATGTCCAATATACCCTGTGAAGTACAGGGGGCTATCATGCTTCCCACTAACTTGCATGTCATCTAGAGTAAAGGTTATTGATTGTAAAATCAAATAGTTAAGAGATTTACTGTGTAGCTTTGGGCTAACGGGTCGTGTCCACGAGGAGGAATGCGATGAAAGCTTTTCTGTGTTTCGTTTAAAAAGCCAAGAATGGTGCTAGTTTTTTTAGTTGAAAAGAAGAATGGAGAGAAGGAAAGTGATTAAAAGAGAAATTGTAAATGTGGAAAAGGCTTTGGAAAAAGGTGATTTAAAAAGCTTTGAAAAAGTGATTGGTTGTTTTTAATAAAGAAGAAAATCTGGGCTCACTATCTCACTACTCAATGACATGATCTTCAATTGAAACCCTTAGTGCCTCAACTTGATCATAGGCAACAACTTAAGATTGATTTTAGAAAGCTTTAAGCAAAGCACATAAGATGCTTGAAAAAGTTAATCCTCTTTTTTAAGAAATCATCTCGAATTGAATGTTAAATCATCAAGAAGTTCAAGTATGAGATAAAAACAAGTTTGAGAGACATTTTTAAGAGAAGTAGGAATTTAAAAAAAATCAAACCCATCCTCATGTGCCTTCAAGAACACTTTCAAGAAGAAAGGCTTTAGTTAGGCATGCAAATGATTCATTGGGTCTTTTCATCAAAACCGTTCGAAAAGAAGGGGGATCAGAGAGAGGAGTAATAGTGAGCCCAGAAAACCGATTTAGCTGCTCATGGAAAACAAAGAACAATGCAAGTAATTAAAGTAAGACGCGTAAAATGAGTAGAAGAAAATGTAGCTTGATTCTTGTATTGATGTCACTTTAATCTTCAGGTTACAAGCACTCAATTCCTCTCTCTCACAGGTATTTGTACTGAACTACAAATTGCAAAACAAAAATAAACTTTTGTACTATCTAACAAAGAGCCTAAACCTTAAAGTATATTCAAAAAATTTAATCCTAGTCTTCGCTCATTTTTTCTCTATTGAACATGGTATTTATAGGGAAAAACCAGAGGGGCGAGGTTGTGAGAAGATTGGGGGAGAAAACGCTCCCCCAACAGCTTTCAACAAGCCGCGAAAACGTGGCTAGGGCCGTGTTTTCGCGGCCCTAGTGTGGCCATGCCACACCCAAGTGGTGGAACTCCCCTCTTTGGTGATTCTCCCATATCTTCTACTGGTTTTCTCGTTTCAGCTTCAGGATTTGACAAAACAGCCTTTGATTGTTGGCTTTAACCGCTTGATTTGGGAGGATTCATTTCAACCGATTTTCAACCTCTCTGATATGCCAAGATTTGCCCTGATTCCTTGATTTCGAATTTTTTCTGAATTAAATCAGAATTTGTGGGCTTTTGGGCTTGTTTCTCTTTCCTTTCTTTTAGCAATTGGGCCTACATTTAACAAAGAAGAAGAAGACTTATTAATAGAATTTATTAGATAAAAAGTATGGTAATGTGACAATGTATATGCAATATATGTGACTGATCACACCCCCACACTTATCTTTTGCTCTCCCTCGAGCAAAACATCAGACTAATTCTAATCAATTATTAGACCACTTTCGTAGGTCACTCTATTGCACTGAGTATGTGCAATAAGCCGTTAAACCTCTAGGTTACCCCTAGAGGACGAGTTTTGTCTCGTGAGGGTTTTCAATGGATTGCACCCACAAAATGCATAAAAATGTTAGTATTTTTCGAAAAGCATTTTTAAAGGAGAAAATATTTGAAGTATATTTGTAAGGTTTTAAGTAATCTATAAGTTATAGGAATATCAAATTTTTCATTCCGAACTCAGTCTCTATTCACAAACATGTCATCAATCAAAGTAAGGAGTCAAATTGTGCTTCTCGTCTAGTCTATTAATTTACCCTGAGTCGTATACACTATCGTGACTGTGAAGTTTGACTAAGGGTTCTTTAACATTAACTCCTATGCCTTATTTATATTTATTTTTGGTGGAATTTATTCCTCAATTTCATTAGGCTTTCTAATCTGCCCATGTAACGAGCCTTTAGTCGGTGACACCTAAACCGGACAGTTTTAGAGCACCAGGTGAGAAATCACCCCTAAGGGCTTAAACACTCGAGCAGACAAGGCCACGAAACCAAGGTTTTTATTTATAAAATGTACCCCTTTTTAGGCGTGAATACATATGCTTTATGAGGCACAAATACCCAGCTTAATCAGAAGATTTATATATCTAATTATCTTTTGCATAAATACCAAGGCTTGCTTAGGCCAAAGCACCTAGCTAATAAATAATTAGATTTGTTTATTTTTTTATAAGGCATAAGAGTCTTTGTTTTTAAACCCTAAGTGTGTAAGTGTATAAAGTGTGCATATTTCATCAAGGCAAAGATCAAGACTAAATTACTTTCACAAATTTTCTTCCTAACCCTAAAAATCAAACAAGTCATCTGACTTTGACCAAGTATAAGAAATCCTAATTATGATTTTCCTATTCCTTAAAATTAACTTAATTTCTTACAAAATTCTAACCTTTCAAAAAAAAAATTTTTAAGTCATGTTAGAACCCTCTCCAACACTTATCTCATGCATTGTCCCCAATGTATGAAAGAAATGTATATATGCATGAAATAAAATGGAAAAGAGGAAAGTTACCGATACACTGGGTCAAAAAGACCCATAGCCGTTTCATTTACCGTCACCGATTCCAAGAAAGGTTTAAGGCATTGACCATTTACTTTAAAGTCATTTCCGTTCTTGGTGTCACTGATCTCAACTGCACTGCGTGAAAACAAGATTTTTACAACGAATGGCCCAGTCCATCTTGATTTTAATTTTCCTGAAAAAAGATGAAGCCTAGAATTATAGAGTAAGACTTTTTGTACAGGGACAAAGGTTTTTCTTATGATGTGTTTATCATGAAAAATCTTAACTCTATTTTTAGTGATCTTAGCATTTTCATAGGCCTCATTTCTTACTCCTCTAATTTGGAAATTTGTAACTTCTGAAGGTCACGGCCTTAGTCAAGTCGAAATTCAACTGCTTGATTGCCCATAAGGCCCGGTGCTCTAACTCAAACGGGCAGGTGACAAGCTTTACCATAGACTAACCTATGACGAGCATCCCTAGAATCGTCTTGAAAGCGGTCCTGTAGGCCCATAGGGCATCTACAAGTTTAATGGACCAATCTTTCCGGTTTTGGTTCACAGTTTTCTCCAAGATAAGCTTGACTTGTCTATTGGAACCTCAACCTGCCCACTGGTTTGAGGATGATAAGGTGTGGACAATTTGTGAGTTATGGCATACTTTCGCATAAGAGCTTCAAAGGATCTATTGCAAAAGTGAGTGCTATTATCACTGATGGTAGCACGAGGGGTTTCGAAGCGTGAAAAAATGTTCTCTTTCAAAAACTTTATGACAACTTTATTATCATTAGTTTTACAAGGAACGGCTTCTACCCACTGGACACATAATCCACAGCAACTAATATGTATTGGTTTCCAAATGAATTAGAAATGGACCCATAAAGTCGATGCCCAAACATCAAAGAGTTCTATTTCTAGAATTGGGTTGAGCGGCATCATATTTCGTTTTGAGATCCTTCCTACCATTTGGCATCTAGGGCACGTCTTGCAAAATTCATAAGCATCCTTGAACAAAGTGGGCCAATCGCTTTGTAGCACTTTTTCAGCAGTCTTGCGGGAACCAAAGTGTCCACCGCATGCAAGTTCGTGACAAAAGGATAGAACACTCTTAACCTCCTCATCGGGAATGCATCTCCTAATAATTTGGTCAGAACAGTACTTAAAAAGATACGGTTCCTCCCAAAAGAAATACCAGACTTGGGATAAGAACCGGTATATATCGTTTTTGGACCAATGAGACGGAGTTTAGTTTGTGACTAAGTAATTCACTATATCAGCAAACCAAGGTTCCCTAGAGATAGTTAAGAGATTTTCATCAGAAAATCCTCATTTATGGTAATTCGTTGCATGGAGAATTAGGGATTCGTGAGAGATAGTCAGCAACGATATTTTCTACGCCTTTCTTGTCTCGAATCTCAAGATTGAATTCTTGAAGAATGAGGATCCAACGAATGAGTCGGGCCTTAGCATGCTTCTTCATCATGAGGTACCTAAGCGCAGAATGATCGGTGAAAATGGTGGTTTTGGACCCTAATAGGTAGGGACAAAATTTCTCTAAGGCAAACACTACTGCCAAGAATTTCTTCTCAGTCGTAGTGCAGTTCAATTGAGTATCGTTGAGAGTCCTACTAGAGTAGTAAATCACATGCTGCTTGTTATCAATGAATTGTCCTAGGACAGCGCTTATGGCAAAATCAGAAGCATCGCACATGATTTCAAATGGCTTAGACCAATCCAGTGCAGATGTGATTGGTGCAGAAATAAGCTTCTCCTAAGAATTCATACATTCAGCATCGAAAGTGAAGGACACATCCTTAGCTAACAGATTAGTCAAGGGCCTAGCAATTTTGCTAAAATCCTTGATAAATCTTCGGTAAAAACAAGCGTGTCCTAAGAAGGATCTAATGTCCTTAACGTATTTGTGCATGGGAAGCTTAGCAATTACCTCAATTTTGGCTCTATCCTCTTCAATTCCTTTCTTGGAGATTTCGTGACCCAAGATAATTCCATGTTTTACCATGAAGTGGCATTTCTCCCAGTTCAGTGTCAGATTTTTCTCAGCACAACGTTGGAGGACAAGTTCGAAATGGTGGAGACATTGAGTGAATGAATCTCTATAGATGGAGAAATCATCCATAAAGATCTCTAAGAATCGTTCTACCATATCAGAGAAAAGACTCAACATGCAACGTTGAAACGTTGCTGGGGCATTGCATAAGCCGAAAGGCATTCGACGATAAGCAAATGTCCCAAATGGACATGTGAACGTAGTTTTTTCTTGGTCCTCAAGAGCAATAGAGATCTGGTTATACCCCGAGTAACCGTCCAAGAAACAGTAATACTCGTGACCCGCCAAACATTCAAGCATTTGATCAATGAAGGGAAGTGGAAAATGGTCCTTACGAGTTGCAGCATTAAGCTTCCTATAGTCAATGCAAACTCGGATCTTCATGGGAAGTCGAGTTTGGACCAACTCTTTGTTCTTATTTTTCACTGCAGTGAAACCGGATTTCTTTGGAACAGCGTGGACAGGACTGACTCATTAGCTATCAGAAATGGGATAAATTATCCCATTATCTAAGAGTTTTACAATTTTACATGAATAGCCTCTTGCATTATAGGGTTTAACCTACGCTGCGGGTCTCTTTTAGGTGTGGCATCTTCATTGAGATGAATGCGATGTTGAACGATAGTCGGACTTAATCCCTTTATATCAGTCATAGTCCAACCAATGGCTTCCCTATGTTTTCTTAGAATTGCTTTAAGATCTTCTTCTTCCCTGTCATTTAAATGGGAGGCAATGATGACAGGAAAGGTCTCTTGTCGCCTAGATAGACGTACTTGAGATGCGCAGGTAAGGATTTCAATTCTAAGGAAGAGGAAAGCTCATTGGAAGGACTAGTCAAATTTGTTGGCTCCATTATTGGTGAAATAGGGTTCGAGGCCCAATTTACATCAGAATCTACAACCTGATCAAGATTAAAGTCGTCAGACTCTAACCGAAGTCACACTCAGTTTCTAGTTCCAATTCTTCCCTATGTTCACTTGTTAAGTTCTCAATTAGGTTGACTTCAAATGTTTGATCCTCAACATCGCGGGGTTGTTTTCCTAGATTGAAGACATTGCCTTCTCTAGTCATGTCCCCAAAGGTTAAACTCATGGACCCATTCCTACAATTGATGATGGCATTGGCAGTAGTAAGGAATGATCGCCCTAGGATAACAGGAGTTTGAGCCCTATGATTGGAGTTGGACACGGGTTGTGTCTCTAGAACTATGAAATCGATAGGGTAAATAAACTCCCCTACCTGGATAAGGACATCATTAATCTCCCTTTTGAAACTTTTATTGAACAGTCAGCCAGTTGGATAGTGACTTGAGTTGGACTAAGATCGCCCAACCCGAGTTGTTGATAAACTGAGAATGGAAGCAAGTTGATACTTCCCCTAAGTCAAGAAGTGCATGACTAATCTCGGCTTGTCCTATTGTGCAGGCAATGATGGGACTACCTGGATCCTTGTACTTAATAGGGATCGGACCCGATAGTAGCTCACTAATGTTAGTGGCTAAGAAGACCTTTTTTGGTACATTAGTCTTTCTTTTCTTGGTGCACATGTCCTTAAGAAACTTAGCATAGGAGGGGACTTATTGGATGGCATCAAGAAGTGGCACATTTATCTTCACTTGATTAAGTATCTCAATTATCTTGTCCATGTGTGAATTTTGCTTGTTGTTTTTCAGCCTATTAGGAAATGGTACTATAGGCTGGTGCACCTGATAGGTTGACTTATCTTTTCAGATTCGTCTTGGAGGGATTTGGATTAGATGAGGTGGATGCTTGATTGTGGTTGTGCTAGATGGGATTGGTTGGCGTTGATACTTGATTATCAACTTTCTTTCCTGACCTCAATGTATGAACAGCATTACATTGATTTAATGATTGATCCTCAGCCAGATGAGCTTGTTGAGAATTCCTAGGATTGGTTATTGGCTGACTAGGTAAGGTACCCTTCTGTCTCTCATTCTGTGGAGTGGCTAGTTGACTCATTTGAACCTCTAACCTCTGTATAGTTTGCATGAGAGAATCTTGGTTTTTCATGTATCTTTCCATGTTTCTCTCAAAGTCAGTCATTCTCCTTTCTAGTTGAGGATTCTGGAAGGAAGATTGTAGAGCTTAGTTGGGAAAGTTTTGTTGATAGTTTGAAAAGTTAGGTGGATGGTTGGGAGAATTATTGTGAAAATTAGAAAAATTAGGTTGATGATTGGAAGAATTATTGGCATGATGGAAGTGGCTAGCATGATTTGACCGTGAGTGGTCATTGTTATTTTAGCTCCATGAGAAATTAGGGTGATTTCTCTAGCCAGGATTGTACGTTGGTGCGTAAGGATTATTGTTCAGCCTTGAAAAGGCCGCATTCATTGGTTCATGGTATTGTTGCTGAGCCTGAAACACAGGGCACTCCTCGAACACATGATTCATGGCTTGACAGTAAGTACAGCCCGGAGTTGAAATTGGTTTGGGCTGACTTGATTGACTGGACTTGGTTCCTTAGTTTCTAAAGCTTCTAGTCTTCTTGCTAGGTTCGCTAACTTAGCCTCATTAGCTATGGATGATTCGATAGAATGGAGACCTCCTTTTGAAGAGATGGAGTTTGGATTCCTAGCGGTTTCACTAGTAGGTTCCCATTGGATAGTCTTTTCAGCTAGGTTTTCATATAAATCCCATCCTTCATTTTCATCCTTCTGCAAGAATCCCCCTGGCACATACTTTCTAAGAGGGTTTTGGTAGAATAGTCTAAACCGTCATAAAGAATTTGGCATTGTCGCCATTTCTCTATTCCATGATGAGGACATTGGACAAGGTTTCTTTAAAGCGTTCAAAGTATCTCCAAAACGGTTCACTAGGTTCTTGCTTGAATTGCATGATGTTCTTCCTAATGAGTGCGGTCTTATGAATTGGATAGAATTTCTTCAAGAAGACCTTGATGAAACCATCCCAAGATGTGATAAAACTGGCCGCTTAGCTGTAAAGCCATTTCTTTGCTAAGTTCTTAAGAGCGAAAGGGACAAATCTCAACCTAATAGCATCGTCTACAAGGTGTGGGATTTTCATCATTAGACATACTTCCTCAAATTCTCTTATGAAGAAGTAAGCATCTTCGGACTCTAAGTCATGAAACTTGGGGAGTGTGTTGATGAATTGAGGCTTGAGCTCAAAATTGTATTCACTAACCGATGGAAGTAGAATGCAAGATGGAAGTGAGGTTCTAATGGGATAGAACCTATCCTGCAATGATGTTGATTGAGCCATAACCGGATTAGGTCTTGGTCCAAACTTGGGTGGTGATGTGTTTCTAGTCAACCTAGATGAGTAAGGGTCTCTTGACCACACTGCATACACAAACACAATCACAATCACAACCAAGTTTACCAATTGTCAACAAGAGTAATCAACCAAGCCTAGTCTAAGGTAATCTTGACCTAGACAACTCCTAACTGGTTGATTGTCCACAGGAGGTATAATGTAGACTTTGACCACAAGCTAATCAGCCAGGTCAGGGCAAGATTGGTGGGAGGTTATCCGTCAAAGACGTTCCTTAATTAAGTAACCACCAACCTTCGGGCTTTCGGCCCTTAATCCCCTTCCTAGACACTGATTTGGCAGGAGTCAAATTCCAACACCTTCCCCCTTAGGATAATCTCCTAGTGAGTTCGAGATGTCCCTAAGGCCAACGTCTATCAGATTTTACTTAGGCTTAGGTTGTGCATGCTTGGAGATGGTTTGTGGGCTAAGAAAGGGTAATGACTTCCCCACCTTATCTTGAATTGGGTTTTGCCCTTAGAATTTATTGTGCAAAGTGTGCAAGATAGAGAAAAGTAACATTCAAAAGCAAAATATCACCCAAGAATATTTCCTAAATTATATGCTATGCATACATACCTTGTCTCCAGCTCTCTTCAACAGTAATTGTAAAATAAACGTAATTAGACAAATGCCTAGAATGCAAGTCTAAACGTTTTTTAAGTAATTAACAATCACTCAAATTACTATTAGATTAAAACATGGATTGTGAATAGCAGATATAGAAAGAATATAACGTACAATAACATAATTTTTTGCGAGCAATATGTCCTGCAAAATAGAGTTTTAGTAGTCCAACGAAATTTTCAACTTTTGCAACGCAATTTCTTAAAATTCTGTTTCCTACTTTCGAGAGTAGGGGCACAGAATTTGTAAGTCTTCTCTTGCAAAGTTTGAATGCTAGATCTGAATCTTGAAGTCCCTGAACCAACACACCAAATTTGTTAAAAAACAAATACACCGTTCCCTCCCCGGCAACGGCGCCAAAAATTGATTGTAAATCAAATAGTTAAGAGATTTACCGTGTAGCTTTGGGCTAACGGGTCATGTCCACGAGGAGGAATGCGATGAAAACTTTTTGGTGTTTCATTTAAAAAGCCAAGAATGGTGCTAGTTTTTTTAGTTGAAAAGAAAAATGGAGAGAAGGAAAGTGATTAAAAGAGAAATTGCAAATGTGGAAAAGGCTTTGGAAAAAGGTGATTTAAAAAGCTTTGAAAAAGTGATTGGTTGTGTTTAATAAAGAAGAAAATCTGGGCTCACTACTCAATGACATGTTCTTCAGTTGAAACCCTTAGTGCCTCAACTTGATCATAGGCAACAACTTAAGATTGATTCTAGAAAGCTTTAAGCAAAGCACATAAGATGTTTGAAAAAGTTAATCCTCTTCTTTAAGAAATCATCTCGAATTGAATGTTAAATCATCAAGAAGTTCAAGCATGAGATAAAAACAAGCGAGAGACATTTTTAAGAGAAGTAGGAATTTAAAAAAATCAAACCATCCTCATGTGCCTTCAAGAACACTTTCAAGAAGAAAGGCTTAAGTTAGGCATGCAAATGATTCATTGGGTCTTTTCATCAAAACCGTTCGAAAAGAAGGGGGATGAGAGAGAGGAGTAATAGTGAGCACAGAAAACTGATTTAGCTACTCATTGAAAACAAAGAACAATGCAAGTAATTAAAGTAAGACATACCGTAAAATGAGTAGAAGAAAATGCAGCTTGATTCTTGTATTGATGTCACTTCAATCTTCAGGTTACAAGTACTCAATTCCTCTCTCTCACAGCTATTTGTACTGAACTACAAATTGTAAAATAAAATACAACTTTTGTACTATCTAACAAAGAGCCTAAACCTTAAAGTATAAATAAAAATTCTAATCCTAGTCTTCACTCCTTTTTTCTCCGTTGAACATGGTATTTATAGGGAAAAATCAGAGGGGCGAGGTTGTGAGAAGATTGGGGGAGCAAACGCTCCCCCAACAGCTTTCAACAAGCCTCGCGGCTAGGGCCGTGTTTTCACGGTCTTGGTGTAGCCAAATGGCCACACCTAAGTGGTGGAACTCCCCTCTTTGGTGATTCGCCCATATCTTCTGCTAGTTTTCTCGTTTCAGCTCCAGGATTTGACAAAACAGCCTTTGATTGTTGGCTTTAACCGCTTGATTTGGGAGCATTCATTTCAACCGGTTTTCAACCTCTCTTATATGCCAAGATTTGCCCTGATTCCTTGATTTTGAATTTATTCTGAATTAAATCAAAATTTGGTGGGCTTTTGGGCTTGTTTCTCTTTCCTTTCTTTTAGCAATTGGGCCTACATTTAACAAAGAAGAAGAAGACTTATTAATAGGATTTATTAGATAAAAAGTATGGTAATGTGACAATGTATATGCAATATATGTGACTGATCAGTTATGCAGGGGGCATGTTGAAAGACGTGGAGGTAGTTTTTTTCAACTTCCTCCCAGGTTTAGCCGGAATTCGGGCCATAAAGATCTCAACATCGGCTAAAGCTTCTCTCAGAGTTTCCCTTGTTGACTTGGATAGTCTCAGGAGCTCATAAAGGGTGATCCTAGCCGAGATGTTAGCCAGTTGAGCCAAGACATAAAAGTGGTAAGGTCTCAAAGATCCTTCTGCTTTGTCCTTTGGGGGAGTCTTGGCACACCAAAACTCCTTTTGCTTTTCCACGGGTTTCTTTGTGGATTGTTTGGTTGGCTCTGGGGTGGGTTTAGGCAGATTTGTCACCATTTTGTCATATTTATTCAACTATGACTGACCTGAGCGGGTCCCTGCTACAAATGGCGCATTCGGTTCTGCAGTAAGGACGATTGTCTCCTCCTCTGAATCAGTTAGCGAGGGGACATCAGTCTTTGCTTCTCGGAGGAACACACCATATTGCAAGGTGAAACTTTTGCTTTGCCCCTGACTACCTGTTGGTAACAGTAGTCCACTGTTGATCTTCCACGAGGTCGGGATGAACCCACATAATTTCTCCCTGAGGAGTAGGAACAGGTACGAGACCTTTCTCCACTGGTGGCGTGGATCTGTATTGAGCACCCTTAGTTCCCCTTTCGGGATGGGAACTACTCTGACCGGCATTGGAGGCTTGACCCTGAACTGAAGAAATGATGTAATATTTGTCGTCACTTTCTTCTGCTCTGGGCGAAGCTTGAGCACCTCCGCATCAATTAAAGCTTTGGGAATGTCTTTGAAGACATAACAACTCTTGGTAGGGTGCCCTGGCATCCTATGGTACAAGCAATAATTGAGGTTGTCGGTCTTTTGCCAACCTCCTCAAGACGTCTAGCTTCAGGAAGTTTCAGTCTGTTGCTCTTGTTGAGTAACTAGAATAGCGAATCTACATGCTTGTCTTTTGAAGGAGTACTACTTGTTGGCACGTGGCTGGGTTGAAGAGCTACCCCCTCTAACTGGTTGTGGCTTAGAAGGAGACTTTGTCTCTGTCGCCAGTGTATCCTTCCTTTTAACTTGAAAAGATGCTTCTGGCGCCCGCCTTATCGACTTTTCGGGTCTAGGCTTGTTTTTTCTGCCTTAACCCTGGCGATAATCTCTGCGGCATGTTCGCCTTGTTGGACCAACTGCTTTCAGGTACAACTTTCAGCTACTCCTATCCGATATAGGAGTGAGGTTTGCAAATTATGACGGCAAGTTTCCACCAGGGTGGCATGGGTCATACTGCTAGGATATCAGAGTACCATATTCTAAAATTCCCCCACAAATGCTTTAACTGACTCTCCTTTTCGTTACCTCGTCGCCAAGAGAGCTGGCATGGTAATTTTTGAGTCATCTTTGAAGAAGCGTGTAAGGAAAAGCTTCTCCAGATCACCCCAGTTCTTGATGGAGCCTTCTAGAGCTTCATGAACATTCAAAAGTGATCCTCTTCAGGGTTCCGATGAAGAAACATGCCAGGATGGCATCATTTGATACTACATTCCTTACCTGAAGTAGCATATGTGCTGGTTCGGTGACCCCTTGCTGTCAAAGGCCTTCGGGTTGAAGCTTTGAACTTTGGAGGGTACAGGACAAGATCCCACTCAGTCGGTATGACCAGAGCACTCCTACTTCTTGTAGGCCTTTCCGACTGGCAGAGACTTCAAGATGCTATTCCAGTTTACTTATTTTTTTAATGAGTGCTCGTATTTTCTGAGTCGCCTTCCTCTTGGATGGAGGTTTGGACAGCTAAGAGTTAGAATGCTCCTTGATTAGTCTATAAAACTGCATATTTCATACCACATATTCACATTTATTTAATATTAAATTCTGCTAATAATACCTCTCTTGTATGTTTCTAGGTCCATAGTGTATAATGAAGAAGAAGACCCTAAATCATTATTTAATGGGTGATTAAAGGCCTATAATATTGCCATTAACCTTGGAGAGCAGTTTCGTCAAAACTAGGGGCCCAAAATTAGAAACTGGGACCTGCAACCGATAGGGGACAGACGGGATAGCGCGCGGCAGCAGGCGCCGCGCGCGACCCTAGAAGATCCGCAAAAATGTGGCTATAGCCGTGTTTTTGCGGCTGTATGGACGCGGGCGCGCCCGTGCTTTGGGCCAGGTGTTGTCCCTGGCCCCCTTCCCCTGGTGCCTATAAATGCCCCCTGGGGTTCTTCTTCAGCGAGATATATAGATAGTTAGGGTAGTTTCTTCTCCATGCTGTAGTTTAGGGTAGTTTAGATTAGCTGTTTTCTTCTTCTTTTGTATTTTCTATTTTGATAGATCATGTAATAGGAAAGAGAGTGATCATAGGATAGAAGAGAAAGTTCTTGTGATGGAGGGTGACACTCTATGAAAAGTTCTTCCTTTATCTCTATTTACTTCTTCTCTAACTCTTTACATGTTTAGCTAATCTTTTCTCTCATGGCAACTAGCTATTAACCACTAACTAGTCTAACTTCTTACTTGATAATCTACATGAATCTAATAGCCTCTACTTGGCCTTGCTCTTGCAAGAGCCAATGATGGTTCATTATGATGGACCTAACACTCTAACATTCTAACTCTCTAACAAGTTAACATTACTTTACTCCATGCTTACTCTTGTTTAGTTTTGATGGTTCAAGTGTAGCTTGCACTTGTTGTATTGAGTTTAGATGTGAAAGTTAACATATGGGTCATGCTTTGAAAAGCTCTTGAACCAAGGACTAGTGATGGCCAATGATACATGTGAGGCAACTATCACTAAGAGGTTAGCATGTTGGTGGAGTCATTAGTAGTTAGTAGCCATGAGTTTTCTTTCTTTTTCACTTTGTTTTAGAAATATCAAAAATCACAAATATCCTCTTTTCTATGTTTCCCACTTCTTCGTGTTTCACCGTACATCTCTTTTCCATTCTTTGTTTTCCTTTATTTTCATTCTTTCAAACATTGAAGAAACGTTAACATTCCCATCCTTGTGAATTTGACTCGTTTTAGCCTCTATACTATAACGGAAGTATCGAGGAAGCGAAAGCACACACAATTTCAATTCCGATATACTGTATTTTATTCTTGTGTTGTTGTGATCTTGAAGGAGGTGTACATATTGCATTGTATATAGTTAGGATAAACACGTGTGTGATTTACTCTCTTTGTGTGTTCATTCTTATCTATATTGCACACTTGCACGAATTGAACTTAAGGGAAAAACCCAATGCAACATAAGATGGGGAAGTCATTACCCTCCCTTAGCCCAAAAATCACCCCCCACTCACACAACCCAAGCCTAAATAGAACTTTCTAGATGCTGGCCCCTAGGGACATCTCAGACTCATTTAAGAGATTGACCTAAGGGGAAGTTGTTAGAAGCTGACTCTTGTCAAATCAGTGTCTAAGGTTGGGGATTGAGAGGCGAAACCTCGAAGAACAGTGGTTTGGCATAATTAGGCGCGTTGCTCCAGCACGGATACCTCCCACTGATCTTGGCCTCACCTGACCGATTAACTCATGATCAGATTCTGACAATGAACCCCCCGTGGACAGTCTAACCAGTTAGGAGTCGTCTAGGTCTAAGTCAACCCTAGCATAGGCTTGTTTTCTTTTTATTTATTTGTTTGTTCATTTGTATATTTGTTTTCTTCTTTTATATATTGTGAAATGGATTTTAACAACATAATTCTTTCAATCATAATATGAATCCATATTTCACCCCGATCTCATTTGACTTGGATAACTCTAACCCGGTTATGTACAACATGAACTAACCATATATACCGAGTTGGGATTATCCGACTCAGTATGACCCATATCCCCAATCATATGACTATAATTTTCAAAATGACTTCCACTCTTCATATAGTTCATGGGGATTTACCTCCCCCGAGTCAAATTTTCAACCATCTTGTCCACAATTTTCACAATATTCATTCTCCGATTCTGCTTCATATCCTACTTTTTCTGTTCCACCAACTGAGGAAAAATTTAATTTGGAAAGAAGTATGGAAGCCATGCTTGAGTCTTAACAACAAATTCAAAATTTGCTCAATTCACAAACCTTCCCAAATCAAACTCCATATACTCTTTTTCTAGAACATCCAATTAAAGAAGAATCTGAGCTAGAAGAGCGTTTGGAGGTCTTTTGTGAAAAATTGCAATAATTTCAAAATATGTTGGACTCATCATCTCAGCCAAATTTTCAAGAGTCCTACTCGTCTTTTCCAGTCTCACTGATTCAAAATGAACAACCATCAATACTAAACTTGAGTATGGAACCCTTGCATGAGTCCGAGCAGCAATCGCAAAATCCGATGGACTCACAATTTCACCACAATTTCCAAAATCAACTTCTATACTCACCTTTTCAAGAAGAACCAATAATTGCAAAAAGTATGGAAGAAATGATTCCTACTCTAAATTCTGTTACCCGGCCTATCACTAGGTTAGACTCACTAATGAGCGAATTGATCAATGAAAGCGAGGAAAGTCTTTCTTGTCGACCTTTGATCGATCCTTATATCCCTAACTCTACTGATTGGACCCAAGAATCATGTCATTTTGAAAATCTAGTTTCAATTTCATCATACCAACCTGAACTTGACCAACATCAACCTCTTGATATTTTGGAAAGTTATCCTTTTCCTGAAATTGAACTTGAGCTTGAAAGTGATCCTGAACCTCATGTTGGTGATTCCATTTCACTTTTTGATTCAATAATGACTCCGGTATCTTTACCAGATTTTTTCTCTATTCCGAAGTCAACATTGAATCTTGTACCAGTACACTGTGAAATTGAATCACCAATATCTTATGATCATACTTCATTGATGGGGAAAGTGTATGAACATCAATTCTTTGGTTTGGACCCTATTTTTGAACCAATTTTGACTCCCTATTTTGAATCTTGACTTGATCTGAGTCAAATTCCCAAGTCGGTATCGGTTTTTGTTCCTGATCCATTTGAGTCCAAATCCATCATCTCCCAAAATCACACTTCATTATTGGACAAGGATGTTGAAGAAAATGACTCAATAATTATTTTTAAAAATTGGAAATTAAATGGGGATAAGTTTTTAAATAAGACCATTCAGTCAATCATTCTTTTACTAGGTCACATTAGAGAGGTCACTGGTGGGTTTCTATAAGATCTATGATATCTTGATTAGGTAGTAACTCTTAGCCCAGTCAGACCACCACCGGAGCCACCACCATGAGGTAATTTTTCTTTTCTTCCCATTTGTTTCATGTATATACACATTCACGATGCATTGAGGACAATGCATGAGATATGTACGGGGGAGGGCTTACTAACATAGTTAGTTTTACATTTTCTTTCTTTTACACTTCTTTTTAATTTAAAAAATTTGTATAAAAACTCTTTTCTTTCTTTTTACAAAACTTTTTGACATAAGGGAAATAGTTTTGATTTATTTTTAAGAAAATTAAGATTATCTTAGGAATTAGGAAGACCTAAAATTATGAATTTTTAAACGAAGACAAAATAATAGATCGTGTTTAAATTTTAGATAAGAAAGTAAGATTGAAAAGATAATTTGATTTTGAATTTTTTGGCTTAGATTTATGCACTTCACACTTACACAATTTTTGGGATTGAAACAAAGACTGAAAATGCCATAAAAATATATTAAATATATATAATGATAATAAAAATCACTTATTGAAGTTGGGTAATTATGCCTCAGGAAGCATGATTATTCACACCTAAAAAGGTAGACAAAAAGAAAATAATCCCATTTAGTTTTGTGGCCTTATTTACTCGAGTCCTTAAGTCCGAGGGATGTTTTCTCATCTGGTGCCCTAAGATCATCTGGTTTGGAAGTCATCGGCTAAAGGCTCACTATCCTGGTAAATAAGAAAGCCTGAGAAAACTAAAGGCAGAAAAAATATATAAATAAAAATATATATATATACACAAATAATGGGCATGAAAGTTAGAGTCGATATCCCAAAAATCTTCACTGTTCACAAAGTGCATATTTTTCTAAGAGTTTTATTGAAGATTAAAGAATCAATTCAATTTTAAAATCTTACATTTAATTTATAACAAGATTTTGCATTTCGACTTAGTTTAAGGAAGAACAATTTTTGGTTAACCTCAGACCTTGGATCACTTATATTTTCACAAAAATATTTCAACACTTTTCTCTATTTCAAAAATGCGTTTTCAAAATACTAATACTTGATTTCTTTCTTTATGGATTTTATGGGCATAATCCGCTGAAAACCCTCAGGAGACAAAACTCCTCCTCTAGGAGAAATCTAGAGGTTTAACGGCTTATTGCACATGCTCAGTGCAATCGCGTCACCTGAAAAAGTGGTGTAATAATTCCTTTAGTTTTTTATTTTGCTCGGGACGAGCAAAAGATAAGTGTGGGGGTGTGATTAGTCTTTAAAACTACAAATTTCATACCACATCTTCACATTTATTTAATATTAAATTCTGCTAATAATACCTATCATGTATGTTTCTAGGTCCATGGTGTGCAATGAATAAGAAGATCCTAAATCATCATTTAAGGGTGATTAAAGGCCTATAATATAGCCATTGACCTTGGAGAGCAGTTTCGTCAAAACCAGGGGCCCAAAACCAAAAACCGGGACCTGCAACCGACAGGGGATAGACGGGACAGAGCGCGGCAGTAGGTGCCGCGTGCACGACTCTATAAGAGCCGCAGAAACGCGGCTATAGGCGCGGCCGCGCCCGTGCTTTTGGCCAGGGGTTGTCCCCCTGGCCCCCCTTTCCTTTGTGCCTATAAATACCCCTGGGGTTCTTCTTCAGCGAGATATACGGAGAGTTAAGGTAGTTTCTTCTCCATGTTGTAGTTTAGGGTAGTTTAGATTTGTTATTGTTCTTCTTCTTTTGTATTTTCCATTTTGATAGATCATGTAATAGGAAAGAGAGTGATCATAGGATAGAAGAAAAAGTTCTTGTATTTTCCATTTTGTATTTTCTCTATTTGCTTATTCTCTAACTCTTTACATGTTTAGCTAATTTTTTCTCTCATGAAAACTAACTATTAACAACTAACTAGTCTAACTTCTTACTTGATAATCCACATGAATCTAATAGCCTCCACTTGGCCTTGCTCTTGCAAGAGCCATTGTTAGCTCATGATGATGGATCTAACACTCTAACATCCTAACTCTCTAACAAGCTAACATTACTTTACTCCATGCTTACTCTTGCTTAGTTTTGATTGTTAAAGTATAGCTTGCACTTGTTGTGTTGAGTTTGGATGTGAAAGTTAACATATGGGTCATGCTTTAAAAAGCTCTTGAACCGAGGACTAGTGATGGCCAATGATACATGTGAGGCAACTATCACTAGGTTAGCATATTGGTGGAGTCATTAGTAGTTAGTAGCCATGAATTTTCTTTCTTTTTCACTTTGTTTTAGAATATCAAAAATCACAATATCTTCTTTTCTATGTTTTCCACTTCTTCGTGTTTCACCATACTTCTCTTTTCCATTCTTTGTTTTCCTTTATTTTCATTCTTTCAAACATTGAAGAACCGTTAACATACACGTGAACATACCGTGTAATCTTCTATCGCCTCCCGTCCTTGTAGATTCGACTCGTTTTAGCCTCTATGCTATAACGGAAGTATCGAGGAAGCCAAAGCACACACATTTAAATCTTAACTTCAATACAACACTTTTTGTGCGCGATTTTCTCCTGATCACTCCTCCTCCTCAGTATGTGCAGAAGACGATCTTTCCCCTTCCTTCCTTTGCCTTTGGACTCATGGAAGGCATCTTGGCCTTAGGTTCTTCTTTTTGTCCTCAAGAAATTACGAAAGCATCTGCTTGAGGCTGTCGATAGATTCTTGTTGAGCATGAATCATATCGAGTTGCTCTCTCTGAACCTGGGCTTGCTTCTCAAAACGTCTGGTCATTTCTTCATGAGTTCTTGCCAATATGCAAAGGCTTCTTTCTACAGAAGAGTTCGGGGCCTATGATTCTGCGATGGCAGAGTGTGACTCGCTTACTTCAATGTTCTGGGCTAAAGCATTGTAGTCAACAGGGGCTATTAGGCCAATTCGAGTGTGGGTGTGCCGGTACACTCCTTCCGACTCGGTGTCATACTCGTTAGAGCTTACTATTGGCTATTTCCCTTGGTCTTGTTTGGCGTAGTGCTTTGACCCACCACGTTCGCAGTAACTTCAGGATACTTCACATCAGAGAAAGTTCTCCTTGTGCGGGAATGACACCTTTTGGCCGAGTGATCGGGGTAAACCGCGCACAAAAGTGTATGTTTTGAAGTTAAAATTTAAAGTATGTGTGCTTTGGCTTCCTCGATACTTCCGTTTTAGCATAGAGGCTAAAACGAGTCGAATCCACAAGGATGGGAGGCGATAGAAGCTTTACCGATTGATTCACGTGTTTGTTAAAAAGTTCTTCAAAGTTTTAAAGAATGAAAAGAAAAGAAACAAAGAATGAAAAGAGAAGTGTACGGTGAAAACAAGGAAGTGGGAAACATAGAAAAGAATGGTTTTTGTGATTTTGTTTGTATGTCTAAAACAAAGTGAAAAAGAAAGAAAACTCACGGCTACTAACTACTAATGACTCCACCAACATGCTAACCTCTTAGTGATAGTTGCCTCACATGTATCATTGGTCATCACTAGTCCTTGGTTCAAGAGCGATTCAAAGCATGACCCATTTGTAACTCATCACAACCCAACTCAACAAACAAGTGCAAGCTACACTTAAACCATCAATACTATAGAAAAGTAAGCATGGAGTAAAGTAATGTTAGCTTGTTAGTGGTTAGAAAGTTAGAGTGTTAGACCCATCATCATGAGCCATCAATGGCTCTTGCAAGAGCAAGGCCAAAACGAGGCTATTAGATTCATGTGGATTATCATAAAAGAAGTTAGCAAGTTGGTGGTTAGTAGTTAGTTGCCCTGAGAGAAAAGACTAGCTACACATGTAAAAGAGATTAGAGAGAAGAAAATAAAGATAAGGTAAGAGAGCACATTTCATAGATTGTCACCTTCTATTACAAGCACTCTTGCTTCCCAACATGTACCACTTTCTCTCCTTAATACAAGATCTACAACAAATGGAAAATACAAGGGAGGAAGAAGAAGAAAAACTACACTATACTGCCCTAAACTACAAAATGGAAATAAAACTACTCCTAAAACTCTGCATGTCCCCAACTCTGGAACCCCCAGGGGGTATTTATAGCCACCAGGGAAGAGGGGAACAGGCCCTGGCCCAAAACGCGGCCGGGGCCGCGGCCGCGGCCGTACGGCCTAGGGCCGCGCGCGCGACGCTTCGAGCCGCGCCGGTCCCGCCTATCCCCTGTCAGGCCCTGTGCCCGGTTTCGTCTTTGCAGCCCCTGGTTTTTACAGAATCAGCTCTCTAGGTCAATGGCTATCTTTAATAGGTCTTTAATCACCAATTAAATGGTGATTTAGGGTCTTCTTCTTCATTGCACACCATGAACCTAGAATCAAGAAAGTAAGGTATTATTAGCAGAATTTATTATTAAACAAATATGAGAATATGATGAAAATATATGCAAAATTAGACTAATCACACCCCCACACTTATCTTTTGCTCGTCCGAGCAAAACAAAAAACTAAGAAATTATTACACCACTTTCGCAGGTGACGGGATTGCACTGAGCATGTGCAACAAGCCGTTAAACCTCTAAGTTTCCCCTAGAGGAGGAGTTTTGTCTCCTGAGGGTTTTCAGCGGATTACACCCACAAAAACCATAAAGAAAGAAATCAAATGTCAGTATTTGAAAACGCATTTTTGAAATAGAGAAAAGTTTTGAAGTATTTTTGCGAAAATATAAGTGATCTAAGGTCAGAGATTAACCAGAAATTGTTCTTTCTTAAACTAAGTCAAAATGCAAAAAATCTTGTTATAAATTAAATGTAAGAATTTAAAATTGAATTGACTCTTTGATCTTTCATAAAACTCTTAGAAAAATATGCACTTTGTGAACAGTGAAGGTTTTTGGGATATCGACTCTAACTTTCATGCCATTTATTTATATTATTTTATATAAGATATATATTTTTTTTTCCTTAGTTTTCTTAGGCTTTCTTATTTACCCGGGTAGTGAGCCTTTAGCCGGTGACTCCCAAACCAGATGGTCTTAGGGCACAAGAGGAGACCATCCCTCGGACTTAAGGACTCGAGTAAATAAGGCCACAAAACTAAAGGGGATTATTTATTTTTTTGTCCACCGTTTTAGGTGTGAATAATCATGCTTCCTGAGGCATAATTACCCAACTTCAATAGGTGATTTTTATTTATCATATATATATATATATATATATATATATTGAATATATATTTTTTTATATGGCATTTTCAGTCTTTGTTTCAATCCCAAAAATTGTGTAAGTGTGCAGTGCATAAATCTAAGGTAAAAATTCAAGATCAAATTATCTTTTCAATTTTACTTTCTTAACCTAAAATTTAAACAAGATCTATTATTTTGACTCGGTTTAAAATTTCATAATTTTAGGTCTTCCTAATTCCTAAGATAATCTAAATTTTCTTAAAAATAAATCAAAACTATTTCTCTTGTTTCAAAAAATTTTGTAGAAAAGAAAAGAAAAGTTTTTTTTTAAAAAAAAGAAGTGTAAAAGAAAGAAAATATAAAACTAACTATGTTAGTAAACCCTCTCCCACACTTATCTCATGCATGGTCCTCAATGCATCGTGAATGTGTAAATACATGAAACAAATGGAGAGGAAAGGAAGATGACCTCAAGGGGGTGGCTCTGGTGGTGGTCGGATTGGGCCAAGCGTTGTGATCCAATTAAAATAGCGTGGATCTTGCAAGAACCCACCAATGACCTCTCTAATATGACCCAGTAAAAGAATGATGGACTGAATGCTTTTATTTAAAAATTATCCCCATCTAATTTCCAATTTTTAAAAATAATTATTGAGTCATTTTTGTCAACATTCTTGTCCAACAATGAAGTGTGATTTTTGAAAATGATGGATTTGGACTCAAAGGGATCAGGAATAAAAACCGATACCGACTCGGGAAGTTGACTCAGATCAAGTCGAGAGTCAACAATGATAGTCGAAATTGGTTCAAAAACAGGGTCCAAACCAAAGAATTAATGTTCATACACTGTCCACATTAATGAAGTGTGATCATAAGAGATTGGTAATTCCATTTCACGGTGTACGGGTACAGGATTCAATGTTGACTCCGGAATAGAGAAAAAATCTGGTAAAGATACCGGGGTCATTATTGAACCAAAAAGTGAAATGGAATTACTAACATGAGGTTCGGGATCACATTCAGGTTCAATTTCAATTTCAGGAAAGGGATAACTTGCCAAAATGTCCAGGCGACTTTCATAACTTGGAGATTGGTCAAGTTCAAATGTGTGTTCTGAAATTGAATCTTGGTTTCCAAAAGAACATGATTCTTGGGTCCAATCGGTAGAGTTAGGGATATAAGGATTGGTCAACGGTTGATAAGAAAGATTTTCCTCGCTCTCATTGATCAAATCGCTCATAATTGAGTCTAACCTACTGATAGATTCGGTAAACAGAATTCGGATTTGGAATCATGTCTTCCATACTCTTGGCAATTGATCCTTCTTGATAATATGAGTATGGACATCGATTTTGGAAATTATGGTGAAATTGTGAGTCCATCGGATTTTACGATTGCTGCTCGGACTCACGCAAGGGTTCCATACTCAAATCCAGTATTGATGGTTGTTCATTTTGCATAGGTGAGACTGAAAAGATGAGTAGGACTCTTGAAAATTTGGTTGAGATGAGGAGTCCAACATGTTTTGCATTCTTTCACAAAAGACTTCCAAATGCTTTTCTAGCTCAGATTCTTCTTCAATTGGATGCTCTAGAAAAGGAGTATGTGGTTTGATATGGGAAGGATTGTGAATTGAGCAAATTTTTCATTTGTTGTAAGGATTCTTCTATACTCCTTTCCAATGATGATTTTTCTCAATTGGTGGTTCAGGAAAAGGAGTATATGAATCAAAATTGGGGAACGAATATTGTGAAAATTGTAAACAAGATGGTTGAAAATTTGACTCGGGGTAGGTGAATCCCCATGAACTCTGTGAAGAGTTGAAATTATTTTGAAAATTATGGTCATATGGTTGGGGATATGGGTCATATTGATTCGGATAATCCCAACTCGGCATATATTGTTGGTTCATGTTATACATAGCCGGGTTGGAGTTATCCGAGTCAAATGAGGTCAGAGTGAAATATGGATTCATATTTTGATTGAAAGAATTATTGTTGTTAAATCCATTTCACAATATACAAAAAGAAAAAGAAAATAAACAAACAAACAAACAAGAAAAAGAAAAGAAAACAAGCCTATGCTAGAGTTGACTTAGACCTAGACGACTCCTAACTGGTTAGACTGTCCACAGGGGGTATATTGTCGGAAGCTGACCACAAGTTAATCGGTCAGGTAGGGGCAAGATCAGTGGAGGTATCCTTGCCGGAGCAACGAGCCCTAATTATGTCAAACCATTGTTCTGTGAGGTTTCGCCTCTCAATCCCCAACCTTAGACACCGATTTAGTAAGAGTCAAATTCTAAACAACTTCCCCTCAGGTCAATCTTCTAAATGAGTCCGAGATGTCCCTAGGGGCCAACATCTAGCAATTTTTATTAAGGTTTGGGTTGTGTGAGTGGGGAGGTGATTTTTGGGCTAAGGGAGGGTAATAACTTCCCCACCTTATGTTGTTTTGGGTTTTGCCCTTAAGGTAAATAGTGCAAGTGTGCAATATAGATAAGAATGAATACAAAAATACGAGTAAATCACTGAAGTGTTTGTCCTAACTATATGTAATGCAATATGTACACCTCCTATCAGTATCACAACAACATAAGAATAAAAATACAGTATATTGGAATAAAAATTGACACGTGCCTAGATGCAAATGTCTAAACCATTTTAAAGCATCCAATTTCTATATTTTAGTTCTTATAATTATTTACAGTTCACAGGTGATATAAACAAAAATTAGCAGCAGAGTATATGAATGTATAAGAAGTTACCCGACCACACTTGAGCAAGTGTGGACTTCTGCAATGCTAAAATTTAACCTGCACACCAAAAAAAATAAAGAAGAAAAGTTAACAAACTTGTGAAATCAAACCGTTCCCATCCCCGGCAACGGCGCCAAATTTGATCGGGGTAAACCGCGCACAAAAGTGTATGTTTTGAAGTTAAGATTTAAAGTGTGTGTGCTTTGGCTTCCTCGATACTTCCGTTATATAGCATAGAGGCTAAAACGAGTCGAATCCACAAGGATGGGAGGCGATAGAAGCTTTACCGGTTGATTCACGTGTTTGTTAAAAAGTTCTTCAAAGTTTTAAAGAATGAAAAGAAAAGAAACAAAGAATGAAAAGAGAAGTGTACGGTGAAAACAAGGAAGTGGGAAACATAGAAAAGAATGGTTTTCGTGATTTTGTTTGTATGTCTAAAATAAAGTGAAAAAGAAAGAAAACTCACGGCTACTAAGTACTAATGACTCACCAACATGCTAACCTCTTAGTGATAGTTGCCTCACATGTATCATTGGCCATCACTAGTCCTTGGTTCAAGAGCGATTCAAAGCATGACCCATATGTAATTCATCACAACCCAACTCAACAAACAAGTGCAAGCTACACTTAAACCATCAATACTATAGAAAAGTAAGCATGGAGTAAAGTAATGTTAGCTTGTTAGTGGTTAGGAAGTTAGAGTGTTAGATCCATCATCATGAGCCATCAATGGCTCTTGTAAGAGCAAGGCCAAAACGAGGCTATTAGATTCATGTGGATTATCATAAAAGAAGTTAGCAAGTTGGTGGTTAGTAGTTAGTTGTCATGAGAGAAAAGACTAGCTACACATGTAAAAGAGATTAGAGAGAAGAAAACAAAGATAAGGTAAGAGAGCACCTTTCATAGATTGTCACCTTCTATTACAAGCACTCTTGCTTCCCAACATGTACCACTCTCTCTCCCTAATACAAGATCTACAACAAATGAAAAATACAAGGGAGGAAGAAGAAGAAAACTACACTACACTACCCTAAACTACAAAATGGAAATAAAATACTACTCCTAAAACTCTGCATGTCCCCAACTCTGGAACCCAGGGGGGTATTTATAGCCACCAGGGAAGAGGGGGGCTAGGGGACAGGCCCTGGCCCAAAACACGACCGGGGCCGCCGCAGTACAGCCGCGTTTCCGCGGCCATACTAGGGCCGCGCGCGCGGCGCTTCGAGCCGCGCGCGGTCCCGTCTGTCCCTGTTAGGCCCTGTGCCCGGTTTCATCTTTGCAGCCCCTGGTTTTTACAGAATCAGCTCTCTAGGTCAATGGCTATCTTTAAAAGGCCTTTAATCACCAATTAAATGGTAATTTAGGGTATTCGTCTTCATTGCACACCATGGACCTAGAATCAAGAAAGCAAGGTATTATTAGCAGAATTTCTATTAAATAAATATGAGAATGTGATGAAAATTATGGAAAATTAGAGACTAATCACCGAGTGAGAGACTGACGTAGATGATAACCATTTGAACACTGACTTTTTGTAGTGGCATTCAGAGAGCACCATTACGATGAGCCGTTCACAGCAGCATAGTGGAGTGATTTGATGAACACTCCTCTTCTTTATCAAGTAATCCCTTAGATCCGTCAGAGGGGGATCGAAGAGACCAACCTTGAGTCTCTGAGGATGAGGACTTTTCAGCTCCCTTCTGACCTTAGCCATCAGAGAGAGAATGTTAACTTTGTAAGTTTCAGTGACGCAAGGTTCAAGAACGTAGAGTTCACGTTCTGTAGAATAAATGCGGCTCTCACGTTTTGGCTTTGAGACGAGGGTCTCATGCCTCTGCTGAGAAGAGACACAAATCTCGCTTTGCTGATTGTCGCGTTTCCCTGCGACATTTGAGAGACTAGGACTTTGTAAGTCTCACATTTTGATATAGAGACACGAGTCTCGTATCTCTGAGAAGAGATGCGGACCTCGCGTTGCTAAACATCGCGTCTGCGAGGTAGGGACTGAGAAACGCGAGCCTCGTGAGCTCTGCGCTTTGGTATCTAGACGTAGACTTCACGCGTCTGATGTGCTGGCCCAAAGGCCCATCACTCTAGTTTTGATGATGATTAACTCATGTAGTTATAGTACTAATGATCTTGCATTTAATTAGTCTCAGATTTGGGATCAAGATCTTAGTAGGCATTTAGTTTCAACCAAAGAATTTAAAGTCAAGCTTTGGAGCTAGCACGTGTTGATTCAAGAGCTTATGCATTAAGACCACATCAAGTATTCAAGAGGAGTCTAGCTCTTTGGATCGTGTTTGGACCAAGTCAAGAAGGAGGCGAAGACTTCAAGAGAAGACTTGAGTCTAGGTTTGTTTTGTTAAGATTTTATTTTTAGATAAGATGTAAAGGATATAATAGTTGGTGGATTGCTCAAGTATACCATATACACTCACACACACGATTTAGATGTGTTTTCATAAAAGAGTTTTTATTTTGGAAAAATACAAAGAGTTTTCATTTTGAAAAATACCGGTTTGGTTTTTGATATTTAAAGTTTACGTCCTTAACCAAAACCATTTTTAGTGCTTATTATCAAAAACATAGATATTCCATCATTTATGTGTAGTGGATCATATCCATACACTCTATGCTTTAAAAGTGTTTAAAAATATCTTATTTTTGTATTTGGAGAAGTTCTGAAAAAATCTATTTGGAAAAATACAGATTTTGTTTATGCCAAAATTTCTAAGTTACAAAAATAGTTCAAAATGTTTGTAACATGTCTTCATTTTTACTCAAACATGTATGTATATCAAAGTATTATACTGAACCTATTTTTGTAGATTTTTAGAGGATTTATGGGATTTTATTTTAAATATAAAACCAAGTTTTTAAATCCTGAAAAACCTGTTTCTGGCTTCTGCCGGTCGACCGGGCTGGTCAACCGAGCCAGGAGTCGGTGATCGACGTGCACAGAACGTGCACGCCAGTTTGGCTAGAGGGCCGGTTGACCGACCCAGTTGACTGTCCAGAGAGCTCTGCTATCTGAAAGCCCTGGGTCGACCGGGCGGTAGACCGGCAGAGAGCTCTGCTCTCTGTTTTCAGGCCACGGTCTACCGGGCCGGTCGACCGCTGGCTCAACGGTCAGAAATCTAACCCTTGGCCAGGTCGACCGGCGGTCGACCGACAACAGTCTGGACTGTTGTTTTGCCCCAACAGCTAGTTTTTCCTAGCCTATAAAAGGGGCTCCCATCGACTGTTTTAAACAAGATTTCAAGTGGGTTTTTTGTACCATTTTTCCTACTCTATTAAGAGGTTTTCTCCACTTGTTTAAGAGCCAAATACTTCCATTCAAAAGGAGAGTTTATCAAGAGTTTTCAAAAGTGATTTTCTTGTGTTTTTCACCACAACTTCAATCCTTGTTTTTCTCACAAACACTTGAGCTTTCCATTGATATATCCATCCTATAGGAGAGTTATTGTGAGATTGTTTTTAGGTGATCAAAGTGTTATGATCACCAAAGACTTCATGTTTGCTTTGAGGAGGCGGACTTGTGTTTTCGCGATTGTTTTGAGTTCTAGTGAGAGCTCTTTGTAGAGGTGCGGCCTCGGCAAGTTGCGTGCTTGCGGTGTGTAGTTCTTGCGAGAACGAGTGAAGGGACTAGAGAGTCCAAGAGTTCTAGTGGGAACTTCTTGTAGGTGTTGCGGCACCGAGTGATCCGTGGGATCGATTTTAGTGGAAATCTTCATAGTGTTGAAGGCGGGGACGTAGAGCAAGTGTGCTCGAACCTCGAAATAATTCTCCCGTGTTTGCGATTGCTCTCTCTATCTCTTACTTGTCTTTTTATCTTGCATGCTTATATTGTCTTTATCTTTATATGCTTGATATACATTGTGCTTAAATTGTTTATGCTTGGGGATTATTTGCTAACACTTATATTCAACCAAGAGAGCCAGCGCGGCACCTCAACTCTTATTTAGAGGAATCTTGAGGAGTTAGTCCAGAGCCCTTCAAGGGGAATTCAGCTACACTCTTGTGTTATACTTGGTGTTTAGTTTAAGAAGCTTTAGTTTGCATTAATAGTTTGAATTCCGCATTAATTGACCATTAGATTAGCTAGTCACCTATTCACCCCCCTCTAGGTCATTTCAATTGGTATCAGAGCTAAGTGCTCTTGATTTGGTCTAACAATCTTGAGTTAAGGATCCTCATTTTATAGCTAATCACAATATTTGAACACACACATGGATTTCATGTCACCTCTCACTTTAGACATTTTTAACATCCAAACTTGGAAGGTTAAGATGTCTATGTACCTCAAAGGCCTAGGCACACATGTTTATCTTGCTACTACTAAAGATTCATATGTTAATAATAGAAAGTATATTGAGGCTAACTCAAAAGCCATCCATGCTTTGAAGAGTACCCTAAATAATGATTATTTATGTAGGGTTGCTAATCTTGACTCGGCTTTTGTAGTTTGGAACACCATCATTTTCCTTGGCGAACAAGAACTATTATACGGGGAGCGACTCGGATGTTGAAAGTGAAATTTTCAACGTATGCTACATGGTCCAAGGAGATAACCCCCTTGAGGTAAATACTGAATTCGAGTTAGAAGAGGATGTTGATATGTCCTATAATTAACTTGCTTCTTTTTGTTAACAACTCCTAGAAAAATATGACATGCTTAAGAAGGATAATAAGAAAATGAAAAATAAATTTGATTGCATGTTAAAAGAAAAAGATTCTTTTCAAACTAAATTTGAAAATATTTCAAAAGAAAATGAATGCTTGAAAAATGAAAATATTTCCTTGCTTTCTAATTAAATGATCTTTGTGAAGGAAATACTTCATTGAAGATAAAATTGTTTTGGTGAAAAACAAAGAAAGTTGCTTTGAATGAAAATAACTCTTTAAAAAGAAAAATTGTTGAAAAAGAAAAAGTTAATATTTCTAAAAAGAAAAAGTTTGTTGATCATGCTTTTCATGCCACAACTATTGATAAAAATGAGGTTAATTTTTGAAAAATAAAATAGATTGTTTGAGCTCAACTTTGAGCAAATGTGCATTTAACCATTCTAGATTGGAAACCTTGTTTCAAAAGAACAAGTTCCCCATGTTCATGCACATCACCCTCAATATACTTATGCACATTTTGCACGTCATGATCATACTCATTCACATGTGCATACTAGAGTGAACAAGTGTATACATTGCGGCCGCAAAGGCCATTTAGCAAGATTTTGTTATGATAGAATTAATTCTTTAAATTTTACTAATAAGAATGTTTGGGTTCCTTACAATGCTAACCCCCGAGGACCCAAAGAAAATGGGTACCAAAATCCCCACCTTTTGTATTTGATGTAGGTGTGGGCTCTCACAAAACGTGAGAGAGTTGGTGCCTTGATGGTGGATGCACATGAACTTGATGGACATACATTTGATGCACCGCTTTCAAGGAGGTTTGGTGGGACAACCACCATGTTTTAGAGATTTGGAGTATAGTTTTTTTGTTTGGTAACTATCTATAAACTCCCATTTTATTTTTAC